>ML777482.1:114690-171900 GCA_009831015.1 Picea engelmannii
GGCCTAAAGCCGACATAAATAAAATAACATTACTAATCTAAATTACAACTAATGGCCTAAAGCCGACATAAATAAAATAACATTACTAATCTAATATGCCCCAATTAAGTGGTAATGAGCCAATATTAGGGCTTAACACTATTGAGAGAGGAGAAGGATCTACTCACCAGGGGTCCTACATTTGTTGTTATTCCCGATTCTTAGAATCTCCCCACTCATTTCCAATAGTTCCTCTACAACCTGCAATAATCTCAAACAAACAACCCTACACAAATAGGTAGTTATAATAATAACTACCCATTATCCCAATGAAAAATAATGAAATGATCAAAGAAATTAGTATTCTAAAAAGTATATAAGAAGAATTGCAAGTTTAAATAATACCAATAAAATACACTTTAAAGGAATGAGTTATTTATTTATAAACAACAATGGTCAACTTGCATCTATTGGGGAGAAGATGGATGAAATAGAACTTGTAAATGTGGCACTGAATGGTTTCCCAAAGTATTGGGAACCATTTGTCAAGGGAGTCTATGCTCGGGAAAATATTCCATATTGGAAAAGGATTTTGGACAATTGTATCCAAGAAGTGGTCGCAAGGAGTCTAAATGACGACGATGACGCACCCTCTCTCACAGGATCTTCTCTTTCCTTGGCCTGAAGAACACTAACTGGTCCTTCTATTTCCCTATCGGGAAATATACTCCCACAAATCTCTTCACACGATCCCCCTTTCTTTACTTATCGGAGGATCAGAACTCGCGGCTTCACAATTTCACCATCTATCACTGGGATCTCAAATCCCCGAGACCCGATGGCCAGTCAACGCTGACTTTATCTTCCCCTGTCAGGATTTCTACTTTTTTGGGATTTTCCTTATTGGGATATTGCTACTCGCGATATCGAGCACTATGTTTTGCTGACTCCCGATACCCGATGCAACGAAACTCCGATGTACGCATGAGCTGTCTCTTCAAATCCTTGTCACCTCTATCGAGAATTTGGAATTCGCAGGATCACAAATCCAGATGCCAATGGATTTGGGACTTGCCTTTTCTTGATCCCCTATATAGTACGCCACCTGTCCTCCACTAACTCCTGTTGTGGCTCCACACAACTCTTCCGTCGGGATATCACGTTTCGTGATTCCAAACTGCAAAAACTTCTTACCTCCAAAATCTCTGATGCTTTGAACCTCGACTTCCTGGAATCTCCTGACACGTGTCCCCAAATAATGGATGGTTCTGGGCTCATCGAGATATCGTGGATCGCGATATCGCAATTCTCATTGTAACAACTTGGAGCTTCGACTTGCAAATCCATGATACACAATATCACGTGTAGATCTGACGATCCTTGTGACTTGGATCGATGACTCTGCCCCTCCTGAGCTTTAACCTTTGAACATTCTCGCTGTAACCTCCTTGCACCTCCACAAGATCCAACAGCTCTCGGAACTTTGCAAAATCTCTTTGGAGGATTTTGAATTTGCTTTCTTCCTTATGCAATCCACGAAATGAAGAAGTGTCTCTCCACGAGACTCGTTCACCTACTCACCAACCTGCGACGCTTCCCTCAGGTTTTCAATAGACGCTTACCTGCACTTATCCTTTAGTGAATTCGAAGGCCTAATCCTCCCGAGCTTTCCCACGACTTCAGTCTTGTTGGAAACCTCTTGCACACACTCCTTGTGACAACCCTTCAACCTATACTGAGTGTTGAAGTTCCTCCCTTGACTCTGCGCACGCCTGCAGCAACATTATTTCATCTCTTCACTCAGGTTCTCAATCCTGAGTCCTTTACCGGCTTGCACACTCCTTGCATGGCTCCAACAGCCCAATTTCACTTCTGGGTGAACGAGAATCAAAGTTATCCCTAATTGAACCCCCTATCGACACACTCCTTGCGGAAAATTTGACTGCACTCCTTGCAGGAATCCTCTGGTTCAAATAGAGAAACAATTGAAACTCATTCCTTCACCCCTCAGACTTCAATTCAACCATGAAATCACATACACAACATATAAAAGCAAATGTATGACAGGAAACAAACATTCATGAGCCTACCAACATCAAATACACAGAGAATAATACAAACCATGAATTTGAATCAGAACTCTTTTTCTATTAATTCAAATATTCAGTACATGGGTGTTGTCTACACAGTTCTCTGCTTGCTCTTCTCCCTGAATGCTCTATCTATTCCTAAATAATGTTACAATGATACAATGAGGGTATCTATATCCATTTTCCCTTCAGCTCCTAAAACTGTCTAATCTATGAATTAAAATCCTATCTAACTGCATTAACTATATTAAATGTTGACTATCTACCAAAGGACGAGAACTATCTGCTCAAGGTCCATTACAATATACAAAGGATCTCCTTCATAAATGACTTATTTAAAGGCTTGCGCATCAGTTCCAAAGTGTTTTCAAAAATTTATGTTGGCTTGTCTAGCTGTCCTCTGCTTCTGCTCTGGCTCGCTTGATGTACTGGCGATGCTCCTGCATCATACTCCCTCGCTTGAAAATTTTCATGGGCTCCTGTCCATGAGCTCCTGCATGGTCTGTCCATGCTTATGAATCTCTACTTCATTTTCCCAGCTGGCATCTTCCACTGGATGGCCCTTCCATTTGATTAGATACTCATAGTATGCTTTCCTTTTGGTCTTCTTACCCACTCTCTTGTCCAGTATGCATTCCATCTGCAGCTTCTCTGCAACTGGTAATTGTTTCATCCACTGGATCACTAGTTGCTTAGTTCCAGTGTCTGTTTCTCCAGCCCTGTATGGGTATAAATCTGCGATATTGAATATCGAAGATACCCCGATCCCATTGGGTAACTCGATCTCATAAGCATTTTCTCCAAATTTTCTCAAGACCTTACATGGCTTGATTTTCTTCATTTTCAACATATTGTATGTTCTCGTCGGGAACCTTTCCTTTCTCAAATGTGCTAGAACCAGATCACTGACTTGAAACTGAAGTTGTCTCTTCCGCTGATATGCTCTACACTTATATTCATGATTTGAATCTAGTAGTCGCTGCTTCACCTGAACGTGAAGTTATTTCATCGCCTCTGCGAATTCTTTAGCACTTGCGCTCCTGGTAGCAGTCTGTTCTAAATCTCTTAGTTCAGAAAATCCTCTCATCTACATGCCATACACAATCTGAAATGGACTTTGGCCTGTGCTCCTGTTCACTGAGTCATTGTATGCAAACTATGCATGTGGTAATATATTGTCCCAACTTCTATGGTGCTCTATCACCAAGCTTCTTAGCAAGTCTCCTAGAATTCTATTCACCACTTTTGTTTGTCCATCCATCTGAGGATGATAAGAAGAACTAAATGCCAAGTTAGTCCCCAGCTTCTTCCATAAGGTCCTCCAAAAATGTCCCACGAACTTTGTATCCCTGTCTGAAACTATACTTTTATGCAATCCGTGAAGTCGAATGACTTCCTTGAAGAACAGATTTGCGATGTGAGTCGCATCGTTGGTTTTTTGGCATGGGATAAAATGTGCCATCTTGGAAAACCTGTCCATGACCACAAAGACTGAATCAAATCCTCTTTTTGTCCTTGGCAATCCCAATATGAAATCCATGCTAATTTCCTCCCATGGCCTTTCCTGTATGGGTAATGGTTGATAGAATCTTGCATTCTTCTTCCTTCCCTTCGAATGCTGGCAAACTCTACATCTGTCTACAAATATCTTGACTTCTGACCGCATCCCTGGCCAAAAATATGACTCATTCAGCTTAGCGAATGTTTTGTCATGGCCAAAGTGTCCTGCTAATCCACCACCGTGTTTCTCCTTTAACAAATTCTCCCTCATGGAGAAATTTTTTATACACAACTGATTGCCCTTAAACAACAAACCTTCCTGGATCACATATTCTATCCACTGGCTTTTGTCTCTGAGAAATGGATTCTCAGCTGCTTCATATGCTTCTTTAAAATCTGGATCGTCCCTGTACATGTCCCTAAGGTCATCAAAACCCAACGTTTTGACTCGGAACTCCTGCAACAACAAACACTTCCTGCTCAAAGCATCAACCACTTTGTTAGCAGTACCCAAAATGTGTTTAATCACAAATGTGAAATTCTGCATATACTCTACCCATTTGGCATGTTTCTAATTCAACTTCTCCTGTTGAGTCACAAACTGTAATGCGTGGTTATCACTATATAAAACAAATTCTTTTGGGATCAAGTAATGCCTCCACTTCTTTAGTGCCTGGATGATAGCATAAAATTCCTTATCATATGTGGAGTACTTAAACTT
Organism: Picea engelmannii; assembly: GCA_009831015.1. NCBI lineage: Eukaryota > Viridiplantae > Streptophyta > Pinopsida > Pinales > Pinaceae > Picea > Picea engelmannii. Next base: position 118,981 of record ML777482.1, read on the forward strand.
TTCTTCATTCATCTTCTCACTGAAATATGCAATCGGTTTGTCCTCCTGACTCAAGACCGCTCCTATGGCAAACCCACTTGCGTCACATTTCACCTGAAATGTTTTCTAGAAATCTGACAACACCAAAATTGGTTGTTCCGTGATCTTCCATTTCAACATATTGAAACTTTTCTCAGCCTCTGTTGTCCAATGAAAATATTTATGCCATTTCTTTACTATATCCATCATCGCTACGCTAATTCCACTAAAATTCCTGATGAACTTCCGGTAGAAACTAGCCAAACCATGAAATATTCTCACCTCGAATACATTTCTTGGTGATGGTCAATTCTTAATCACTTCTACCTTATCCAGATCCACTCTTAACTCATTTGCCGATATGACAAATCCCAAGTAAATGAGCTCTATCTTCATGAATGAGGACTTCTTCATATTTATCAACAACTTCTCCTGTTGTATCTTCTTCATCACTGTAGCCAAATGCTTCAAGTGCTCTGCTCTTGTCTTGCTGAAAATCAGTATATCATCCAGATATACGATGACAAATTTTGCGATGAAATCCTTCAGGACTTCATTCATCAACCTCATAAAAGTACTTGGTGCATTTGTCAAGCCAAACGGCATGACCAACCATTCATACAAACCCTCGTTTGTCTTGAATGCTGTTTTCCATTCATCGCCTTCTCTCATGCGAATCTGGTGATATCTTTTTTTCAAATCTATCTTTGAAAAGTACTTTTCCCCAGTCAGGCAATCCATCAGATCATCCATTCTTGGAAATGGAAACCTATACCCGATGGTTATTTTATTGATCTCCCTTGAGTCGGTACACATTCTCTAGCCTCCATATTTTTTTGGACTGAGTACTGTCGGAACAACACATGGAATCAAGATTTCTCTAACCAACCCTTTGTCCAACAACTCCTGGACTTGCTTCTTGACTTATTCATTTTCTTGCGGTGTCAACCTGTACGCGGCTTTTCTCGACAAACTAGATCCTGGTATGAGGTCTATATGATGACTCATACTCCTCATCGGTGGAAACCAGCGAGGTAATTCGTCCACCAAAATGCCAATGAACTCTTCCAATAGTTCCTGAATCTCCTCTGGTAGATCATCCACTCTTGTGCTAGTCAGAACAATCCTTGGTTTTCTGACCACAAAGAATTGTGGATCTTCTTTCTTCTTCACCTCTGTAAGAAGCTCCTTCCCACTCATGAGAAGTACTGTGTTTCTTACCTCTGGCTTCACCTCCTTATCCTTTATCGGAAGCAACATATGGGTTCTCCCATTCTTCTCCAGAGTTTATGTGTTCATTCTCCCATCATGAATCACATTTATGTCATATTTCCATGGTCTACCCAACAATAAATGACATACATCCATAGGAATGACATCACATAAGATCTTATCATTATATCCACCTATTTTGAATTCAAACAAGCATTGTTTAGTAACAGTTACCTGGTGTCCTTTTTGTAGCCACGAGACTCTATATGGGCTTGGATGATCAGTCATATCTAGCTCCAGTTTCTCCACCATCTCTGTAGATACGAGATTATCTGTGCTACCGCTATCTACAATGACCTTGCATACCCTATCCTTGGTCTTGCAAGCTATTCTGAAAAGTCTGGTTCTTTGAGTTGAGTCCTCCACCTCCTTCTTGGGTGTCAAAAGAACTTTATGCATCATCAGTGACCTTCCACCTTCAACATCTTCAGGGTCATCATCCCGCCTCTATGCTTCGGTGATGTGAGCTTCCCCGATGTCCTTCTTTTTCTCCGGACACTCATATCACTTGTGCCCATTCTTTCCACATGTGAAGCAAGTGATTACTCCACCTCTTCCTCTTCCTCTACCTCTGGTACGAGGAAACATATTGTTATCAGCATATCCCCCGCTCTGCTCAGTATGTTGTTCTCTTTGTTCAACATGTTTCCCTCGCTGTTCAACATATGGCCCTCTCTGTGAGGTTCCACCTCTCTCTATCTTACCCTGAGGTTTCTTCCATTCGTCCTTGGGCTTCTGGTATTTGTCCTGGGCAACTGAATTGCCTCTGGGTTGACTTCTGCCTCAACCTCTTTGACCTTGCTTACGACTCAACTTCTCTTCTTCTTTCAGAGCCATCTGATAAGCATCTTCCACCGTTCGGATGGTTAGCATGCTTATTTCATCCTGAATATCATATCTCAGGCCATTCATGTACCTGGAAACTTTCTCATCATCGCTCTCCCGATGACCTTCCCTGATGTTCAGTTGATAGAATTCTTCCGTGTATTCTTTCACTATCATCAACTTCTATATTAGGTTCTACATCCTCCTGAAAAGAGTAGTTTGATAATCTCTTGGGATGAACTTTGCCTTCATCTTTGCAATCATTCGGTCCCAACTTTTAATTTTCTTCTTGCCTTTGCAGCATCTATCTGCTTGTAGCTCGTCCCACCATAATGCTGCATGTCCCTTCAAGCGCGTGACAACATGCCTGACTTTCTTATCCTCTTCTATATCTTCATAGTCGAAGTAGGTGTCAAGGGATCTGATCCAATCTAGAAGCTCTTCTGCATCCAGATTCCCCTCGTAAACTAGAATATACATCTTCACCTTTGCACCCATTCTAGCAATAGTTTTTATTAGGCGTTCATTCACTGCATCTTCGACTACAACTTCCTCTTTGCGTTTAGCTTCAATTTTGCTGTCAAAATCACCAAGATCCCCCACACTAGCTGTGCGTCTTTGCACTGTCTCCATATCTTCAAGTCTTGCTCGGAGATCACGCATATGTCTCTCCATTTCTGGATTGACTACATGTCTGCCTCTTCTTTGTCCCTCCCTATCCTCTGGATCAGGTGATTGTCTTTCTCTCCTGGGCGACATGGTGAATTTCCTTCTCCACTACAGAAAGCAAAGAAATTTTCCCGCTCTGATACCACTTGATGACGACGACACACCCGCCGGTACGCCCGCTCTCACAGGATCTTCTCTTTCCCTGGCCCGAAGAACACTAACTGGTCCTTCTATTTCCCTATCGAGAAATATACTCCCATAGATCTCTTCACATGATCCCCCTTTCTTTACTTATCGAAGGATCAGAACTCGCGGCTTCACAAGTTCACCGTCTATCACTGGGCTCTCAAATCCCCGAGACCCGATGGCCAGTCAACGCTGACTTTATCTTCTCCTGTTGGGATTTCTACTTTGTTGGGATTTTCCTTATCGAGATATCGCTACTCGCGATATCAAGCACTATGTTTTTCCGACTCTCGATACCCGATGCGACGAAACTCCAATGTAAGTGTGAGCTGTCTCTTCAACTCCTTGTCACTTCTATTGGGAATTTAGAATTCATGGGATCGTGAATCTGGATGCCAATGGATTTGGGACCTTCCTTTTCCCGATCCCTGATATAGTACACCACCTGTCCTCAACTAACCCATGTTGTGGCCCCACACAACTCTTCCGTTGGCATATCACGTTTCGTGATTCCAAACTGCAATAAATTCTTACCTCTGAAATCTCCGATGCTTTGAATCTTGACTTCCTAGAATCTCCTGACATGCATCCCCAAATAATGGATGGTTCTGGGCTTGTCGGGATATCGCGGATCGCGATATTGCAATTCTCGTTGTAACATCTTGGAGCTTTGACTTGCGAATCCCCGATACACGATATCACGTGTAGATCTGATGATCCTTGTGACTTGGGTCGACGACTCTGCCCCTCCTGAGCTTTAACCTTCGAACTTTCTCTCTGTAACCTCCTTGCACCTCCACAAGATCTAATGGCTCTCAGAACTTTGCAAAATCTCCTCGAAAGATTTCGACCGTTCGTTCTTCCTTATGCAATCCATGAAATGAAGAAGTGTCTCTCCACGAGACTCTTTCACCTACTCGCCAACCTACGATGCTTCCCTCAGGTTTTCAATAGCAGCTTCCCTACGCTTATCTTTCAGTGAATTTGAAGGCCTAATCCTCCCGATCTTTCCCATGACTTCAGTCTTGTTGGAAAACTCTTGCATGCACTCCTTGCGGCAACCCTTCAACCTATACTGAGTGTTGAAGTTCCTCCCTTGACTCTGCGCATGCCTGTAGCAGTAGTCTTTCAGCTCTTCAGTCAGGTTCTCAACCCTGAGTCCTTTACTGGCCTGCGCACTCCTTGCATGGCTCCAACAACCCAATTTCACTTCTGGGTGAACGAGAATCAAAGTTATCCCTATTTGAACCCCCTATCGACGCACTCCTTGTGGACAATTCGACTGCACTCCTTGCAGGAATCCTCTGGTTCAAATAGAGAAACAATTGAAACTCATTCCTTCACCCCTCAGACTTCAATTCAACCATGAAATCACATACACATCATATAAAAGAAAATGTGTGACAGGAAACAAACATTCATGAGCCTACCAACATCAAATACACAGAGAATAATACAAACCATGAATTTGAATTAGAACTCTTCTTCTATTAATTCAAATATTCAGTACATGGGTGTTCTCTGCATAGTTCTTTTCTTAATCTTCTCCCTGAATGCTCTATCTATTCCTGAATAATGTTACAATGATACAATGAGGGTGTCTTTATCCGTTTTCCCTCTAGCTCTTAAAACTGTCTAATCTATGAATTAAAATCCTATCTAACTACATTAACTATATTAAATGTCGACTATCTACCAAAGGATGATATCTATCCACTCAAGGTCCATTACAATATACAAAGGCACTCCTTCATAAATGACTTCTTTAAAGGCTTGTGCATCAATTCCAAAGTGTTTTCAAAAATTTACGCTGGCTTATCCAGCTGTCCTACACTTCTGCTCTGGCTCGCTTGATGTACTGGCGATGCTCCTGCATCACTAAATCTAACAAGAAAAAAGAGGGAGAGGAGAACCTATCTCTGGTAAGTTAGGTCAAGAAGATAAAAATAAAATATTCGAAGGGTAAGAGTTAGGAGGGAAACCTCATAGACAATGAATAAGAAGGACTTGAGTAAGATCAATTCCTTTGCATGCCATAATAATGGGCATTATGCATCATAGTGTCTAGAGAATAAGAAGAGGAAAGGGAATACTCAAATAACAACATCGACAAAGACACATGTATACGAGTTTGCAACAAATGTTTAGAAGGAATTCTCATTGGTCTCCTTCCTCTCTACCGTCACCAACACAAGGAGTGTTTTGTACTTGGACAATTGTGTATCTCATCATATGAAAGAAGCATAGGAGCTATTCAACAATTTGATAGAGAAGTACTTAGGGAACCATGTGGATCTTGGTGATGATACCAAGTATGCAATGAATGGGGAGAGAATTATCTGGTTTCAACTTGATTTAGGAGGTTTGTTGGAGGCCTAGGATGTGGTTTATGTACTAGAAATGAAGAATAATTTGATCTCAATATTATTTTTGGAGGACATGGGTTTTTCCATCATGTTCAGGAAAGGGAGAGTACCCATACATCTAGAGGGAGGTATCCTTGACACATTAGTGAGTACTGGGGTTAGATAGGGAAAGTTATATAGGTTGCAGGGAAAAAATATTTTTAGGTCCAAGGGGATCTTGGATATTATGCATTCAGATTTGAATGGAAAAATTTCAGTGGTAGAGGATGAGGAGAAGAAGTATCTAAATGGATAACATAGTTCAAGGACTTCCAATTGAGGGAGTAAATATTCAGGTTGGGAGGAGGATGTATTCCCTTCTAGTTCTGTCAGAAGTCCCAGTTAGTATGAATTGAAAGTAAGTGATGCTCATGAGAAATTTGAGTCTCCTAGGAACATAATCATGGAGATAAGTCCCTGAAAGAAGTTTGAAAACTTTGTGGTGCTAATGAGTAGCATCATTGATTTTGAGTCTTCCAATGTTCAGGAAGCAACAAACCAAGATGTTTGGAGGGATGCTATGGGGAAGTATGATGTGTAGGATATTGTTCTAGGATCATAGGAAACACATTTCTAGGTGGCTCCTCAAGAAGTACATTCTTTGCTAAGAGGGAGTGTTGATATTTGTAGCATTGAATATGTACTTTCGCACATGTCTAAGTGTCTAGACGTGTGGAAGTCATCCAAATCCTTATACCTTGGTAATTTACTTTAATTAAAGGAATTATTAAAGTAAAGTGATTTTATTTATTAATTGAGTTTAATTTAATGAAATGCTAAAGTTATTATCCCTAGTGAATTAAATCTTAGCCATTGATCTCAAGTGAGGTGCGATCTAATCTCAACCATTAATCATTTTGGATATTAGGGTTAGGTCGTAACTCAATATTATAAAAGTAAGGATAGGGTGAAGGAGAAAGATACTTTTGAGAGAAAAGAAGTACTTTTTCTCAAGTGATTGATTCATGGCGGACTATGATTCAAGGATATCTTAGATAGGTGGAGAAGGAATTTCATCTAGAGATCAGTACAGGTCAGGGAGAAGAGAGAACATGAAAAACCACAAGAAGATTTGGCATATTGGATCTACAATAGCAGGAATGGAGTTGTACGCACTGTGCAGGTCATTCAGGGTGTGTATATATGCAACATACAATGTGAGAAAGTGCATACATATGTGGGATATGGTGCATAAAGGAACATACAAGTTTGAGAAAATGATTGTATGGGATCGTAAATTTGCAAAGGAGTTTCTAGGGTTTGCATGTGCTATCTATAGGTTTTTGTATTTGTTTGTGGGACATTTTCCTTGTAAGAGGTCCATTGTAAGATTTGATATTATTCTAATGATAAGTCGATTTGAGGGCATAAATATTTGTTTTTGAAATTGGTTTCTTTGCTTCCACTAATTTTTTTCGTTGATTATTCTAGCAAGTGTTTTTTTTATGGGTTGCTAAATTGATTTACTGCAAGGAAATCACTAGTAAGTAATTTATCTAGGGATAAGATTACAAAATCAAAAAATACTATATATATGACTCCAAAACATCCAAAAAATTAATATATTGACCTAGATTAGATACAACTTTAATTCCTTAATTAGAATTAGAAAACCATGGGCCAGAAAACCTTGTGCCAAAATCACGTAATTTTTATTTTTTTAGGGGCTCCACCCTTGAACCCCTAGGTGGGGGGAGGGAGAGGGGGATATCTCCCACACCCCTTGCAACTATCCTTGGTGCAACATATCAAATGTTGGGATAAAAAATCATATAATATAACACATATGTAACATTCTCCCACTTATTTTATTTTCATATAGGGGGGTTGAGGATTACATGATCAACAATTTAGAGAAACAATGCTCATTTCTTCTCTACACCAAGATAAATTCTTAGTGATTACATAATTTGTCAATGAATATACAATATTCTTCAAATTTTCCACCTTCACCAATACCACGTTCTTGTATTCAACCATGTATCTCACAAAGTGAAATATACCAAATGAATAATAATATGCAGAACAAAAATATTTAGCAAGAAGTAATGGAACAACAAGATTATAGCGAGAACAATACCAGAAGAACACTAGGAAGAACACCTTTATTAGATATAGCAATGTTCACTTGCCTCTTCAAGGGGGAAACCTAGAGTAGAGCAAAGCTCTATTACAATAATCTCCAAGACAAAAATATACAATGCCTCCTACTCTTATTTATACTAATTCTACATTTTAAGGAAAATTATAGAGGAAGATATTTCTAGACGTGGAAGCTTCTATTAGGTCTTCCTACATTGATTTATTCTCCTTTATTTATTAGGCCTTATTAACTAATGTTGGCCTTTAGTACGTAGAAAACATATCTGTAACACACCCAACCCCTTAAATGGATTTTTAAGGAATGGGAATTCAAAATTCACTTTCCTAAAATGTCTCAGATCCTATGTCTAAGGTTTTCATCCTGTTCTACTCTTCAAGAGATTTCCAACCACTATCGCACACTCCAATTCGAGCTCTAGATCAGAAGTTATTCCCATTTGAAGTTCTGCAAGCCTCATTGGAAAAATGCCATGTGGCTCCCACATGGATCCACCTCATACATACAGATTCCAAGTTCCTACCTCCATGGTGGAAATTCCACTCACCGTCCAATCCAATGGCGGGGCTCATTCCCCATTGCACACTTAAGCAAGAGGAAAGTTTGGCATTCGGGGGTTTCATACTGTAACTTCCTCCTTTGTCCTCGAGTGGTCAGTGCTAGGCTAACCACATCCTAGGTACAATGGAAAACATTTGGCAGAAGAAAAGGGTGACACATGTCACACCTACAATGAGTCCATGCCCCCCCCCCCCCCGACTTTGGTGATGTTGGCATACCATGTCACTCCGACCTTCGACGCTTCAACGATGTTCTTAATCACCAACAAGTCAAACCTCCTGGAGTATAACTCTTCCGAAGTATTTGACACTATCCTTTCACTAGGCTTGATCTGGCAGTCAAGAAGGGTTCTAATGAAACCATATATAAACAACTCATAATGCTTCGCAACTCTGACATTCATAGATTTTGGCATGTATTTTCCATCTTCCTCCCGAAGTGCTAAGTCTTTGGATTATTGGATCTAGCGACACATGTCCTTAACAATGGATGACTGAGATGGACTCTACTATTCACGATTTTGGGAGCCTTCATACTTTAATTACTCTCTTCCAGCTTCCTCTGGAGTGTCGAGTCTCCAGACTATGAGATCTCCTGCCAAGTGGACCAAACAAGTAATTTCTAGAGATAACACGTGGCAAGGCAGAGATGACACATGGCCCCTTCAGTGGGTGACACATGCCATGTGTTAATAAACCTATAGGGTCTATGAAATGCATGAATCTAGGTGACATGTGGCACATTGAACATGGGTCCATGCCACCCCTCTTTTTCCTTAATGCACACATACTCCATGAAGTCCCGAAATCTCTTCATGTGGCCTCGACCATTCGGCGATCGACATTCAATGATCTATGTTGAATGTCGGCGTTCGATGGTATACATTGAATGTTGATGTTTTACATTTAGAGTTCTATGTTGAATGTCAACGTTCGGAATTCGATGTTCTACATTGAATGTACCCCTACGATACTACACCCCAAGCTCTACGAACTCCCAAAGTGGTCAACATCAGACTAATTATATCATAGATCCAACAATTGGAATAGTTCCTGAGCATCCTCGGATCTATAACCCAGATTAACTTCAGGCTCTGAGACTTCGGGGGATCTATCTCCGTTACGACGAATACTAAAATTTGATGAACTCGCGAATATTGAGCGAGTCAAGGAGTTAACGCCTATGTTCCTTCTCTAAATTCAACGGTCGTGACAGACCTTGGATCCTTCCGAATGGATCTTGTTTTCTCATCTTCCAAACGAAAGGACCTTCCCTTTTGAGAATTAAATATCGCTATCATTCTTGAGCTTCACCAGTCCTGAAATACTTAGGCGTCGACATGCACTTTGTAGTCTTTCTCCTGATCTTAACAGACTCCTTCTCCCAGGAGACTCAAAATAGCTAGTAATGTTGACATGCATATGGGAAACTATGCCTAAGGTCGACGAACTCACAATTCATTTGCTTAAACTTGAGCCACCACAGGGATTGAGAATTTACATGTACAAACCATATAATTCCTTACTTTATTAAATACAAAATCAAGAAAAATATAAGGGAACACAGTCTAACCATCAAGAAACGTACACATCCCTGAAACATTCACAGAATATACAACTTTATTTTCTAGTTACAACTCAAATATACAGGGTATGAGAATACTTATCTATTTCAGATTGTAGCCAACTAATTGACTATGGGTGTTCTCCTTTCCACCCAACCATAGACTTAGATGCATTCATTCTTAGCACTTTGGCCACCCTTGTGTCAAGCCATGATATCACTAGGGGACTATGCCATTTCTTAGAGACCTTATCTCTGTCACAACATCCCTACGAGGTTTATAATATGCTTCCCCAACATCAAGCTCACAACCTTCCTCTTTTCTTTTTCATATCTGGGTCTCGCGTTCCCCTTTGTGCATGCATTCTTGTATGGTGTCTCTCCTACTCTCCGCAGAGCCTCATACCATTCTCCTTGTTTTCCCTTGCCTTTATCCTCCTCGGAAGGTTATGGACATGTCTTATTCCTTATGTCAGAAGGAAACTCGGGTCCAGCTGGGTTTGTAGGAATATGGGGTCTTTCAGATTGACATCCCCCCCATGTCTCCTCATCCATACCATGCTTACATTCATGGGGGTGGTTGATTATCCAACCACCATTCCTTCCTTCATTATATGATTCCTCTCCTTGGGATCTGAATGAGGTTTATTATCTCAAAAGAGGGAATTTGGGTCATTTGAACTAATGAACCCTCTCCACAGTTTCCTCACTCTTTCCTCTAGTGATATCATGGCCAGTACTTCAAGTTTGTAATTCTACCAAGCCAATATTCCAGGAACATCATGGTTTTGGGTTTCCTTTTAAAATTTTACTGGTTGTGGCATTGTGTCAAACACTTTATTGATTTACTTGTTTGTATGTGTTTACTTGGAGGTTGACCTCTTGATTTTGGCCCTAGGGTTTATGATGATGAATTTATATATGTGTTGTAGCAATAAAAAAGAAGATACCATAATGTAACATACCTCAACCATATGCAATATAAACAATATGATAGACAAGCCAAAACACCTTAGATATGATTTTATTCATAAATAGAAGAACCCAATACAATTAAGACGTTGATTTGGAATTCTCAAAAGATGGATCCAATAACAAAATTGGAGGTGCTACAAAATGCTCCAAGAATATACTATAAACCACCAAAGGATTCATATACCATGAATGCCAATACAAGAAAGTTTTGGGCTGTATGAAGTGTCAACCCCCAAGCTGGAAGATGCCATGCCCTGCTGGATCACTGAATAGCCTCAACAATTCGGTTGTACTAAAAAATATGTCCAATCCCTCCGATGAATATGCCAAATAGTAGATCGGGCAAATGAAAGAACAACCCAGGAGCTCAAATCTCCAAGATCCCTCTCAAACTCATGGATCTATCTTCCCTCCAAGGAATGGTGCCCCCCCCCCCTGGATAATTCATCCTAGATAAAGAAGCTTTCAAAGGGGTCCAATGAAGATGCCAAACTATAGATCGGGAGGTGTACAGTCCCCTCCTAAAATCACAAACTGAAATACCAAGGGAAACTCCCCCAAATGTTGAATCCTCCAATGAAGTTATGCCCTCCTGAAAACTACCAAACCCTACAATTTTGGCCCTAATGAAGGAGGCCTCCAAATTCCCTAAAACTTGCTATAAAGGTAGATCAGGACACTGCAAGTCACTGGGTGAAGTCTCAGGGTCAGATATGAAGTACAACCTGTCCAAACTGAATAGATCTGAATCTCAAAATTGCTCTCCTTCTTTCCAATTCGTCCAATGCATCCAATAAATCAACTGGCTCATAAAACCCCTTCAGAATGCACTATATCTAATGGCCAAGACCCTGCAATGAAAACCCAGGTGCTAGAATCTGTTGAAGCCCTTCCAATCCCTTGGAATGAACCTCCCCTCAAAGAATGGTGCACCCCCCCTTGCTGGAAACCCCTAATGGTACACCCTCTTTCTCTTCCTGTTCCTGTGGCTGGTGTAGAACCCTCTTTCACTGATGTATATCTGAACTAGAATGGTGTGGGGTAGTATTGCATCCCCGAGACCAATCTTGGGACAAGCTAGGTGGAATCTTTCACCACCAAATCGTCCTCTATGGTTTGTTAAGTCAAAAACCTCAAAACCCCTAATGTTGTGCTCACTAGCTAGAAGCCAGATTCCAAAAGATGATCATACATGAATGAATTAGAGAATAGAGGCCCTTGCCTCTTATTTATACTTCCTACTCACTTGTCTCTCCAAAGTGACTTTTATTTTTTAATTATTAATTAATTAATTAATTAAATCACTTTAATTAATTAATTAACCTTTTTACTTCTAAAAAGTGCCTTATCTCTCCTTGTGGCTTCCCTGGCCACTGAAAGTCACTTATCCTCATCCTATCCTATAGTGTTTTTCCTCTCGATTCCAATGAGATATTACACTGATAGGTTCCTCCAAGTATTGTGCCCAAAATTCCCTCTTCAGTGAATTTAATTAACCTATCGCTGAAAATACTAAAAATCATGGAAATCGTCGTAATGCAATGGGACCAAATCCAATCTGTGTGTAATGTCATAATGATGAAATAAGATGAGCAATGCAATTTGGGCTGCACAATATCCCTCAATATCTCCTTTGCTCGCTATAATCTCCAATTGGCTACTCCGGTCATCATAACACTGTGTAATACCCTGATGTCCCAAAGTGGGGACATTACAAAGGCTTTAGCCCCACAGTCAGTCATTGGAAATCTAAATAATACATTTACATTGTTCTCATGCCATAGCATGGTGATCATAATTAATGATTAATTACAATATGGGAGAAACATGAGTATTACAATCCCCTCCCCCTTAAAAGGAACATCGTCCTCGATGTTCTTTCTCAGTAACACCTATCATGCTTTTCTCATTCAACTACTTCAGAAGTCTTGAGCCTCTTTATTCATCGGTTCATTTTAAAAATCATGACCTTCGTCACCCGTCTTCAATAATCTTGGACAACAAGCATATTAATCACAACTTTCATGCGTAAACATTTTACTGTTGCATAAAATTGAAGAAAATTTCATAACTTAGCATGATACTCATATGTACAGTTCATGGATTCGTATCCACATGGATATCTTGTTTTCTTTCCTCACTATGTTTCTTGGACATACCCATTATGTGCATGATCCCAATCAATATTTTATAAGAATTATCAAAGTCTCTTCTTCCTTGCGGTCACTCACCTTCCAGGCCTAGGCTCAAGAATCCCCTTCTTTACTATACAATTCTCAAGAATCCTCAGGTGATCCATCTTGTCTTGACAAGGATTTATCACACAAGAATAATTACAGAGACTTCATTTAGCCTTACAGTCAAGGCATCCCTCATACTTTCTCTACTGAGGCATCCCTCCATCTTGTGTTTCCACAACACAACATATTCTAGGTGATCATGGCTTACCATAGGGTTCTCCTGTCCCAATCAGTAGCCTTTTTCATGTTTTCCATTTTTACAGCCTTCATCTTTCCTCCCTAGATAAATATTTTTGTTTCACCTGTATCACAAGTATACATAAATTATGAGATATTATCATCAATTTCAAATTCATAATTTTCTTGCAAATATGTTACCCATAGATTTCCACATTTATTTTCAGATCTGTTTTGCATAGGAACCAGATTTTCCAGTATGGAACCTTCTTCATTATAGTAGTTATCTCAATAGGCAATTGGTATTCCTTATGGACTTACAATACTGCCATATCCAAGACCCTTTTCTCCCTATAATTTCCACATTCCTCAGCCAAGCAAAATGTTAGTTTTATGCACTTTATATTTTCCAAACTATGCATACTAACAGTCTAATTCATTTTCATCTATTCAAGGAGATAAATAAAAACGAAATATCATTATTTTGGTATGCACCCTTTCAGCATGCTAAATTTTTCCAAATGCAATTTAAATATCAAATGTCTTTAATCAAGGTGCCAATATTCATGTCCACATTCACACCCAATGCAATCTTGCATTGATTTCAAGTTTTCCACACTTTATGACGAGCACTTTCCCATGGCGTGTTGGAGATTAACCAACCTCTTAACCATAGGTCTCATTCATTCTTGTCCATTATTGTAGTAGGACTGTACTTCCTACTACAGGATGATCACGATCCCAATCAACACATATGAAACTACAAGTTTCTCTTGAATTTACACAAGCATTCTTCCTTCATTAGCAACCAGGGTGCCACCACTCATGGTCAACCAATTTTATTTTCTTTAACACCTATACAATTTAAGTGAAATATTGGAAGCTCCTCCTTCCTCAATGGAAATTCCATTGTCTTCCCTTTGTGCAAATATGCATTTCCTCGAAGCAATTTCATGCAATGTGCTAACCATGAGCACCTTTATTCCCAATCTCCCTAAATTGGTCATTGTACCCATGTTACTCTTTACTCATTCATTTTATTGAAAGGATTATAACTCATCCTTGACTGACATAGACTTCCTCTCTTTATTGTTCAGATTATTCCTTCCTGAATCTTACCCTGCTTGGGTAGAAATGGCATATAGCAACCACTCAAAATTATTTGGATATCATTACGATAATGAAATATTTTCAGAAGGGATTCCTACCAATTCCCTTCATACATAATTCCACTTAGGTATGAACATTATTATACCTTCTTCAGCTGCTAGCACCCTCTCGGATATTACCTCATCAATGGTGCTTTGTGGGGAATTTTAAAGTCCCTTCAAAAATATTTTAGCAACAACCTCCTCATGGTTATCCTTTGCTCAAGGTTGTCCATCATTGTCAATTTTCTTTCTCAACAACTCCAATTCCTATCTACACATGTCATCCATCATAAATGTATATTAGTTGTTAGGTAAAATAAAAATGCATGTATCATAGCATTTTAGTCAATAAAACATTTTCAGATATGTCCTAGCATATCTTTATGCACTTCATTACATTATTCTTAATGTTTTCATGAGTGAAACAAAAAAATTATCAATTTTTTCTACAATCATACAACCATCATCAGTATGGTGTCAAACATTTACCTTTCATCAACACACCAGTTTTGTTCCTAGAGGAAACATAATATACAAAAAGAAAGGAGTTAAGAGCTCTTCCCCACTATCAATCAAAACCAAAACTAACCTATGTTTGATGTAGCCTTTGATATTCAATGTCTGTGGGGTTGAAATACCCGAGAGGGAATGAAGATACATGATAAGTTCCTCTGGTTCCACTGGGGACAAAACATAATCTTTAGGGATGATTTTAAGGATAGAAATTTATTTTAAAATGTAGAAACCTTGGCAAATCTTACTAATCCTTCATATGTAAACTATAAATGTTTGGCGATATTTTTGTAAAAATATTCAAATTTCTAAGGATTTTATATAGTTTTTATAAAATTTTGGGGATTTTTAAGGTTAAATCACTTTATCCTATAGAATTTGGGCGAATCATTTTTAAAATAGAGAATCTCTTTTTTGGAAAAACTATGGAAAAATAGCCCATGAATGAAATTTAGCCCCTAAAATCATCCCTAATAATCTTCAACGTGAACACTTGGTTGAGAATCCTCTGGGTCAAGAGCCTCATATGATGGTATGTATTTATATGAAGATGAAGTTGATGCATCAATATGGAAGAACTTTTGTTCCCTACATTTAAGTCCCGATGAATACTTTTCATCATAGTAATAGAAAATTCCTTTCTTGTGATGCTCCACTATTTCTGTTGGAGATACCTTTTGGACCATTAAGGTTTGTTTTGGAGGTGGGTTATCCATAGGGTGAGGATGGTTGAATAATGTAGTCTTCATGGTTGGATATGGAAGGATGGTCTCTGCATCCTGTGCTAATTGGAATGCCTGCAAACATGTAGTAGGGTGGTGCATGCTTACATGAGCCCTGGTGGCTTCCTTTAAGCCATTGATAAAACATTCAAGGTAAAATTCATAAGATAATCCCTCGATTCAGATAGAAAATTGGTCAAATTTCATGATGAAGTATTTTACTGATCCAGTTTGGTGCAACTTAGTGAGCTTGCCCAAAAAATGTGATTCCCTATCGAATCGGGCACAAACTTCTTTAGTGAACATGTTCCAAGTGGGTAGTCCTAAATAAAATTTCTTATGCCACTGCCACCACTTCCAACATTCTTGATCCAAGTACAAAACCCCTATAGGGAGTTTGGTCTCATCATTCTGAATATCATGAAGGGATAAGTAGTGTTCCATCTGAGAAGGAACCATCAAATTCATGCATGTCAACTTTGGAAACCTTATTCCAAGAGGTTGGAGAACCCCAAGGGGAGTGGGATGAGTGACTATACTCATAATGGGAGGACTGAGGTTCCTCGGGATTGGGTTCAACATTCTTACTCTTGAGGAGTTTCTCCAAAGCATATCCTAACATGGGATTGGGTTCAAATTTTTTTACCTTTATTAAATAGAAAACATATCCTACTAATAATGACCCATGGAGAGGGGTTAGGATCGGATCCTAACATGCCCTCCCCATTCAAAAGTAACCTTTTCCTCAACAGTGCAGGTGTGAAAACTGTTGACTTATGGTCGTGGGTTCCGAGGTCACCTCCTCTCATTATGTGTCCTTCCACTTGATAAAAAATTCCTTGATAGTGTGGCCACACAGTTGATGATCATGATTATTGAGTATTTCTTCTTGTTGGAGCCACAAGGAAACTTCTTTATATAATTCGGGTAGGATGGTTTGGAATTTGTAATTTTGTCCAACCACTTTCTTCAGAAAGGAAACATGGAACACCATATGGATTTTGGAATTAGAAAGAAGAGACAATTTGTAAGCCACAAAACCAATATGCTTGATGATATAGTAGGGTGCATAAAACTTAGGTTCCAATTTTTTATTTCCCCAAGCTTTGAGAGATATTTTCTTGGAATTTTGGAGCTGGAGAAATAAATGATCACCTTCCTGAAAAACCCTTTCTAAATGATGTTGGTATGTATGTTTCTTCATGCAATTTTGGGCCATGGGGAGGTTATCCTTCAAATCCTTTAGACTGGTTGTACAACTTTGCAACATTGTATCAATAGATTGGACCTTGGATGTGCCAGGAAGATAGGTAATGACTGTCGGTGGCCTTTGGCCATACATCTCTTCATATGGGGTCATTTTAGTGTCTGTATGATAGGAAATATTGTACCACCATTCTACCAAATGAATCCACTGCACCCACTGTTGTTGTTTGTCTAAAGAAAAACAATTCAAGTAGGTTTCCAAACATTTCTTGACTACTTATGTTTTGCTGTCAGGCTGGGGGTGATAAGTTTTTCTCATGTTAGGTTGGGTGCCCTGAAATTTAAATAAATCTTGCCAAAATGTAATCATGAAATTTGGTTCATGATCAAGGAAGAATTGTGCTTGAAAATATGATCAAGGAAGACTTATGCTACAAGTGTTGATGTGAAAGAGTGAGGTAAGGGACAAAAATGAGCATACTTGGAGAGACGATCAACCACCACCATGATGATAGAATTATTCCCGGATTTGGGAAGAACCACTATAAAATCCATGGATATTATTTCTGCAGAGAACTTGGGCTCGGTAAGGGTTGTAGGAATCCTGGAGACTTGACCATTTCACCTTTATTACGTTGGCACACCTCACATTTTTTGACAAATTGAAGTATATCCTTCTTCATGCCTACCCAAAAAAAAGAACAACGAGGACAAGCATATGCCTTTTGGAATCCCAAATGACCTGCTATAGCTAAGGAGTGCAACTCATTTAATAACTCGGGTTTGAGTGCTGAGGATGGTGAGAGAACCAGGTGATCCTTATATCAAACATTATTATCCTTCCAAGTTCCACCATTGGGAATATTAGGGTCCTCCCGAAGACACTAAATTAATTTAGAGGTAGTCTGGAGAGTTAGCCACTCTTGGTGCACTTATTCAATCCAATCAGGGATTGATAAGGATAAATAAAATATGGAGTCATCCTCCTCATGTTGTCTTGACAATGCATCTGATACTATGTTATTTTTTCCCTTTTTGTAAAATATTTCATAATCGTAACCCAACATTTTTGTCATCCACTTATTTTGTTATGGGGATGATATTCGTTGCTCCAAAAAATATTTTAAGCTATGGTGATATGTTTAAATATGAAAATGACATTCCAAAAGATATGGTCACCATGTGTGCACTTCATGTAGAATGACCATCATTTTGTTTTCATACGTATATCATCCCAAATTGTGACCACTCAATGCTTGGCTAGTAAATGCCAAGGGTTGATCGTATTAGGTGAGAAATCCACCTATAACCATGTCAAAAGCATATGATTCCACCACAAAGGTTTTGTTAAAGTTAGGATTTGCTAGGACAGGGGTAGTGCACATGGCCCTCTTTAACTCTGTGAAGGATTTCTCAATAGTAGGTGTCCAATGAAAGATGTTCTTCTTAAGGAGGTCAGTCAAGGGCTTAGAAATTTTTACATAATGGTTGAAAAAATTCTTATAATAGTCAGTGAGACCAAGAAAACCCCTTAGGTTATTTAAGGTCATTAGGTGCAACCATTATTGCATAGATTGTATCTTTTTGGGGTCCACTTTTACCCCATCTGCGCGGACAATGTTCCCCAAGTATTCCACTTTGTTGGTGCCAAATGAACATTTTATCTTTTTGACTAACAATTGGTTTTCCTTCGACAAGTGAAGGACTTTGTCCACATGAAGAAGATGGATATCCTAGGTGTAACTATAAATGAGGATGTCGTCAAAGAAAACCAATACAAACTTCTGAAGGTAAGGTTTCAATATCTTATTCACGAGACTTTGGAAGGTGGATGGAGCATTGCAAAGGAAAAAAAGCATGAACAAGAATTCATAATGTCCCTTATGAGTTCTGAAAGAAGTCTTTAGAATATATGCCTCATTCATTTGGATTTGGTGATAACCTAAGCGAAGGTCTAATTTGATGAATACACGAGAACCTTGTCGTTCATCCAACAAATCATCAATGTCAGGAATGTGAAATTTATCTTTGATGGTCAGTTTATTCAGGTCACAAAAATTAGGTCACATGCACAAACTACCTTCTTTATTTAAAACCATCACCACTAGGGAAGAATATGGGCTAGTACTAGGGCGAATTACACTCACCACCAGTAATTACTATACCATCTTTTCTATTTCATATTTTTGAGAAAAGGGATATTTGTAGGGACGTACATTGGGGGGTTAACTTCCTGGAAGGAGAGAGATTCTATTATAATGCTCACCCCTAGAAGGAGGTAAGGCTATAGGAATCTCAAATATCTTGGGGTGCTTATCCAAGATGATTTGCAAGCTAGGAGGAACTAATTGAGAGGTTTTTTTTAGTGAGTTGGATGGCATTAAATTGAGAAATCACACCATGGTGGCCTTTCTTCAAGAGTTTTTCCATCCTGTGAGAGATGATGATTTCAGGAGATCTCTCTTGGAGACCCTTGAGAGTATACGGGTGAGCTTCTTGTGTGAAGATCACATATAATTCTTGATTATCCATTGTGATTAGCCCTAGAGTGAGAATCTATTCCATGCCCAATACAGTATCAAAACCGCCCATGGAAATAGAGAACATGTGTGTTTTCAAATGGTAATCACCCATTTGGATTTTCAAATTCTCATAGTGGCCCCCACACTTCATAGTACCACCATTAGCGATAAGGATTTGAAAATTAGAAAGAGGGTGGACAAAGAAATGGATCTCATCAATGAGCCTACAATGAATAAAATTATGGGTGCTACCACTATCAATCAACACCAGAACCGGACTATGTTTAATGTATCCCAATGATATTCAATGTCTATGGGGCTAAAATAACTAAGAGTGCATGAAGCGATATGACTATGTCCATGGATTCCATTGGCTTGACAACTGGATCTTCGACATGATCACCTAGTTGAGATGCCTTTTGGTATAAAACCTCATCTGATGGAATGTCATCATAGAAAGAGGAAACTGAGGAATCAATATGGAAGAAATTTTGTTTTCTACATTTATTCCTTGGTGCATACTTTTCATCAGAATAGGAGCAAAGGCCTTGATTGTGACATTCCTCCATTTCGGTGGGAGAGACCTTTTAGACCTTTAAAGTTTGGTTCAGAGCCAATGTATCCCATGGATGAGGATGAGTAGTAAATGGAGCCTTCAGGGATGGTGCCTAGAGGATGGTCTCTTCTTCCATAACTAATTGGCATGCCTGCAACTAGCTAGTAGGATGGTGTATGTTAACATGAGCCTTGATAGCTTCTTCTAAACCATTGATAAAACATTCAAGGTAAAATTCATTAGATAAGACCTCGGTACAGATAAATAACTTTTCAAATGTCATGATGAAGTATGTGTCAGATCCATTTTGGTGCAAATTAGTGAGTTGGACCAAAAATTGTATACCCTATCAAAATGGGAACAAACTACTTTGGAGAACATGTTCGATGTGGGAGGTCCTGGATAACATTTCTTATGCCACTTCCACCATTTCCAACATTGTAAAAACCCCTACATGGAGTTTGGTCTCATTATCTCGAATATCATGAAGGGAGAAGTATTGTTTCATTTTAGAAACCCACTCGACTGGGTTGGAACCATCAAATTTATGCATGTCAAATTTGGGCACCTTATTCCAAGAAGGTGGATAACCCCAAGGGGAGCAGTTGGAGTGAGCATGTTCATAATGAGAAGACTGAATTTATTCTGGGTTTGGATCAACATTCTTACCCTTGAAGAGTTGCACCAATTTTTTAACTTGCTAGTCAAGGGAGTAGGTGAATTCATTGTGGAGGGAATCCATGTTGTCAGCAATTTATTGTTCCAGGTGAGACATTCTATCCTTGAAGGTTTATTGGGACTAAGAGCGAGTGGTAGGCATGGTGAATGCTTAGGTATCAATGAATGTGTCGATATGGAAAAAATGGGCTTAATAATGATAGGTACCTGGGTGATCAAGACAAAGAGAGGAATCCAATGGGATAGGTCTCAAGAAAGGCATCCCAGAGGGGGTTGGGTCCGTAGGAAAAAAAAGGATTAAAATTGAAGGGTACCACTATTATTAGAATGAAGAGAGGAATGAAATGGGCTAGGTCACAAATAAGGTTGTTCACAGGCCCAAACTATTATTTTTTTAACTCCTGCGGAATTATACTCTGAACTGAATAATATTATAGAAGCGGAATGCCCAAATTCTTAACAGGACAAAAGATGTAGTAATTTTGCAACCCCAATGCAAATGACAAGGTTGCACTGCAATAGATATTGTCTTTTAGTTCTCTATTTTGTTCCCACTGGTTAGGGTTTGTAGGGAATCTACAGTCAGGGGTTTTCACTATGTTATAACTCTCTTATATACATTCAATGTCTAACAATAGTACAAATCCCAATATCTCAGGGCACCAAATAAGGAGGCTAGATTGTACCCTTATCTGTATTACCCGACTATATAGGTACTAGAGAGTCACTTCCCAAGTGTTGTTCTTGGTGACACTGTAGCAGTTAGGAGGTCAATCAATTTATCTACAAAGGGCTTCAGGATGCGTAGGACAATCCATATACAGGTGTTATCTGATTCGCTACCACTTGAAGGGGTACCAACATGGGTTACAAGGGTGGCCAACAGATGTGTGCTTAAGAACCACTTGTCTTTCATGTGTGTATGACTCCCCAACTACAGGTTTATGCGCGTAACGACAAATCTCTGCAACTTAGAAACATCGGAATATGTCTCTACCTTGAAACAATTTAACCTAAAATTCTTTCCCTAGAAAGAGATTTGATATCACTTTCAATATTCTTGATACAATATATTATGTATAAAATAAAATATCTAGTAGGTAATGACAAAATAATAATGATATATCCAAAAAAATATTAGAATAAAACCATAATAATACCAGAATAATCACCAAGAATATAAAATTTATTATGATAACAATGTCCACTTACCTCTTTGAGGGGGAAACCTCTAGCAGAGAAGAGCTATATTACAATAATCTCCAAGACAAGATAGCCAATTCCTCCTACTCTTATTTATACTAATTCTACCTTCTAAGGAAACTTCTATAGGAAGATATTTTTAGAAGAAGAAGCTTCTATTAGGTCTTCTTACATTGACTTATTATTCTTTATTTATTAGGCCTTATTAACTAATGTTGGTCTTTATTAAATATAAAACATATCCTACTAACTAATGACCCATGGAGAGGGGTTAGGATCATATCCTAACATTTTCCTCCAAGGTTTATGGGGACTGAGAGTGGGTGGTAGGAATGGTGGAGGCTTAAGTATCAGAGGAGGTGTCAAGACATAAATATGGGCCTAAATTTGATATGTACTTGGGCGATCAAGACAAAGAGAGGAATCCAATGGGATAGGTCTCAAATAAAGGCTTCCCAAAAAGGGTTGGGTTCGACTAAAAATAAGAATTAAAAATGAAGGGTACCACTACAATCATAACGAAGAGAGGAATCCAATGGACCAAGTCTCAAATAAGGGTGCAGCCTGGCCCCAGAGATTGGGAAAACTAGAATATTTGGTTGAATCAGAGGAAATATGTTGAGACAATATTGTAGATAATATTGTAGATGTTTAATATTGGAGACAATATTGAAACTGTGTCTCCTATGGAGTTATACTCCGATATGAATAATAATGCAATGACAAAATGGACAAATTCTTAACATGAAGAAATGTGTAGGAATTTCTCAACCATAATGCATGAGACACAGTTGCGTGACAATAGATCTTATATGTTCTGTTAATGTTTCTGTCCCAAGGGTTAGGGTATTCAAGGATTCTATAGACAAAGGTTTACCCTATGCTATAACTCTCTAATATATGTGCGGGGTCCAACAATAGTACTCAGCCCAATATCTTAGGGCACCAACTAAGGAAGATAGACCGTACCCTTAGCCGTACTACTTGACTACCCAAGTACTATAGAATATATTCCCTAGTTTTGTTCTCAGTGTCACTATAAAAGTCAAGTGGTCGATTTTTTTTTTATCTATGGAGGGCTTCATGATATCTAGGTCAATATTTATACAAATGTTTTCTAATGTGATACCACATGAAGGGGTACCAACAAGGGTTACACGGGTGGCCAACAATGTGTGCTTAAGTACCACTTGTAGTTCCTGCGTGTATGAGTCCTCAACCATGGTTTTATGCATGTGTTATGAGGGAAAAAATATCTATGGACAAGGGTAAACCACAACAGACAGGTATGACTATGGAAATAAACTCAATTCCAACATATGCTATATAAACTAATGTGCAATATAAGAAAGAGGCCTACCTCGATCCAACGTTTGATGATGTTCCACCGCTGAGCACTTCAACCCAAAGCTTTATACATGCAATAAGTTCTTAACAAACGAGCAGAGCAAGTATATAATGATGATATAATGGGGTTAGAACATTAGATAGCATAACCCATCAATAAACATTACAAACATTCCCATGGATAATAATCATACATTTGAAATATACTAATAGGACGAGAAAGGAGTATTTCTATTAATAATTGATCAACATAAGTGACAACATTATAGACTTCCATGTCGGAACGGTTCGAAACCAAGAAACCAAGTTTCTTCCAACTGGGCCTCCACCACTTCAATCCTCCACCAAAGAAAATCTCATAGGAAAGAGTCAATGAGGTTCTCTCAACAATAGGGAAAGAGCTTGGGGGATGAACATTGAGTTCAGACTTGAGGGACAAAGGGATGCAGACTGAATATGAAGTAATTTCTCCAAAGTAACTTTTCTCTCAAAGTTGAAGGATTTCTCCTCTTTTCCATAGCTTGAAATTGTTCTTTTATAACATTCATAATGCAACTGAAGGGATGAGTTGGAACGTTTCTAGTATGTGGAAGGCCAAGGATTAGAGATCTTTTGTGTTGACATGGAAACTTGACCTCATTTTTGTATTTTCTAGCACAAATCTCGATGTACGCAGGTTGTAGTGGAGTAGCCATTGTATACACATCTTGCATAGCTGATAGGGAGCACATATGTAGAAAAATGTATATTTTTGGCTCTGGATTCATCAAAAAGGGATGACAAATTTTCATAGGGAAATGGAAAAGGCCCTTTGTGCAAGATAGCAATGGTGAGGCAAATCTTGCTATAACAACGTGGAATTCCAAATATCTATAGCTTAAAGAAGTTGAAAAACATCTCTACCTTTAAAACATTTACCCCACAAGTTCTTCCCTAGAAGGAGATATAATAAAACTAACAATATACCAGATGAATAGTAATATACGAAACAAAAATATTTAGCAAGAAATATTGGAACAACAAGATTATAGCTAGAATAATACCAGAATAACTCTAGAAAGAGCACCTTTATTAGAGATAGCAATGTTCACTTTCCTCTTCGAGGGGGAAACCTCCAGCAGATAAGATCTTTATTACAATAATATCCAAGAAAAAAATATCCAATACCTCCTACTCTTATTTATACTAATTATACCTTCTAAGGAAACTTCTAGAGGGAGATCTTTATAGAAGCAAAAACTTCTATTAGGTCTTCTTACATTGACTTATTATCCTTTATTTATTAGGCCTTATTAACTAATGTTGACCTTTATTACATAGAAAAAATATCCTACTAACAAATGACCCACAAAGAGGGGTTATGATCGGATCCTAACACAAAGTGATACTGAACATTAATGTGCTTTGTATTAGAATGATAATACGAGTTCTTTTCCATAAATAGTGTTCTTTGAATGTCACAATCTAACATTACAGTTCATTATGCAAACCCAATACCTGAACACAATCTCTATAACCATACAACTTTCTTACCTATATGAGTGGATACCATGTATTCATCTTTTGTAGTTGAGAGTGCCACCAAAGATTGTCTCTTGTTCATCCAACTGATTGCTCCTCCAAATAGGTTAAACACATAACCAATTGTACATATTCTACGATATAGATCTTTATCCAAGTCTGTGTCAACAAATCCATATATTTGCAACAATATATTTGTACCAGATATTTCTTGGTAGAAAATTCCATAATATTTAGTGCCATGCAAATACCTAAAAAATCTCTTTACAATTGTCCAATTCTCCTTCTTGGTTTTGAAATATACCTATTAAAAAATACTACTATATCTGCAATGTTCGGCCTAGTAAATACCATTGCATACATCAAATTTACAACCACACTAGCGTAAGGAACATGAGACATGTCATATCCCACTTCCCATGTCTTGAGACATTGGTCTATAAATAACTTTACACCTATAGGAATAGGGACCTTAACCAGTTTACATTCCTACATGTTAAACGTATACAATATTGTTTCAACATGTTTTCTCTGATTCAACCAGATTTTCCAGGTTTCCCAGTCTCTTTTAATTTCCATTCCCAAAATAAAATTTGCAGCACCAAGATATTTCATATCCAATTTAGAATATAACTGGGTTTTTACCTCAATTATTTCCTTGTTTTTTCCAATCAACAACATATAATCAACATAAAAAACCACATAAATAAAATGATCACCAACTAATTTGAAATTCACACAATGATCAACTTTGATCATATTGAAACCAAATCCTAAAATATAAGTATCAAAATTTTGATACCACATCCTTGGAGATTGCTTTAACACATACTTGGACTTTTTTCATCTTGCAAACCAACTCTTTCTTACTTGTAATGTCCCACTCTTGCGCACACTGCGCGAACTTATTCTTTGAGAACACTTGCTTTCAAGTGATCGATATTATTATACTATTGGCTGTGGATTATGATTATGAGGCATTATGGAGGTGATTATATGTTATTTTGTTGTATTAACTTAGACAAGTGGTATTGAATCGGTTCTACTAAGTGTGCAGGATTTGGACCTTGAGGATACTGAGGCATCGATGAAACCCTTGGAATCTAGATCGAGTTAGGCAGTGGGCTACTAGGGTGTGATTGGTCTATATATGAAATATGTGCATCTGATTAGATGTTATAATTGCGAATTTTATTCTGACAAAACTCATTGATGATGTAGGCTGGCGATAGCTTGCCAACCAAAATCACATGTGGAGTAGAGGGGTCATGCACAACTACCAAAGACGTTGAGGGAGAGGTGTGGACAACAACCCTGCCAAAATCTACTAGCACTCTCGCCGTGGCTCAAACTCTAGGTTAATGATTACCTAGTTCGATAAGACCCACGATGCTGTGAGAGAAGACTGCGACAGTCGTTCACGATAATTCTAAGGGGAACGCAATAAAAAAATGGCCTTATTCCTTAGAGGCCCTTAGTCTCCCACAAGATCACCTGGAGGAGTATTGACTCCAGGGGTTTTTGATGTCTACCAAGTCATTCAAGAGGTGAGTTTTACCCTTGGAGCACATAGTGCGTCCTGAAGGGCATGTCGTGCAAGGGAAACAGAATGAGGCGAGTGACACCCTTGGAGCACCTAGTGCATCCTGAAGGGCACGCCACATTGTTAACTAATAAGAGAATAATCCTAGATGGCCTTAGAAAAAATAACGTGATAAGAAAGATTTAAAAATAATTTCCCTAATAAAATGTCGCCCAACCTTAAAATTAAAATCTAGGTCTAAAGTAATACTTGTGGTAAAAAAATAAAATAATAATAATAATCATCATTAAATATGTGACGAAAAGGGCATAAGAAACTTGATTAAATTATTAAAATCAAATTATTGAGGGATTTAAAATTTTAAAAGGGAAGTTATTGTTTTGTTACACATGCTAATTAAAATTTATTAATTAAAAAGAAAAAGGAGAAAAAGATAATTTTCTACACTTACTAATTTGAGTTTAGATAAAAAGAGAAAGAGGGAAATTTAAAAGAATTAGGAAACTATGGGAAAAAGGGGGAAACATAAAGAAAAAGGGAAACATAAGGAAAAAGAAGAATGACCAACTTAGCAAGGAATATTTCCCTTAAGAACTTTCTAACCTGAACTCAACTAGTAAATTAGTAAGGGGGTAAGTCATTAAAATGTGTAAGGGAATATGGGGACACATAGGAGCAATTCTAGGAATGGTTTTAGGTGGGTGAGGGAAATAGGAGTAAATAATTAATTAATGAAAATTAAATTCTGGTGCAACTAAGGGGAAGGGTGACACATGTACGGGGAGGATTTTTCTGAATTAAATTATTGAACATTAAATTAAATGGGAAATTAGGAAAGAAATGACTTAGAAACTCTATATAAAGGAGGGAGGAGGAGGAGGATGGAACTACTCTATGATGCGTAACGTTACGCTGCAGAATTTTAGACTTGACTAACTTAGCTTGTGGGAGTTGGGATACCCAACTCGATGAGGAGTGGTATCTCATCCTTGTGACGTGAGCTAGGAGCTAGCTGTTCTCGATTTTAGTGTGCATGGCCCCTTTGCGGCTCGGGGGGCTAAGGGGGAAGAAGAGTACACCTAGCATTGGATGGGAGGTATCGATGAAGTCTCATCTATCGACAAGAGGGAGTAGCACAGAGAACGTGGGACAACGACACAGAGATGTCACCTTAGGCTAAGGTATGCTTGTTTTTGTTCTGCATGGTAGATTATTATTGACCTTACACTTTCATTTTTGTACTTTTAATTGTGTAAATGAGGTGTTTGACTTAACATTTTAATTGAGGACTTAATTTCCCATAGCCTTAAGATTGTTTCTTGATGTGATTCCTTTGGAATTCGATCGCTTAATGTTGTGACTATCATATCATTCTAATGATTATGGTGAAGAGTTGTGCTTGTACTTCATCCTCATCCCTAATTCATCAGTCTAAGCCTAAGCAGTTGACCAGGAGCCGAATTGACAGCCGTCACTTCGGTGCATAGAGACCTATAGATTCTGATGCCCTACTTTTCTATGCATGGATGATGAGTGAAGGATGTGTGCCCAACTCTCTACCCTTGTCAATTATTCTTGGTTGATTGATGGTCATTGTGCCTTCTTATGTTGAGTATTCTGTGTTTTTAACTCTCTGTCTCCTAATTTTTAACTCTGCAATTTAATTTAATTGAATGCAAAGTTACCTTACATTTTAACCCCTCTGGCCTGCGTCTTTCCTTGCAATTTATTAATTTTTACTGGCGAATGTTACCCTAGGAAATTACCCTTGTTTTAGACAGCTCATTTACCATTTATTGATTGTGATTTACACTCTTTTACTGCATTTCTATCTTGAAGGTTATCCCTTTTAATTTTCTGGACTGTGTTTTTATTCTTCAATGGAAGGATAGTAAGGTCATTCCTGGATTTACAACAAAAACCTTTCCTTGAATGCCAGCTTCGTTTTACCTATATTGGATTGCGAAATGGGAAAGCCATTTACAATGTGATAGCAAGTTCTAAGGCCATCCAAATTCACAGCCACAAATTTTTAGAATGAATGTGAATTTATATAGCCTCTTATAGGTCATTTGTGAAATGGTATAACCAATTTGTTTATATAGTAAAGAACATTCTTTATAGGGACTGCGTGTCTGTGTTTTTATCATTCATTTACTGCGATTATTACCAGTTTAGACTGCGAATTACCCATCCATTGACTGATATTGAGTCTTCAAGTGCCTATGATTACACCCTTTTATTGACCACGATTTGTGTCAACTTAACGAATTCATGCCTAGGCATTTTCCTGTTTGTGCTTGGGCATTTTCCTTTTGGTGCCTGGGCATTTTCAATTTTGTGCCTAGGCGTTTCCTTTTCTGTCTAGGCATTTTCCTTTGTGTCTAGGAATTTTCTTTTTTGTTGGGAGTTTTACCCAGCTTGCCCACCACATTTTCGTGGAAAACTCCACATAGCTTCCCCTACACATTCGTGACACTTGCATGGATTTTTCATTTTCTTTTCCTGGCGAAATTAATCCCCGTTTTCAATACATTTGAGGGAGAATCTACCTCTGTGATTTATTACCTTTTTATGGCGAATTTACTCCGCAGTGTTAATACCTATCGACTGCTATTTCTTTGATTGGAAAACATTTATTTATTTGATAGTATGGTGGATAGAAATTTCTATATAGCATTCTGGTTCTTTCCTTGATTCCCAGACAAGTTATATATCTAGGCAGCGAGCTAATGAATTCCTTGATGATAATACATGTATACATAATTTAAAATGGTTAAACCCTTTTAATGGACACCAATTACTCGACACGGCATTATTTAAAATAGACAACAAAATTTATTTGTAATCGACAAGAGATTTGTGATTAATAGACAACCTTTTTACTTGAACCATAGCAACTCTATATCTAAATAATACACACTGAATCTTATAGATTACAACATTTACATCTCCTTGTATTACACCTCGAATATATGCTTTGCACGATGATGCACATTTACACAACGATTTTAATGTTTATGGGTAGCGTCTGACAATAATCTTGATTGGTCGACATCTATGCTTATTGTGATCTTTTTCTAAGATCTTTTATCGCTAATCCTTTAAGGATAGTGTACAGGTTTATAAAACTAATATCTTTTGTTAAACTTTAACAATGATATCCGATATATATTAATTCTTATCCTTTCGCTAATGTTTAGGGGTTATATATATTAATATGGTTGTTGTACCACTATATTTTATTACTAACTTTATTGGTCATATGTTAACCTTTATCTGTATTTCGTTATATTGTAAAATAGTTGTATCAAACTTTATCTAGTGTCAACCTTATCAATGATATTGCCACTATCCTTTTTTCCCTTTTTCTTTTAAAGGACATGTACCTTAAATTTTTTATTCAAGGTGTGAAGATTGATTTTGTTGTGCAAGGAATTTTTTGTGTTGCCTGATTGTATTAGTCATCTTGTTGACTTGTCATTGAGTGCTAGGGTTAGTCGTTAGGTGTTCATATAGTCCTTGATATCCTAGCGCATGCATTTTTAGCTTGTGTTGAGGGTCCAATTTTGTTTCTATTCCACGGTTGTTGTTGCGCCTATCACCAGGTGACCGTGTGATTTCTGAGGAGGGGATCATTGCAGCCACCGATGGATAGAGGTGAGTGATAACTGGTCAGAGTCTGTGCTTCCCATCGCAGGTGTTTGTCACTGTAGATTGTAGTTGGTGTTGGGGATTGTAATGCCTTAATGCATTGGGTTGTGTACCATAGAGGTTATAGTTACTGGTCGTTGAGGCCATTGTGTCAGGATGGTTGATGTAGTCCTTTAGCTTGTAGGAAAAGTCATATTCATGTCGGGCGGGTAGTCATTTCTCTTTGTCTTTGATTTCTGCATGTTTTGACCAACTGCACAATGTGCTAAGTGGGTTGATTCATTGTTGACTATTGCCTGATCTGCATGCATGGTGTTCATCATCAGGCTGTGAGTTTTTATTGTTTTCATTGTTACCTTCCTGCCTAAAAAGAAAAAAAAAAATTGCACTTTTCACTTCACTTGCAGTCGTAATGAAGGGGTCGTTACATATGGTATCAAAGTGGGATCAATCCTGCGATTGTGGATCACCAGGGTTTCCACTGCAGTAAACCCGTGAGTATTAACCGTTGCATTAATTAAAAACCTTAACATGTCCATGTGATGATCGCATTTTGAGGACACCTCATAGGTTCACAACGTGGTGCCATGGAAGGAGGTGGAACGCCTCCAGAACTTCCCGCACCCTCAGAGTCGAATCGCCAAGGTGAAGAAAAATTCCTTGGGCTGGATTCACTTGTAGTAAGGGATGATGATGGTTTGAAAAGGCCCTTCCAGGTAATTCCAAGGGGCTTGATTCACCATCGTTACTGAGATGAGGCTAGGGCTCCTATACCCATGAGGGTCCACAACGCGCCTTATATAGTAATGTTAGAATCCACTGATAACTCGAGAGAGTTGAGTTCTTGATGCCATGAGTGTCACATACGGTTGTGCCATCAAGGCATTGTTGTAGAGCAAGGCGTTGTACGTCACGCTTCGCGATTACGACCTCCAGCGTGAAGATCCACATGGTGGCATTTCAACTGAAAGGGAGCACTCTTCTATGGCGAAAGATGCTCGTGCCACATTTGAACATGGTCATTGACAAAATCTCATGGGAATTGTTCAAGGAACAATTACAGGAGAGGTATCTTTCTGAGGAATTCATTGAGAGTCATCTCAATGAGTTCGATGCCTTGCGATAAGGAAGCCGCACGGTGCCTGAGTATGAAGCCTGTTTTGGAGCTTCTTCGATATGCTCCATGCCAAATTACCCAGAAATTTAAGGTCAAGAAGTTCGATTTTGGACTTAGTGTTAGGATTCAACTTCTACTTCAGGTACCAGGAATACTAGACTGAAGAAAGTGTGTTGGATTGTGGGGAGGCACATTACCAAAATTATTGCCTAGAGGAAAGGGCCGGAGCATCTTGATCAGTTGGACCCACTACTGTGGGAGTTTTGGGGAAGGCCCATCAGATTCTTCCAGTGGTGAATAACTGTCAGGCAGAGCACCAGTTGACTGTGCTCGAGACGTCAGGTACCATCGCTGAAAAGACCCTTAGTATTTTGATACATCTTGGTGCTACCAAGAGTTTCATTTCTTGTGCTACGCTAAAAAGGATTAAGGTAAAGGAAGTCAAAAAGGATGATTTTATCTTTGTAGAGATGGCTTCGGGAGCCAACCAGAAGGTTGGAGGAAAGGTTACAGGTTGTACCCTTAACTTCAAAGAGTTTTTCACCAGGGCCGACCTGTACATCACAATATTAGGATCTTATAATGTTGTAATCGGTATGGACTGGTTGGAATCGCATGAGGTGATACTCAACTGTAATATGAAACGGTTGAGCATGGTTGATGATGAGGGACATAGATGCGTGATTTTCGGTTGGAACTAGGGAGTTTCCCTGTGGGTCATCTCTTTGTTGTATCTATGGAAGAGCATGCACAAGGGATGTAAGATTTATGAGATCATGGCGTTAAACAAGAAGGGAGTAGCAGAAGGTCTAGAACACCTTCCCGCGGTGAGAGAATTTGTGAATGTCTTTCGGAGGAGTTACCTGGGATTTCTCCAGAGAGGGAATTGGAATTTACCTTATATCTACAATTGAGGGTGGAACCGATAGCAAGAACGCATTATTGGATGTCGACCCCAGAGTTACAGGGGCTGAGAATGAAACTGAAGGAGTTGTTGGACCTAGGACTTTTACATCCGAGTGTGTCACTATAGCGTGCATCTGTTATCTTCATATGAAAGAAGGATGGGTTGTGGAGACTCTGCATTGACTAACTGTCAATTGAACAAGGTAACAATAAAGAATCAGTATCCATTACCGAGGATTGATGATCTGTTCGATTAGATGAAGTGTGCAACAGTGTTTTCAAGGATCGATTTGCGATCAAGGTATCACTAGTTACGGATAAAGGAGGATGAAATCCCTAATACCACCTTTAAGATGAGGTTTGGACATTACAAGTTTACCATTTTACCATTTGGAATAACAAATTCCCCAAGGGTATTTATGAGTTAATGAATGGGGTGTTTCGTGAGTAATTGAACAAGTTTGTCCAAGTAATTATTGACGATATTTTGATTTACTCTTTGACTAAGGAGGAGCATGACGAGCACTTGCGCTTGGTACTACAGTGTCTGTGAGAGAACAAATTGTATGGGAAGTTGTCCAAATGCTTTTTTTATCAATCAAAGATTCACTACTTAGGGCATGTTCTCTCCGATGAAGGTATCACCGTGGATCCAGCAAAGGTGGAGGCTATTATGGGATGGCTTGCATCGACAAATGTCTCGGAAGTGCATAGCTTCATGGGCTTAGTAGGATACTATCGATGGTTCAACAAGGAATTTTCGAAGATAGCAAATCTGATCATGGAATTGCAGAAGAAGAACTAGAAGTTTGTTTGGACCAAGAAATCACAGATGCATTTCACAGGCTCAAGGAGCTATTGACAACAACACCGATACTAATGGTCCCTGACATGAACGCAAACTTCTTAGTATGCACTAGAACATATAAGGAAGGATTAGGTAGAGTATTGATGCAAGACGATCGAGTGATCTCTTACATCTCGAGGAAGTTGAGAAGGCATTAGGAGAACTACGTGACACATAATTTGGAGTTGTTAGAAATTGTATATGCCTTGAAGGTTTGGAGACACTACCTTGTTGGAAAAAATTTTGAACTAAAAATGAACCACAGTGGACTTCAGCATATCTTTACCCAAAGCGACTTGAATGTGCGACAACGACGTTGGTCGAAATTTCTTAGCAAGTATGGTTTCAATATTACTTACATAAAAGGAAAAATTAACTGAAGGGAAGATGCATTTAGTTTGAAACCACACATATTTTGGGTGTTTCCTCTTCAGACGAATCTACGTGAAAATATTATAACTTTACAATGCGACAATGACCAGTACAAAGAGGTCAAGGATTTTATCAAACAAAACACAATGATGGTACCAGTATTTGAAGGATTAACATTTGATGAAGATGGATTATTGAGTTTTAAAAATTGGATTTACGTACCACCGAACGACGATTTCATGAGTTTGATCCTAAACAAGGCTCGCAGAGTAGTGTACATGGCTCACCTAGGAGTCACGAAGATGAGGGCGGACCTTAAACCCTTATTCTTCTAGAAAGGAATGAAGGCAGACATAGTCAACTATGTGGCCAGATATCTAGAATGTCAGCAGGTAAATACTAAACATAGACATCCAATAGGATTACTACAACCACAGGTTATTTCAGAATCAAAATGGGAGGTCATTTTGATGGATTTCATTTTTGGATTGCCACTGACAGCAAGGAGACACGACTCGATTTTTGTGATAGTTGATACTTTGACAAAGAGTGCTCATTTTATTCTTGTGCATACGATGTATCAGGGAACTGACATATCTAGAGTTTTAATCAGTGATATTGCGAGGCTGCATGGCATACCTAAGAGGATTATATCCGATCGAGAATCGATGTTTACTAGATGATTTTTGACTAGTTTCCAAGAGGCCTTGAGTACCCAACTTAACTTTAGTACTTCATATCCCCCTGAGATAGATAGGAAGACCGAACAAACAAACCAAGTCTTGGAAGACATGTTGTGCATGTACATGATGGACCAACAAAAGCATTGGGAAGAAATCTTGTCACCAGTAGAATTAGCTTATAACAACCATTAACAAAGAACCATTAAGATGGCACCCTTGGAGTTTCTTTATGGGTGACCATGTCAGACGCCTTTGAGTTGGGATCAACTTGAGGGTAGGGTCCTAGTGGGACCAAAAGTGATCCAAGAAATGGAATATTAAATGAAAACTATAAGACAAAGGATCAAGGAAGTGCAGGATCGATAGAAGAGTTATGTCGATGCACATTGTGTCAATCGTAGTTACGATGTGGCGATCAAGTATTTCTATGGCTGAAATCGCATAAGAATTTGATCAGGTTTGGAAATGACACTAAAATATCTCTAAGTTTCATGGTAACCTACAATATTGTGGAAAGGAGAGGCCCGTGGCCTATTGACTACCCTTGCCTAATTCTTGAGGTGTATTCATGATGTCTTTCATGTCTCTGTTTGAGACATTATGATTAGTGATCCTACACATGTTTTTACTTGAGCACCATGTGGGTGTCGGATGAGGGTGTGCTCACGTTTGAGCCGATCCTCATCTTGGATCATCACATTTGACAGTTGTGGTGTCGAATAGTAGATCAAGTCAAGTTCCAATGGGACAACTATAGTCCGCACTCGACGACCTGGGAGGACGCATATGATATGTGCCAACAGTTTCTTTTTTTTTTATTGATAAAGAGACTTATGATACTATTGATGGGTGTTATATATGCACTAAAAACACAGTAAAAACCCTCAATTAAATTGTCAACCCGGGGTGAGTAAACTTAGAGTTGTAGAAAAATATATGCCAAAGGTAGACAGTTGGTAGGAGTATAATCTAAGTAATGAAGGTACATATCTAAGGCTAATCTAGTCAAGAAAAAATATATAATGAACAAAACCTACTAAGCAAACTGAAACTCAGTAACCTAAGTACTTTTGGGTGAAGGATCGATGGATAGTTCATAAGAAAGCAATTAAAACCCTATGTAAAGAAAACTAGTTCAACAATAAGCAATAAGAAACTATCTAAGCATATCAATAAGAAAATGACAAAAGAAAACTATTTTAACTTGCTAACCTGCATTCAATGAGAAACTACCCTATGAAAGAAAATAATAAACAAGTAAGAAAAGACACCTATCTAACCTATTAAAGAAAATAGACAAGCAAGCAAAGACACCTATCTAACCTATTAAAACAAATAGACAAGCAAGCAAAGACACCTAACTAAGCTACTAAAGAAAAAGACAAGTAAGCAATGACAACTAACTACTACAAGCAATCAAAGTAAAACTTCTCATTGAACAACTATTTAGCCTAAGAGGCAAGTGGACTAAATGCTTAATGCAAAACTATTTCTAATGTGTGAAAGGAAATCTAAGAGGCAACTGGACTAAATGCTCAATGAAAAACTATTTCTAATGCATGAAAGGAAATCTATTTTATTGAAAGCAAGAAAGGCTACCACTAATTCTTAATCTATGATAAGCAAACTACTATCTAATCTATCAAAGCAAATTCTATCTACCCTACAACAACAATAAAACTTTATTCTAATGTATGAAAGCAAGAAACTAACTTTAATCTATGAAAACACGAAAACTATCTTTTAACCTATGACAATTCGAATATAATGCTGGCGGTTGTGTGAATGTATTCGGTGTCGAATAATATCTTGATGGCATTTGAGAACAAAGGACAATTCCAATAGTATAAGCTCAACACTAATCTCAATGGCAAAATGAAAGGTATGGATTAAACAATCCAATGAGAATTTAGCCATGACAAAAATAATGTTAAATACCCTGCATATTCATGTATGAACCATGAACAACATAATGAGATCATCATTATACTTATACACTATGTAAGAAAAACTAGATTCAACCATTAACTAAGAAACATAATTGCATTTTAATTCTAGGAAAGGAAATTGTGTAAAATAAAACTATGCTATGTCTATTCTAGCCATTAAAACTGCAATAAGGAAATAATTAAAAACATAAATTAAACTATGATATTAAAAAATAAATTAACAATCTACATTAACCAAGAACTAATTAAATGATATCTATATAAAACTGAAGTAAACAAGCTATAATAAAAAACTGTAATTAACTCTATCCATGCATCAAATCCCTGTCAAAGAAAACCCAAATTAAAACTCTATTCTATTCTAATTAAAACTCTGTTTTAAACTTGACTACAAAATCATAAAATAAAGCATAATATAGCATCTAAATGCATATGGGGTTAGTATAGAGACTTGCAAGTCTATTCCTAATACACAAAATCAATGCATGCTAACACATCTCATCATTCTAACCTACAAAAAAATTAAAACAATTAAACTACAACAAACTAGTTAACATAATAAAAAACATGCATGTACAAAAAATAAAAACAACAATTAAATTAAGAAATGCATAAATAACCATGAAGACAGTTACCAAACTGCTAGTTCCCCCCCCCAACAAGTCATGGTCACTCTCTAAAATCACACCATGAGCTTAACAAGATGGATTCACCATTAAAACTTGAAAACACAGTTTTGGCATAATTCTGGCAATGTAAAATATCAAAACAGAGAAAAACGAGTTTATTCCTATCACACTGATGTATCTAATGCTTGGTTAACAATCTTCTGACCATCCTAATAGTATTTATAAGCTTACACACAAAGTGGTCAACCACAGGAGGGTCGAACCACTTCTAAATTTGGAAAATTACAATAAATGATGCCCTAACTGATAAAACAGAGTGAGCCAATAATCGCCCTCTTTAGACATGCTCAATTCTCCCATCACTGGTCGCCAATACCTTAACCGCAAGTCACCCTGTGTTTTTGTGCAATATGCAATGATGGACAAAGTGTCGGATCGAGTGCTAGAACGAGTGCTAGAATGAGTGCGAGATCAAGTGCCAAAACTAGAAACGTAGTGCGTTTTTTCCCTGTAACACCAAAAAAATGTGAATTACCTCTTGGAAATCATAAAACATGATGAATTATACTTGATTCAATCATTAAACATGAATTACACATACCTTATGGTTATCATACCATTTTATCAAAAAATTCTTCAAAAATCTCCTTTTAAAGATGAAAAACGCATATGTACATGTTGCAAAAGTGTATAATATTCATCATAAAAATGATCATATCTCGGGGCCAACAACTGTGATACAATTTTTTTGACACTCATATACTTTTAAACTTTGGGACGAATTTTAGACCAAGACCGGGTGTATGTAACATCCCACTCTTGCACACACTACGCGAACTTATTCTTTGAGGACGCTTGCAAGTGATCCAGATTATTATAGTGTTTTCCATTGATTATGATTATGAGACATTATGGATGTGATTATATGTTATTTTTCTTTATTGACTTATACAAGTGCTATTGACTCGGTTCTCCTGAGTGTGTAGGATTTTGGCCTTGAGGATGCTGAGGCATCGATGAAACCCTTGGAATCTAGATTGAGTCAGGGAGTGGACTATTAGGGTTTGATTGTTCTATATATGACATATGTGCATTTGATTAGATGTTATGATTATGGATTTTATTCTGACATGATTCATTGATGATGCAGGCTGACGATAACTTGTTGACCAGACTCACGTGTGGCGTAGAGGGGTCATGCACAACTACCAGAGTTGTTGAGGGAGAGGTGTGGAAAGAAGCCCTTCCACAACCTACTAGCACTCTCGCCATGGCTTGAACTGTAGCTTAATGATTACCTAGTTCGATAATACCGATGATGACGTGAGGGAAGACTGTGACAGTTTCTCACAATGATTCTAAGGGGTGCGCAATAAGGCAGGGGCCGGAACGAGTGTCGGATCAAGTACCAGAACTAGAAACGTAGTGCATTTTTTCCCTGTAACACCAAAAAAACATGAATTAGCTCTTGGAAATCATAAAATATGATGAATTATACTTGATTCAATCATTAAACATGAAGTACACATGCCTTATGGCGATCATACCATTTTATCATAAAATTCTTCAAAAAGATCCTTTAAAAGATGAAAAACACATATGTACATGTTGCAAAAGTGTATAATGTCCGTCATAAAAATGATCATATCTCGGGCCCAACATTACCCCCACACTTATGATTTTGTAGGTCCCACTGCAAATGAAAGGAAGTTACCCCTCGTGACAATGCTTTCTGAGGAGGATCAACTTTGGAAGCCTCTCCTTCTTGTTGCGTAGACTTAGCCTTGTGCCTCTTATGTTGCTTTAATTGTTCTCTGAGGCTATAGTTAGATTTAGTCATTTCAACAACCAATCGCTGAAGGGAGTTGACCTTTGTCTGAAGGACTGCATTTTCATGATGAAGGTGTACATATACTATCTTCCTCTCTTCCAACTGTTGGAGAAGATGATGGTTTTCTTTTTGTAGCTGCTCTATGGTTGGGATAGAGTCAGTGATCTCTAAGGAAGGATTAGATCCTTTGAAGGATGTGGAAAATATATGAGTTTTAAGATCTAAAATAGGCATGGGTGAAGTAGGTGTGATGGGATATCAGTAAGGTAAGGTAGGTTTTGATCTTGTTTTCCTTAGTAGATCTAATCCATCCACAGAGACTTCCCTAAGTTTCTTATGAGGGCTCTCAAGGTCGGAAGACACTTGGATCAGATCTGAAGTAGGTGGAGGTTTTGCATAAGGCTTGGTTCTTGTGTTCCGGGTACTCTTTTGAAAGGGTCCTTTACCAAATCGATTGTCTCCCCTCTTGTTTGTGGGAATGATGGGAAAGTCTTGCTGCATTACTTCTTGAACCTTTTTAGGTGTAGGATCAAGAGAGAGTGAAGGCATTGAGGGGTCAATAATGGGCTTCTTTTGGTCTTTTCTCTTGGTCTTTTTACCCAATGAAGAAGTAGGGATGTCAACAAGATTTTGGTATTGTTCTGAAAAAGAGAGGGTTTCTGCAAGGGATTTTGGAGTTCTTGGAGAGCAAGGCTTGGATGGAGAAATAGTTTTTATGCTAAGTGGATTTTTGTTGGTCTTAACTGTCAAGTGAGGGTTTGCAAATTGGTAGATAAAGGCATCTCGATTTTTCCCCTGTTTCTCTAGTTCGGCAAGAACAAGGAGTTTGATCAAGCCATGGTGGAAGAGACTATTGTGGGGGTTAGTCACATTTTCCATCACTTGAGAGGACATCTTCTCCAAGATTTTGAGAAAATAGAAGGGGAAGTTCAAGGGTTTGTTGAATAGAAAATGAGCCAACAATCTAAAATGACAAGCTTTGAAAGTAGAGTATCTACCTCCAAATGTAATTAACCTTGTGATGATGATGAGGGGGTTGACAAATTCTTCCTTTATCCACTCCTTAGCATACCCTTTTTCTCCTGAAATTCTCTCAAATTCAGGCTTAAACACCCTGTTGTAACTTGAGCGTGGAAATTGGTGGTTTTTGAACCATCTATCTCCCATTCTTGGGAGCTTTGTTGCAGCAACAATGGACTCTTCTGTGACTTCAAAGGTAAGAGACCCTACATGTGCTATCTTACCATCGAAACCAACTACGAATTGCATAGAGAGGCCTTCATCATCGCCCTACAAGCTAGACATAAATGCCCCCCAACCAACGCGCAAAAGCACTTCTCTACACTATGCAAATTCAGGAATGGAAAACAAGTCTGCATAGGAGGAGGGTTATTATCTCCTAGGCATTGTGATAGAGGTGGAATTCACCAAGAAAGGGTGTAATCGATCCAAGTAGTGGCATAGATTGAGCACAGGCCGAATGCGTTTTAGATAGAGGATGAGATGGCAAAGGTTGGGTGCGATTTCTTAACGCAGAGGAGAGAAAATGACAAGGGAAAATGAGATAATAGAGTTCCCAACCCGATTTTGGATGCACTTAAGGTGGAATACGTTGCACACATGTGTGTACGAGCTGCCATGTGTGGGAAATTTGAATTCGATGGAAAGCTTTGGGGCAATGTAGTAGTGCGTGGTTAGATCAATGTCCAAGTCTTTTGACTTGGACATTTGATCATTAACACATGAAGCATCTTTAATCAATGTCTGCAACCAATTCAATTGAATTATTGAGTTCTGGTTATGTGGAATCTAGGACAGTTACTGGTGTGTATGGCACTTTGTTCGACACCTCAAATGACATCTCATACGATACCTCAAGCGACATCTCATACGACACCTCTTACAATACTTCATATGGTACCTCTGTGTTAAGTGCATTTTCACCTCTTATAATGGTTAGCCTGCAAATTTGAAGTGTTTTTGACAATCACAATAGTTAATGAGCAGAGGAAAAAATGCTCCATGCTCACTCAATCTTCTTGCATATGACATATAATGTCAGAAACCTATACTGAACAAGTTATAGCAAGCATAAACATGTATTTTCAAACCTATAATATGTAGCTTGTAATAAAATGATAAACTGATAAATATTGGTTTGTTAAGTAACCAATAAAAAGTGGTATGTTAAGTATGTGTTAAGTAATTTATAGCACATAGGAGTTAAGCATTTAAAAATAACATGACTATCAATGTAATAACCTGTATCATGGTAATAATAGAAAAATTCTTGCAAAGACTTATTTCTCTAGGAAATGATCATTTGTCAGTTGATGAACCCCTGCCCCACACCTAAGTACTGTGACACCTCACAATCAAAAGTATAGGAAACTAGTAAGTATCCCCCAATAGCCGAAGATTTATAGTATGTCAAGTGTAAAGATAAAATTTCACAGCTCGGTCTGACGAGACAGTTAGAAGATGGCCCCACCTATAGGATAAGAGATCCAGTATATAGATAAGAAGAGGTAGGGAAGAGAGTTTCGATATTGTCTTAGAGTCATTTCCAAATGGAAAGTTTATGAGATTCATTAAACTTAGCTTAACCACACATACTTCATGTCAACTTTGTCTGCAAGTAATGTCGTACATCAGGACAAGTTTAGATTTATTATTTATTTTTGTCAGATCGTCATCCTTGCTAAGTAGAATGCGCCGCTGCCAGCAAGCCTGTTCAGTACTCAGGTGGTTTTACCTAGTCATACCACAGGCCAGTACCCTCTACTAACAGACTTGTTCAGTATCTAGACGAGTTAGCCTATTAAACCTTCAAAGACTAGCCCTCCATCCTTTAATATTTTAGTATAATATTGCTTATGCAAGAAGATGGGGGAACAACTCTAAAAACAACTTTTTCTTTCCTCTTTTTTTTTTCAATTAGGATGGTATTTATGTTAGAGGATGACTTTTCGTTATATTACTTAGTGATTTTCCCGATGTAAGGGGTACTTAAGTGGACATGGCTTGTCTAAGGATATTATATAATCAATCTATTTATTGTGTAGTAGATGGTAGCATTGAGAAAGAACATAAAGGTACCTCTAGACTCAGCTTACTTTCTTCCTTGTAGTTATTGTGATGTTTCCATGACTAACCGCTAATTAGAATTCCTTGTTACTCTTTGATAAAGACACTTGAATCAATTACTCAGGTTTCTTGGAAAAACTATATGAAATACCTCTAGGATTGATAGTTATGATATCACTTTCTTATACAGTGGTGAAGAGTTTCAAGAGCAACTAATTTAGAATGCCAAAAAAATGAGAATTTTGCAAAAATATGGCTAATTACAGTAAGTCAATATTCATTTGACACTTTAATAGACAAAAAATTCAAGTATACTCCGGTGAAATAATTACTTACAGAAACCTCTAGAGTTTCCTTATTAACAAAATTCAAAAACTATTTACATATATACAGTAGGAAATTCATAAAAATTTTCAAGAACAAGGGGGGAATTCCCCATCTACTAAGGCCAATGCCTTTTCAGTTGACATGACCTATAGAAAATCTTCTCTGGAAATGGGCTTATGATAAAACTTAAGTCTGTGTCCATTTACCACAAAGGAGACTTGTCCATTATCAATTGTTTTTAATTTTTATAGCTCCATTGTCATATATAGTGTCTACCTCGTAAGGACCCAACCATCGTGTGGTGAGTTTGCCTTTGAAGGTTTTGAATTGGGAATCAAAAAACATGGCCCAATCACC
Organism: Picea engelmannii; assembly: GCA_009831015.1. Classification (NCBI taxonomy): domain Eukaryota; kingdom Viridiplantae; phylum Streptophyta; class Pinopsida; order Pinales; family Pinaceae; genus Picea; species Picea engelmannii. Next base: position 160,694 of record ML777482.1, read on the forward strand.
AGGCTGGAAGTGCTTATTCTTAATAAAGTTGTCATGCCACTTGCTCCTTTGGTTTTGGACTAATATCCTCTGTTGGATGTCATCTTGTCTAATTTCATCCAACTCATTTAGTTGTAGGGCTCATTGATTTTGAGCCTCATCCAGGTTCAATCCTAATTCTGCGACAATATGGAAGGTCCTTACTTGGAATTCTATAGGTAAAAGTACTTGTTTCTCGTACACTATCTCATAAGGGGTATGTCCAGTGGTATTTCTCTAGGTAGTCTGATATGCCCACAAAGCCTCTGGGAGCCTATTAGCCCAATCCAGATGATGTAACTGAATAGTGTTGGTCAATATGGCTTCCAAAATTTTGTTTGTGGATTCTACCTGACCATTGGTTTGCGGGTGGTATGGAGAAGGTTTACGGTGTTTAATCTCATATTTATGCGTTAGCTCTTGCATCATCTTGGAAGTAAATTTAGTGCCTTGGTCAGTAACAATTTCACGAGGGACACTAAAGCAGGTAAAGATGTCTTCATAGATAAATTCGACAACAGACTTCTCTGTAGCCTTGAATAGGGATTTTTCCTCTACCCATTTGGTGACATAGTTTGTACAAACCAAAATATAGTTCTTCCTATGGTACATGGGTGAAATTGGTCCTACAAAGTAGAGGGCCCATTTTTCAAAGGGTTCTATCATAACTTGGGCCTACAAAGGAATTTCGTCAGATGACGTAGTTCTTCCTATCCTTTGGCAACTATCACAACTTCTCACATACTTGGCATCATCTTTGAAAATTCTAGGCCAATAGTAACCCGAATGTAACACCATATATGTTGTATGTTTGTCAGAAAAATGGCCACCACATGGTCCATCATGACAACTTCGTATTATATTAGGTACCTCGTCCTCTTGGACACATCTACGAATAATCAAATTAGGACCCGGGTGAAAAAGATCATGACCAACCCAAGAGTAATTAGCACTTTGTGTAATAATTTTCTGCTTTTCATGAGGTGACAAATGAGATGGTAACTTCCTAGGGGCCAGATATTTTTCCATATCTGTAAACCATGGGGTATTGACAGAAAGGGAAAAGAGGTGCTCGTCTGGGAAAATATCATCTACAAGGATATCATCATCCTCATTTTTTATTTGAGAAATAAAGTCAGCTACTACATTATCCTTTCTAGGTCGGTCAAGCACACTGATATTAAATTCTTGCAATAACAAGAGCCACCTAGTCACTCGGCCATTAGTTATAGGTTTATTCATGAGGAACCTAATGGTGGAGTGATCAGTCTGTACAAATACTTCATAACCTATAATGTAATGACACAATTTGTTGATAGCATGAACAACTGGCAAGAATTCCTTCTCGGTGACTATGTAGTTCAACTCAGTAGGGGACAAGTTCTTGCTCACAAAATAAATGGCATAGGACCGCTGGTCCTCTTTCTTCCCTAATAACCCTCCTATTGCGGTGTTGGAGGCATCAATGGATATATGAAATGGGAGAGTCCAATTGGGCCCTCTAAGAATTGGTGCCATAGACAACATAGCTTTCAGGGTTTCAAAGGAATTTTGACACTGCTTAGTACAAACAAAGTCAACATATTTTATTTATAATCCAAACATAGGTGCAACAATCTTTGTAAAATTTTCAATAAACCGTCAGTAATATTTGGCATGTCCGAGAAATCTTCTCACCTCTTTCCGAGTCTTGGGAGGTGGAAGTCTAACAATGGCCTCAATATTTCTAGGATTGAATTTTATCCCTTCATATGAAACATGATGTCCTAGAACCATTCCTTCAGTTAGAAACATTTTTAGTTTTTCATGACTTAGAGATAGGTTCATTTCCTGGCATTTGATGAGGTCTTTTTATAAGTTGTCTAATGCTTCTTGGTAAGTGTTTCCATAGACTATGAATTCATCCATGTAGACCTCCACACAACCATGAATAAGATCAGAAAATATCCCTAGTACTACTCATTGAAATGTTGAAGGAGCGTTACACAATTTGAATGGTAAGACCCTATAGGCATAGGTTCCCTAAGGGAAAGTAAAGGTAGTCTTGTCCTAGTCCTCAGGTTCTATAAGAATCTGATTGTACCCACTATACCCATATAGAAAGGAGAAATACTTCCTTCCAGACAAGGTATCTAGAACTTGGTCAATGAAAGGGAGAGGAAAGTAGTCTTTAGAGTGGCTTTGTTGAGTTCCCGAAAATCAACATAAATTCTCCATTTCTCGGTCACTTTCTTTGGAACCAATACAAGCAGGGATACCCACTTGCAGTTGGAGATGGGATAAACAAATTCGACATTGAACAACTTTTGGATCTCCTCCTTGACTATATATCTGAGTGTTGGGTTCATCCTTCTCTGGGGTTTCCTAACAGGTGTTACTTCCCCCATGGGTATATATGTGATGGATTCATGTATCAGGGTGTATGCACTTCATATCAGTGTATTCCCAGGAAAATGCTCCTGATTGTTATTTAAGGATATCTACTAGTTGTTTCTGTTGGTCTATATCTATCCCAAAGTTTATATGTAAAAAATTACCTGGATTAATCTCATAGGGCATAGTATAAGACATGGCAGACTCACCTATTTCAAAAATAAAATATGTCGAATACAAAATGATGGATCCAATTATTCTTGAAATTCTTCCCCAAACATGTACTCAAATTGGGGAAATGACTGTGGACAATCCACACATGTGATAGCATATATGAACTGGTTTAGCACATTTTCTATTGTGTGCTCCTGAAGTGCCCTTGCATGGTCACTTGACAATACAGGTTCTTCCCAGTCATCGTTCTCGCATGGAAATTCAAACCACCATAGATTCTCCATAATAGGTTGAGCTGGAGGGTAAATGGTGAGATTATGGATAGAGAGACCATTTGAGATGGTCATTTCTCCTTCTCTACAACCAAGGTCTTCCCAAAATAACAGGATGGCCTTTGGCAGGATCCTTTGAATGAAAGACAAGAAAATATACGGGGTACTCCCATGAGGCTAAAGTAACTATGACATCATCTAAAATCCCTTCAGGTATAACCCTAGTCTTATCTTCTAATTCCAAAATGGTTTGGGTAGGCCTAAGAAGAGTTTGTAACTGAAAATTTTCCAAGGTAGTAGCGGTCATAACATTGATGGTTGCCCCTAGGTCTATGAGAGTGTTTCCAATGGTGGCCTCATTAATGGTTATGGTCACTACTAGGTTTCCTGGATTCCAATATTTTTCTAGTTTTGGCTGCTCTGATATGTACTCAAAAAGTCCTACCAAATGTATTGTAGGAGGGTCCTTTTGCTTCCCACCTAGATTCTTAATACACAATTATTTGAATACCTTACTATAGATTGGAATGTTTTTAATGGATTGAAGCAGGGGAATCTTGACACAAATATTTTTCAATTCATTCAAAATGTCAAATTCCGGTCGAGTGGTAGGTTTCTCGATTACCAATCGGTCTAGATAATGAGGGACCTTCATAATTTGTAAAGGTTCATTTTGGGGAAGCTTGGGTTCTTGATTCTTCAGGATAATAACATCTTCCCACCTAGTGTCATCTGTGGGTTTTTTGGTGATTTCTTCTTCTTCTTCTTTCTGGATGAATACTGAGGTTCTTTGCCTCTCCATAAATTTTCTCGATCTTAATTTAATTTCTTGTAATGGAACAAGAGAAATAACATATGTCCGGAAGGCTTGCATCTCAATATTGTTAAGAGGTTGAGGGGGATTATTATCGAGGTTCAACACTGTTTGTGCCAGTAGTAGTGTCGGTCTTGGGGATCTTGCATTTTGATATTGTAGTGGTTGTTTTTGTGGAATAGGAAGTAAGGGTGGTGGAATAAAACCTGGAAAAAGTTGCAGAGTGTTTGATGAGAACTGAGGATAAGGATTGTTGGACATAGGGATAGGTGGAGCTTGAGGGTTTCCTTGGTTGTGTCCTCCCATCCATCCTTGAATCCAAGGATGTTGGTACTAAGTAGACCAGTTTTTCCAACCTGGTGAGTTACACTTTTGTTGTTGATAATAAGGTGGAACTTGGGATTGTAGATCCGGGTATGTGGGTTGATTCCTAGGCTACCATGGCCTCCTAGGTGCATAACAAGACTCCCTAGGATCTTCACTCCTATAGATGGCTAATAAACTAGGAAATGATGTACATTTCTCAGTTGAATGGTCTTTTGTATAGAAGCCACATACTGAAATGTTATCTAATGGGCACTCCCTTGAGGAATGCTTTCTCCTGCATCTTTGGCAATATATGCTCATTGTCGCATTCTCCTCCTCCCGTTTCCTTTCAAGTTTAAGGGTATCCAACTGGGAACCTATTGTTCTTAAGGTGTCATTATTAAAGTTTTCTAAAAGGTTTCATATCTCTGATCTCATAATACCACATGAACTAACTAGTTTTAAGTTTCTATTGTAAGGGTCCCAAACATTCTTTCCTGTTTTGGATCTACTCCTTGAGTATTTTTTACACATTTCACATATTTCAGCAAATGGTTTATGAGAGATGTTACCTGATTCCATCAAGTTAAGCATCTCTAAATATTCTTTTGAAATTTCTTAAGGAAAAGAGCCCTAATTGCATCCTTTGGGAGGTCATGGTATTTTGACTTCTAGGAGATATAACATAATATTTCCATATAATCTTCGAGGGTCTCGTCTTCTAATTGTTGGATTTTAAAGATGTCATTACGAGACTCTTTGGTCTTGCAGTAGTCTTGGTACTTATTGAGAAATATGTCTTTCATGGCTTCCCAAGACCTAATACCGGATTCTCCCAACCCCATGAACCATCTTAGTGCAGAGTCTTTGAGGGTAGCAGGAAAGAGTTTTAATTGATGGGCATCTTGTACGTAGTTGTAGCTCCTACAAAAGATATCAAATTCAAATAGGAAGGTGTTTGGATCTTCACCATTTTTACCATAAAAGGTAGGCAGTGCTGAGAGAGGAATATTCTTCATGTTGACATTTGGAGTGGTGTCTAAATTTGGAAACCCGAAGGTAGTTTTGGTTTGGTTTCCAGTTTCTTCTTCCTCCCCGTGTCTTACATTGTTATGGTCCTCCTTATCATCCATATTGGTTTGGTTTCCAAAAATTGAGTACCTAGGTGGTTTTACCCTTGAAGAAAACAAGGTTTCCCTTTGATGGAAAGGTCTTCCTATGGATTGGATGTCTAGAAATCTACTCGAGCTGGTTAAGACTATTGGTGCCAATTTTTCTGTGTCAATTTGAGAGATAATTACATTGGCTGAACTACCAAACAAAACATTCACCTATTCTGGGTCTATGATATCTTTAAAGTTAGGGTTCCTTGGTGGTGCTGTAAAAGAAAATGTTTGTATTTTTTGGTTTTGTGAAAGACTCGAGTGGTCTTGCCTCCTGTCCCAATATGATTGATGCTTCATTTTCTTGTTCTATAGTGCTCCTTGTATTAGTCTCTTTAGAGACTATTTTATCTCTTTGAGTTGAGCTAGCTTTTGTTTTTCAGTATCGGTCTATGGATTTTATAAGCGGAACGTTCCTTCCCCCAAAGAGATCAGAAGGAACCTTGGTTGAAAGATTTGATTTTGATTTAATGTATCTACCTTGTGGGTCTCTAGGCCTATTCATGAAAGAAAGAAAAAAACAAAAAGAAAAATCTACCATTTGGTTCCTAGGTCTATTCATGGAAAAAAAAAAACCGAAAAACTACCATTGGGTTTGGGGGAACCTTCTATAGTAGATGCACAAGTTCTTACCTCTCGTCTTAAAGTTCCCTCTCCACCAAACTAATTCTAAGGTCTAGAAATGATCTAATTCCTAACTACTTCTTACCTTGAGACAACTCCCCGACAACAGTGCCAAAAATGATGGGTGTTATATATGCACTAAAACCACAGTAAAAACCCTCAATTAAATTTTAAACTCAGGGTAAGTAAACTTAGAGTTGTTTCAAAATATATGCCAAAGGTAGAAGGCTGGTAAGAGTATAATCTAACTAATGAAGGTATCTATCTAAGGCTAATCTACTCAAGAAAAAATATATAATGAACAAAACCCTACTAAGAAAATTGAATCTTGGTAACCTAATTACTTTTGGGCCAAGGATCGATGGATAGTTCCTAAGAAATAAAGTAAAACCCTATGTAAAGCAAACTAGTTAAACAATAAGAAATAAGAAACTATGTAAGCATATCAATAAGAAAATGACAAAAGAAAACTATTTTAACTTGCCAACCTACATTCAGTGAGAAACTACCTTATGAAAGAAAATAAATAAACAAGTAAGCAAAGACACCTATCTAACCTATTAAAGAAAATAGACAAGCAAGCAAAGACACCTATCTAACCTATTAAAGAAAATAGACAAGCAAGCAAAGATACCTAACTAACCTAATAAAGAAAAAGACAAGTAAGTAAAGGCAACTAACTACTGCAATCAATCAAAGTAAAACTTCTCATTGAAAAACTATCTAGCCTAAGAGGCAGGTGGACTAAATGCTTAATGCAAAACTATTTCTAATGCGTGAAAGGAAATCTAAGAGGAAATTGGACTAAATGATCAATACAAAACTATTTCTAATGCATGAAAGGAAATCTATTTTATTGAAAGCAAGAAAGGCTACCACTAATTCTTAGTCTATGATAATAAAACTTCTATCTAATCTATCAAAGAAAAGTCTATCTACCCTACAACATCAATAAAACTTTATTCTAATCTATGAAAGCAAGAAACTATCTTTAATCTATGCAAACATGAAAACTATCTCTTAACACATGACACTTCAAATATAATGTTGCTGGTTGTGTGAATGTATTTGGTGTCGGAGAATATCTCGATGGAATTTGACAATAAAGGAAAATTCCAATGGTATAAGCTCAACACTAATCTCAATGGCAAAATGAAAGGTATGGATTAAACAATCCAATGAGAATTTATCCATGACAAAAATAATGTTAAATACCCTGCATATTCATGTATGAACCATCAACAACATAATGAGATCTTTCTTATACTTTTACACTATGTAAGAAAAACTAGATTCAACCATTAACTAAGAAACATAATTGCATTTTAATTCTAGGAAAGGAAATTGAGTAAAATAAAACTATGCTATGTCTATTCTAACCATTCAAACTGCAATAAGGAAATAATTGAAAACAAAAATTAAACTATGATATTAAAAAATAAATTAACAATCTACATTAACCAACAACTAATTAAATGAGATCTATATAAAACTGAAGTTAACAAGATATAATAAAAAACTCGAATTAACTCTATCCATTCATCAAATCCCTGTCAAAGAAAACCCAAATTAAAACTCTATTCTATTCTAATTAAAACTTTGTTTTAAACTTGACTACAAAATCATAAAATAAAGGATAATCTAACATCTAAATGAACATGGGGTTATTATAGAGACTTGCAAGTCTATTCCTAATCTACAAAATCAGTGCATGCTAACACATCTCATCATTCTAACCTGCAAAAGAATTAAAACACTTAAACTACAACAAACTAGTTAACATAATAAAAAACATGGATGCATAGAAAATAAAAAGAGCAATTAAATTAAGAAATGCATAAATAAACATGAAGACAGTTACCAGATTGCTGGTGGGCCCCCCATCAAGTCATGGTCACTCCCTAAAATCACACCACGAGCTTAAAAAGATGAATTCACCATTAAATCTTGAAAATGCAGTTCTGGCATAATTCTGGCAATGTAAAATATCAAAACAGAGAAAAATGAGTTTGCTCCTATCACACTGATGTATCTAATGCTTGGTTAACAATATTTTGACCTTCCTAGTGGTATTTATAAGCTTACATACCAAGTGGTTCAAGTGGTCGATCACAGGAGGGTCGAACCACTTCTAAATTCAGAAAATTACAATAAATGATGCCCTAACTGATAAAACAGAGCAAGCCAATAATCACCCTCTTTAGACAACTGAAACTGAGTTGTTTGGAGCTCAATAGATGAAGGGGATAAGGATAAACAAAATCCATGTGTTTGATTTTCCTGTCACTGGCCGCCGATACCTTAATCACCAAGTCACCCTGCGTTTTTGTGCAATACACAGTGCTGGATAGAGTGCCAGAACAAGTGCTAGAATGAGTGTCAGATCAAGTGCCAAAACTATAAACGTAGTGCATTTTTTCCCTGTAACACCCAAAAAACATGAATTAGCTCTTGGAAATCATAAAACATGATGAATTATACTTGATTCAATCATTAAACATGAATTACATGTACCTTATGGTGATCATACCGTTCTATCATAAAGTTCTTCAAAAAAATCCTTTTAAAGATGAAAAATGCATATGTACATGTTGCAAAAGTGTATAATATTCATCATAAAAATGATCATATCTCGGGCCCAACAACTGTGATACACTTTTTTAAACACTCATATACTTTGACACTTTGGGACGAAGTTTAGACCAACAGGGCATGTATGTAACATCCCGCTCTTGACCACACTACACAAACTTATTCTTTGAGGACACTTGCTTGCAAGTGATCCAGATTATTATACTACTGGCCATTGATTATGATTATGAGGAATTATGGATGTTATTATATGTTATTTTGTTGTATTGTCTTAGATAAGTTCTGTTGACTCAGTTCTCTTGAGTGTGCAGGATTTGTACCTCGAGGATGTTGAGGCATCGATGAAACCCTTGGACTCTGGATCGAGTCAGGGAGTGGACTATTAGGGTTTGATTATTCTATATATGAAATATGTGCATTTGATTAGATGTTATTATTATGGATTTTATTCTAACATGATTCGTTGATGATGCAGGATGGCGATATCTTTCCGACCAGACTCACATGTGGAGTAGAGGGGTCATGCATGACTACCAGAGACGTTGACGGAGAGGTGTGGAAAGTATCCCTTCCACAACCTACTAGCACTCCCGCCATGGCTCAAATTGTAGGTTAATGATTACCTAGTTTGAGAAGACCCACGATGTCATGAGGGAATACTGTGATAGTCGCTCACGATGATTCTAAGGTGTGCACAATAAGGCAGGGCCCTTATTCCTTAAAGGCCCTTAGTCTCCCACAAGATCACCTGGCAGAGTATTGACTCTAGGGTTTTTTTATGTCTACCAAGTCAGTCAAGAGGTGAGTGGCACCCTTGGAAAACATAGTGCGTCCTGAAGGGCATGTCGCACAAGGGAAACAAAATGAGGTGAGTGGCACCCTTGGAGCACCTAGTGCACCATGAAGGGCATGTGACGTTGTTAACTAATAATAGAATAAACCTAGATGGCCTTGGAATGAATAACATGATAAGAAAGATTTAAAAACAATTTCCCTAATAAAATGTCGCCCAACCTCGAAAATTAAAATCTAGGTCTAAAGTAATACTTGTGGTAAATAATAATAATAATAATAATAATAATTAAACAGGTGACAAAAAGGGGGTAAGAAACTTGATTAAATTATTAAAATCAAATTATTGAGGGATTTAAAATTTTAAAAGGGAAATGATTGTTTTGTTACACGTGCTAATTAAAATTTATTAATTAAGAAGAAAAAGGGAAAAAAGATAATTTTCTACACTTACTAATTTGAATTTAGATAAAAAGAGAAAGAGGGAAATTTAAAATAATTAGTAAACTAAGGGAAAAGGGGGAAACATAAAGAAAAAGGGAAACATAAGGAAAAAGTAGAATGACCAACTTAGCAAGGAATCTTTCCCTTAAGAACTTTCTAAACTGAACTCAACTAGTAAATTAGTAAGGGGGTAAGTCATTAAAGTGTGTAAGGGAATATGGGGACACCTAGGAGTGATTCTTGGAATTCTTTTAGATGGGTGAGGGAAATAGGAGTAAATAATTAATTAATGAAAATTAAATTCTGGTGCAACTAAGGGGATGGGTGACACATGTACGACAAGGATTTTTCTGAATTAAATTATTGAACATTAAATTAAATGGGAAATTAGGAAAGAAATGACTTAGAAACTCTATATAAAGGAGGGAGGAGGAGGAGGAGGAGGATGGAACTTCTCTGTGATGTGTAATGTTACGCTGCAGAATTTGATGCAGACCCTCTATCCTTGGGCCGAGATCTGCATAGGATTGTTCTAAATTCTTCCTGAGACAAAGAGGCTCTCTCAGATCCCTATTGGAACCTCACAAATCTGATCCACAGGTCCTTCAGAAACCCCACCCATGCACACAATCACTAGGCACGAGCTTCACTTCCTCCAACAGCCACAACCGACTTTTAATGCAAACGTCCTTCGTGACTCACGATCTCGCAAGTTTGTGAGTTGAAGATCCTTGACTCTTATTTTCCAAACCTCCGATATTCGAAATGACGATACGGTATGGATCTCCCTTGTTAGCACCTTACGCACATAACCACCAGCTAGGGCCTAACTTTAGCACCCCTCATAACTCATAACTTCATGATTTGGAGTGTTGAGCCTTCGTGCTCCTCCTTCACAAAACCCTGAGACATGAAAGGTCAATAATGGGTTGACTACTTCCAAGGTGATGTGCGTCCACCACTTGTCACCCACTTCCACCTTTTTCTGGGTGTTGCTTGCTATGCCACCTGTCCATGATGCGGTCCCCACCTAGTGGATGTGCCACGTGTTTGCACGAGCCCTCGGTGCTCGGCACTTCGTGACTTTAGCGATCAATGTGCAACTCCTTCACCCTATGAAACCCCGATACACAAGGTAGTGAGGGGCCAAATATCACGTGATCCAGGTGGATATCGGGGGCCACCCACCTTTTCCAAATGGCTCAAAACAATTTTCTGGTCATTTTGGAAATTTACTATTTTTAGCAGGTTTTCACTTCCGGGGCCATTTTGAGGGCCTAAATGAAGTTTTTTCGAGATTGAGGTTCTCAATGATAGCCGAAGGCATGATTGAGCCCCCAAAATGAATCTCCTCGATGATACCTTTCCAATGAGCTATCACACGCCTAAAACAAAGATCGTATGCAAAAGTTACGACCCCGGGAAGTTGATGCACCGACTTACCCAAATGGGGCCCACATGACTTTTGGCGCTTCATCTCCTATGGTTAGGGTTTTGGATGTCTAGGACTTTTGGCATTCCCGATTATTGTAAAAAGGCCTTCAGAGCCTCATTGTAACCATCTTCTTGCGAATGCGAGTAGCCGTCACATCTCTTCTCAGAGATAAGCTGCCACCATTCTAGCGAGTCTTTCAC
>ML777482.1:173166-192715 GCA_009831015.1 Picea engelmannii
ACAAAAGCCCCTGGCACAACACCGATGAATGTCGCTCAAAACAGTCATTGGTGGCCGAGATCAAAGACAAGGAGCCAAACCCTGATTCAGAATCTGATTATGAAAATACTGGTAAAAGACAGATCATCGACGCAGACCCCACTACTATTGTCGCAACCGTAGCAATTCAACCAGAAGAACCAATAGATCCAGAAGAGGGGGAGCGCCTTTTTCATTCACAGATGTGGGTGAAGGGGACCCCGTTGCATTTTATTGTTGATAGCGAAAGCCAGAAGAACCTCATCTTAGCAGAGGTCGTCAAACAATTGGGATTGTTGACAACACCACACCCGCAACCATACAACATTGGGTGTCTTCGCCAAGGAAAAGATCTTCATGTCAACCAGTAGTGTCGATTGTTGTACGGCATCCAACCCTTCAAGGATGAGGTATTATGTGATGTTGCCCCACTAGATGTCTGTGATGTTCTCTTGGGCCAGCTATATATTTGGAAACACCATGCTATCTATGAGTCTCGACCCCATAGTGTCATTATTACTCTGGGGGGTCATCTCTACAGGATACCAGAGGTAGTTCCAACTACTACCCCACCTAAACAGTGTTGCAAGGTAGTATCTCATACTAGAGAATTCATCTTCTCCACAATCTGTTCAAAGGGTGAACAGAAGGATACTGCAACCACCACAGCTTCGGCCAAAGCACCTTCTATCCAACAGAAGCAGGTCGACAAGGTTGCAGCAAAGCATGAATATTCCTTCTTCACACAGTCATCTAAAATATCCAGTCTGGTTAAAAAGGTCCAAACCTTCCAGCCACAGGTTCGTGACAGATTTCCACAAACTAAGCAGCGTGACTTCTCCAACAAGACAAGCATCTCACCAAGATGCAAATTCAACAAATGCTTTTCCCTCTCCCCTGGGAACTCAACGCAATGGAGACCATTGCTTCCTAAGGAGGGAGGATTGACCCAGGTGGATATCGGGGGCCACCCACCTTTTCCAAATGGCTCAAAACTGTTTTCTAGTCATTTTGGAAATTTACTATTTTTAGCAGGTTTTCACTTCCCGGGCCATTTTGAGGGCCTAAATGAAGTTTTTTTGAGATTGAGGTTCTCAATGATAGCCGAAGGCATGATTGAGACCCCAAAATGAATCTCCTTGATGATACCTTTCCAATGAGCTATCACACGCCTAAAACAGAGATCGTATGCAAAGTTACGACCCCGGGAAGTTGGTGCACCGACTTACCCAAATGGGGTCCACATGACTTTTGGCGCTTCATCTCCTAGGGTTAGGTTTTTGGATGTCTAGGACTTTTGGCATTCCTGATTATTGTAAAAAGGCCTTCAGAGCCTCATTGTAACCATCTTCTTGCGAATGCGAGTAGCCTTCACATCTCTTCTCAGAGATAAGCTGCCACCATTCTAGCGAGTCTTTCACTCTGTATTTTTACAGTCTCTGTACATTTCTTTGATTAATAGAAATCATGTATTACTGTATATTTGTGTTTATGGTTGCATCTTTGATACATTTATGTTATATTATTGAATATCTGCAATATCTTTGTGCATTTCTTTATTATATCTCCGCTCTCATTTCGTGCTGAAAATAATCTGGATCATCACGACTCTCCTTCCTCCTCGATCAACGGTTCAGGTCGAATCGCGATCTCATGATTCAGGGGTTTGATGCACAAAGAACTCTGCCTCCCTACTCGCGATACCTGAATTCATGACATGATCCAGATATTTTCCACCTATTATCTAAAATGGATGGTTCTAATGCTTTCGAGACTTTAACGAGTCCTATTCCTTATCCTATTACAAGGTTTAAACCTCGTGAACCATTTCTAGATCTGACGGCTCATGGTAACTCGGTGCTTCTCCACCGTCCATTTCAGCTACTCTCCTACACAACCTCGTCCTAATGTCTGGACATAGATTCAATGGTCCAGATATTTTCTCCCAGTGTCACTCCAATGACAGTTGTAACTCCCTCCTGAACTTGCGCTTCTTCCTTTCCATTGGAAGATTTTCCATGCCAAAAGACCTTGGCCTTTGATTATTCTCTTGCGAGCCCAGTTCCCTTGTGTCTCATTTGTGTTATAGAGACAATTCCCCTATTGAGCTTGTCAACTCAGAAACCTCGAAAGGTTTTCTCTATGAGTGATCTTCTTATGCTTTCTCTTCTAATATATGGACTTGAAACAAAGTCTTCCTGCACTCACTCCTTGTGCTTGACAAGCCTTCATACGGCTGTCTGTAGACACTTCACTTGAGTGTTGGCCTAGTGCACTCATTGCATAAGTCTTTATCCTCCTTGAGCTTCAATGTCTTGGACCTCAATGGTCTCTGCCCCTTTCTATCCTTGAAGGGATGTAAATGCCCTATGGAAACTTCCTGCTCAAGAACTCCTTGCTAAGTCTTCAAGGTGTTCAGTAACCCTGTGAGGGTCTTCCTTCTAACACTTCTTCTCCTTTATGAGCTCAAACAAGAGTTCTTTCTATGCACACCTACACCAACTCAATGCCCTCCTGACAGAGTTTTCTAGAATCCTCAGTGATTCTATCTTCTTGCTGAACTCAAAATAGAGATCTTCTCCTAATGCATCCTATGCATTCACTCGATGCCCTCCTGGAAGAGATTCCATAGAATTCTTAGAAATTTTGTCTATCCTATGTGCTCTTCTACACAGTCTCACCTCCAAGGTGTTCAACAACCTTGAGGCTTCCTCCTTGAGTCAATGACTTCTTCTGGTGCGCCCTCCTGGCATGTCTCTGTCTGAAATTCCACAGAATTCAGAAGTGCACTCCTTGCACTAGCTTTTAGAACCCACAGTTTTCTATCATGCACTCTTGCATGAAGCCTCAAAGAACCCAGACCCGGAATCAAAGAACTCACAGATAGAAAAATCTATCTATCCCTGCAAATGCACATCTACAACATATCATAACACATAAAGACAATATTCATGAACTTATAAACATGTGGACAACAACATGCAGGAAAAACTTCTCTGTTTGTATTAATCAAGAATGCCTGATTACAATGTGTTTGAGCTCTAACTGCAACAGAGTCTCATCTCTCTCTTCTCCCCTTGTAAATCTCTCTTCTAGATACAAAGAAGATCTTTTTACAAAGAGGGGCTCCTCAAGCTCTTCCCTCCATCCTTACCAACTCTCATTAATTACAATGAATTACATTGAATGGGCTATCTAATCCAAATTAGAGTTAGATCCCCGTGCTATCAGCCATTAAAGGCATCACTAACTATAGCCTTCTTAAAGGAACGACTTGGCTCTTCGGCCTTACAATCATTTAATTACATTTTCAAAATTTTAAAAACGAGAAGGTTGTGCCTCTCTCTCTCTCTCCCATCAAATGCATTCTTTGATGTGTTGCCTGGCTAGCGTAGTTGGCTTGGAGAGATGCTCCTGCATCAGAATTTTAGACTTGCTTGTGAGAGTTGGGATGCCCATCTCGGTGAGGAGTGGTAGCTCGGCCTTGCGAGGCAATATGGGAGCTATTTGTTCTCTGTTTTAGTGTGCATGGCCTCTTTATAGTTCGAGGGGCTAAGGAGGAAGAAGAGTACCCATAGTGTTGGCTGGGAGGTACTGGTGAAGTCTCATCAGTTGGCAAGCAAGAGAAGCACGGAGCATGTGAGACAATGACTCAAAGATGTCACCTTGGGCTACAGTACACTTGTTTTTATTCTGCATGGTAGATTAGTATTGACCTTATGCTTTCATTTCTATACTTTTAACTGTGTAAAGAAGGTGTTTGACTTAGAATTTTAATTGAGGACTTAATTTCCCATAGCCTTAAGCTCGTTGCTTGACATGATTCCCTTGGCATTCGTTCTCTTAATGTTGTGACTATCCTATCATTATAAAGATTTTGGTGAAGAGTTTTTCTTCTACTTCGTCCTCATTCCTAGTTTGTCAGTCCACGCCTGAGTAGTGAGCTAGGAGCCGAATTGACGGTCATCACTTCGGTGCATAATGACCTATAGATTATAATGCTCTATTTTTCTATGCATGGATGATGAGTGAAGGATGTTTTCTTAGATGTCTAGCCCTCTAGATCATTCTTGGTTGATTGATGGTCATTGTGCCTTCTTAGGTTGAGTAATTCTGCATTTTTAACTCTGCATCTCCTAATTTTTAACTCTAATAATTTAATTTAATTGAATGTGAATTTACCTTACATTTTAACCCCTCTGACCTGTATCTTTCTATTAGAATATAGAGGATTGTGCTTGTTTAACCATCGACGATACCCTTGTCACCCAACCACAGGATGAAGCCACCCTCCGAGCACCTTGACCTTGACCGAGCAGAGAATCCTAGTAGCAATCAATAGCCAAGAGAGGCTAAATTCACCAAGCAAGAAAATAGAAACTAGACTGAACAAATGATCCCACCCAAAAGCTAGCACACCACTTTTTAGCTCTCCCAGAAAACTTGCACAGAAAATTGTTGCTGCCTGCAACTGCCTATGCAGATTTAGCTCTCATTGCAACTGCTGAGATGTAAAATAATGAAATTGGTGCCCTGTATTTATAGTGGACTGGTCAGTCTAACTAGGGATGACTTCTCCTTCTGGGCATCAATAAATTCAGTTTAAATATATTTGTTCAGCCGAAAACTTGTCTACGGTTTCCTTTAATTATTTTCTTCCTTCTGGAGGATTCTAGTCTCATCATAGGTCACAATAGAGGTTCATACCTCCCTAAGATACCATAATATTAACACTCCCTCCTAGCTAGGGATGTATGGTCTTGAGCACAACAGACCATTCAACTGGTAGCACCATGAGCACCTGCCATTATTATTCAACTGGATAATCTTCTATGACAACTGGTACAATATCAATTAATAGAACACACATGTGTTTATTCCAGTAGTACACAACTACTCAAACTTCTAAAACACAATCACAAACAATAGCATATCTACTGTCATTCATTCTTCATAACAAATATTTGATAGCAACCTGCATGGAAACAATGTTATGACAAAAACTTAATCATCTGGACCCATCTTTCACTCACGTCTGTGAGATCTGAAAGAGTGTCTGCCCTCAATATAGAACATCAATAATAATCATCCGGGCCAATCTTTCACTCATGTCTATGAGGTATGAAAGAATGTCTACCCTCAATATAGAATATCAATAATGGGCTATCTGCCCCATTCTTCTGAACCAAGGAAGAAGGAATATTTATGATTTCTGAGCCTGGACCATTTCTCACCCTAGGTGATTCTTTCAACACTAAAAAAAGTGTAACCTAGAGAGAATGAGTCTGCCCTTGAGAAAATTTTGGACCATTCCTTACCCTAGGCCATTCCTCCGACACTAAACAAAGTGTAACCTGGAGGGAATGAGTCTTCCCTAAGGAATGACTGTCCTGGACTATTTCCCACTCTGGGCCATTCTTCCGACACAAAAAAAAGTGTAACCTTGAGAGAATGAGTCTGCCCTCGAGGAATAACTGTCCCTGATTACCGAGCCTTGAATATTTCCCACCCTGGGCCATTCCTCCAACACTAAACAAAGTGTAACCTGGAGAGAATGAGTCTGCCCTTGAATAATAACTATCCAAACCATTCCCCACCCTAGGCCATTCCTCCTACACTAAAGTGTAACCTGGAGAGAATGCATAACCCTCGAGGAATTTCTGTCCTGCATCAACCTCCAAAACGAACGATTCTTCGAAACTACTCACAACTGTGAACTTCGAAAGAATGACTACCCGACGAGGCAGACCATTCTAGTTGACCACTACTCAGAGTGACTTCCAATAACAATGACTGTCCTAGACCACTCCCCATAATGGGAAGTTGTTGTCTATGATACATCAACAATCAGTTTTCCTCCCATGTTAACTACAATGGGAAGTCACTGTCTGTCAGAAATCTCAATCCACTTTCCAAACAGGAAAGCATCTGTCCAATCTGGACTATTTTTCAATTACAAAGATAAATAATATTTTCAATGCTCCCTCCTAACTGGAGAGTTATTTCAATCACAAAATAAATGTTTTTCAAGAATATTTTTGCGTACCTTCTCTATCCTGGAGAATCTTCCCTTTCAGCTAAGGGAGTTATTTCCACGATCCCCATCTTGTCTCGGAAATAAACAAACTTGATTCTGGAAATAGGTTTTGTTAGGATTTCTATTGTTTTCTCATTAGTGGGGATATACTCGAGCTTTACCTCTCCTTCCTAGACTTTATCTCAGATAAAGTAGTATTTGATCTCAATTTGCTTTGACCTTTCATGAAACACTGGATGCTCAGATAATCTTATACAACTTTGATTATCACAATATATTGTGGTCGATTATGGAGTCTGATCAAATAAATCAGATATTAATTTCCTTAGCCATATTGCTTTTGTGCATGCTTCACAAGCTGCCATATACTCTACTTCTACTATATTGAGTGCGACAAACTTCTGCTTCCTACTACTCCAAGATATCATAGCAAAGCCCAGGCTGAAACACATACCTGAAGTACTCTTTCTATCTTCTGCACTTCCTGCCCAATCAAAGCCTGTGAATCCATGTAGTTGGACATCACTAGATGCGATATATCTTAAGCCATAGTTTATTGTCCCACGAATATATCTTAGAACATGCTTTGCATCTATCCAATTCTCTTGTATGGGTTCCACATGGAATTGACTTAATGTATTTACAACACAACAATTATCTAGTCGAGTATTTACCAAATACATTAATGATCCAATTAGTTGTCGATATAGAGATGGATCTGCTGGATCCGAATCTGGGACTTTCACTTTTCTTATATCTGCATTCATAGGAGTGCCCATGGATTTACAGTCCATCATTCCAAACTTCTGAAGGATTTTTATTGCATACATTCCTTGTCCAAGGAATACTTCACCACGCTTATTCCATACTTCTAGTCCCAAGTAATAATGCATGAGACCTATATCTTTCATATCAAATTCAGAGGATAAATCCTTCTTGCACTAGATGATTAGAGATTCTTCACCTGTTATGAATAGATCATCAACATATAATAGTAGAATTACGAGTGCATTGTTCACGACTTTGTAGTAAAGGTTTGGATCTGCATGACTCTTGGAGAAACCAAGTCTAGTTAGATAGATGTCCATTCTGGCGTACCAAGACCTTGGAGCTTGTTTGAGTCCATATAGAGCTTTCTTCAGTCTATAAATGTGAGTGTCTCTAGAATGTACCTCAAATCCTTGAGTTTGTTCAATATATACTTCTTCTTCAATAGCTCTGTTGAGAAAATCTATCTTTACATCCATTTGGTGTAGATTCCATCCCATGGATGCGGCAAGAGATATGATAGCTCTGATGGATGTATACCTTGCCACCGGAGCAAAGGTTTCATCATAGTCTTCTCCCTCCTTCTGGGAGAACCCTTTGGCCATGAATCTTGCCTTGTATTTATCGACGCTTCCATCTGCTGCATGTTTGATCTTGTATGCCCATTTTGAAGTTACAACTAATTTCTCTTTAGGTCTAGGTACAATTCCCATACTTCATTTTTCATAATGGACTGATGTTCTTCTGCCATAGCTTCTTTCCATTGTCCCTTTTTAAATGCTTCTTCAAATGTAGTAGTTTATTCATCTAGAATCTTTGTCATGTATGTTGCATAACTTGAGAATATTTTTGGTCTTTTAGTCTTCCTGGATGTTCCTTCTGGAACCTTGATTCTTTTTGCATCTTGTAAGGTGGCTTCAAGCCAATCTGGTTCTTTCTTGTTCTTTGGTATATTATCTGGATCAGCGTTCTCACATATCTCCATAGGTTGATCAGGTTGATCCTTTTCGTTATTTTCACCTTCTATGTTTTCTTCATTTGGTTCTTCAATTTCTTATTCTTCTATAGTTTATTCAATAGATTATCTAAAGGCCATTCATTCATTGAATGTTACATCTCTGCTTACTTCTATCTTGTGTTGATCTGGAATATATATTTTGTAGGCTTTGGATGAATCACTATATCCCACGAATATCCCTTTCTTTCCTGAGGGTTCTAGTTTATTTCTTTTATCTTTGGGAATATGAGAATAAACTTGACATCCAAATATTCTTAAGTTTTCTACGTTAGGTTTCTTACCTAAGAATGCTTCTTCTGGTGTGATGTCCTTCAATATGCGATGAGGGATTCTGTTCTGTATGTATATTTCCATCATTGATGCTTCTCCCCATAGAAACATGGATAGATCTTGATCGTTCAATAGGGATTTTACTGTTTCTTCGATGGATCTGTTTTTTCTTTTTGCTACACCATTTTGTTGAGGATTATGAGGAACAGTTAGCTCCCTCCTAATCCCTATTGATTTTCAGAATGCAACAAACTCTTTCGAGGTGTATTCTCCTCCATTATCTATTCTTAATGTCTTGATCTTCTTATTTGTAAGGTTTTCTATTTCTGCCTTGAATTCTTGGATCTTGTTGAATACTTCATCTTTTGACTTTAGTAGGTATAGCCATGTCTTCCTTGAATAGTCATCTATGAATGTTACATAGTAGAGAGATCCTCCTAAATATTTCACTGGAATTAGACCGCAAACATCTGAGTGTATTAGATCTAGGGTTTCCTTAGATCTGTTGTTGTTGCTTAGGAATGGTTTCTTGATGTTCTTCCCAAGGGCACATCCCTTGCAAATTCCTTTGTGTGTAGACTTCAATTCTGGTATCCCTTCAACCATCTTCTTGAGGAAAGGTAGTGCTTGATAACTAATATGAGTGTACCTTCTATGCCAAAGCTCATTAGGGTTGACTTCATCATGTACTAGGGATTCTTCATTTCATTCTAGTAGTCTATATAGATTCCCTTCACGTCTTCCGATAACCCTAGCATCTTCTATGCTGGAATTCTTTTTCCATGATAACACTTTTTAATCTATGAAGGCTATTCTGTTTCCTTTGTCTTCTAAACATGATATTGATACAAGATTTTTTTCTAAACTAGGTACATACAGAACATTGCTTAAGTGAACATGATTACCTGATTTCAATTTGATGTAGGCTTGTCCAAATCCTTCAATGGGGTAGATGCTTTTGTCTCCAAGCTCCACTTTGTATGATGCATTTCTCTCATTTAGATCTGAGAGTCTATCTTGATCTCTCATCATGTGCCTGGAAGCTCCACTGTTGATTATCCACATATCATCTTCAATTGTCCCGGTGAGTGCTGAGTAATGTAATAGACTAATTGTTTCACACATGTCTCTGGTTGATTGATAACTGGTCATGCCTTGATCCAAAACTTCAACTTCTTCATTTCTTTCTTCTGAAAAAGTCAATAGGTGCGCTGAGTTAGGGCGCATATGAATATCTTCTCCTCGAGAAAGATGCTCCATCACAAGGTGTCGGATATGAGAATTAGGGTTTTTGAAACTGCTATTGCTAGTAACCCTAGTTGCAGTTCTTTGGAAGCTGCTCCTGCTAGTAACTCTAGTGGCAGTTCCTCAATGAGCTCAATACCTAGTGGTTATGTTTCCTTCTAATGTTTTAGGTTGACTAAAGGGGTGTGGGCCCATAACCTATTAGAATATAGAGGATTGTTCTTGTTTAACCATCGATGATACCCTCGTCACCCAACCACAGGCCGAAGCCACCCTCCGAGCACCTTGACCTTGACCAAGAAGAGAATTCTGGTAGCAATCAATAGCCAAGAGAGGCTAAATGCACCAAGCAAGAAAATAGAAACTAGACTAAACAGATGATCCCACCCAGAAGCTAGCGCAACACTTTCCAACTCTCCTAGAAAACGTGTGCACAAAACTGCTGCTACCTGCAACTGCCTGCGTAGATTTAGCTCTCATTGCAACTGCTAGGATGTAAAATAATGAAACTAGTGCCCTATATTTATAATAGTCTGGCTAGTCTAACTGGGGCCGACTTCTCCTTCTTGGCATCAATAAATTCAGTTTAAATATATTTGTTCAACCGACAACTTGTCTAGGGTTTCCTTTAATTCTTTGCTTCCTTCCAGAGGATTCTAGTCTAGTCATAGGTCACAATAGAGGTTCATACCTCCTGAAGCTACCATAATATTAACACTTTCCCTGTAATTTATCACTTTTCACTGGTGAATGTTACCCTGTGAACTTACCCTTGTTTTAAATAGCTAAATTACTATTTATTGATTTTGATTTACACTCTTTTACTGCGTTTCTATCTTGAATTTTAGCCCCTTTAATTTGTCCGGACTGTGTTTTTTTCTTCAATGGAAGGACAGTAAGGTCACCCATGGATTTACAACAAAAACCTTTCCTTGAACGCTAGCTTCATTTTACCTATATTGGACCGCGAAATGGGAAATCCATTTACAATGTAATAGCGAGTTATAAGGCCATCCAAATTCACAGCCACCATTTTTCATAATGACTGTGAATTTATATAGCCTCTTATAGGTCAACTGTGAAATGGTATAACCAATTCGTTTATATAGTAAAGACTCTACTTTATAGGGACTATGTGTCTGTGTTTTTATCATTCATTGACTATGATTATTACCAGTTTAGACTGCGGATTACCCATCCATTGACTGAGATTGAGTCTTAAACTTCCTACGATTTCACCATTTTATTGACCACAATTTGTGTTAACCCAATGACTTCATGCCTGGGAATTTTCCTATTTGTGCATGGGCGTTTTCCTTTTGGTGCCTGGGTGTTTTCATTTTTGTGCTTGGGCGTTTCCCTTTTCTGTTTGGGCATTTTCCTTTGTGTCTGGGCATTTTCTTTTTTGTTGGGAGTTTTACCCAGCTTACCCACCACATTTTCATGGAAAACTCCATAAAACTTCCCCTATGCATTCATGACACTTGCACGGATTTTGCATCCACTTTTCCTGGCAAAATTAATGTGCATTTTCAATACATTTGAGGGCAAATCTACCTCCACGATTTATTTCCTTTTTATGGCGAATTTACTCTACAGTGTTAATACCTATCGATTGCTATTTCTTTGATTGGACAACATTTATTTACTTGACAGTATAGTGGATAGAAATTTCTAGATACCATTCTGGTTCATTCCTTGATTCCTATATAAGCTATATATCTAGGCAGTGAGTTGACGAATTCCTTGATGATAAGACATGTGTACATAATTAAAAATGGTTAAACCCTTTTAATGGACAACAATTACTTGACATTGAATTTATTTAAAATAGACAACAAACTTTTTTTGTAATCGACAATAGATTTGTAATTAATAGATAGACATCTCCTTGTATTACACCTTGAATGTATGCATTGTGTGGTGATGCACATTTATAGAATGATTTTAATGTTTATGGGCAACGTTTGAAAATAATCTTGATTGGTCGACAACTATTCTTATTGTAATCCTTTGCTAAACTCTTTTATCACTAATCCTTTAAGGATAGTGTATAGGTTTATAAAACTGATATCTTTTGTTAACCTTTAATAATGATATCCGAAATATATTGACCCTTATTCTTTTGCTAATGTTTAGGGGTTATATATATTAATACGGTTAATGTTCCACTATCATTTATTACTAACTTTATTGGTCATATGTTAACCTTTATCTCTATTTTGTTATATTGTAAAATAGTTGTATTAACCTTTATCTAGTGCCAACCTTATCAATGATATTTCCACTATCCTTTTTTCCCTTTTTCTTTTAAAGGATACATACCTTAACAATTTTATTCATGGTGTGAAGATTGATTTTTTTTCACAATGAATTTGTTGTGTTTCCTGATTGTCTTAGTCATCTTGTTGACTTTTCGTTGAGTTCCAGGGTTAGTCATCAGGTGTTCAGATAGTCCTTGATCTCCTAGCACGTTGATTTTTAGCTTGTGTTGAGGGTCCAGTTTTGTTTCTGTACCATGGTTGTTGTCGTTCCTATCACCAGGTGACCGCGTGATTTCTGAGGAGGGGATCATTGTGGCCCCTGGCAGATAGAGGCGAGTGATAACTGGTCAGATTCTATGCTTCCCATCATGGGTGTTTGTCCCGGTAAATTGTAGTTGGTGTTGGGGATTGTAACGCCTTCATGCGTTGGGTTGTGCACCATAGAGGTTCTAGTTGCTGGTCGTCGAGGTCATTGTGTCGATATGGTGGATGTAGTACTTTATCTTGTAGGTGAAGTCATTTTCATGTTGGGCGGGTAGTCGTTTCTCTCTGTCTTTGATTTCTGCATGTTTCGACTGGTTGCATGATGTGCTAAGTGGGTTGATTCATTTTTTACTGTTTCCCGATCTGCATGCATGGTGTTTTCTATCAGGATGTGTGGTTTTATTATTTTCATTGTTACCTTCTTGCCTAAAAAAAAAAAAAAAATCACTTTTCGCTTCGCTTGCAGTGGTAACGAAGGGGTCGTTACATTACTCTCAAATGTAAAACCTTCTCATTGTTTCATGTATATTTCTTCTTCAATATACCCATGTAGAAATGTCATCTTTATGCCCATATGTTCTACTTCAAGATCAAAATAAATAACAAGGGACAAAGAAATATGATAGAATTCAATTTAGCAATAGGAGAAAAAATGTCACCAAAATCAATTCCCTCTACTTGGGAATATCCCTTTGCTAGTAGGTGATATTTATAATTCTCCAATTTACCTTCCATGTTCAAATTCTTCTTAAACACCCATATGATATTTATTCCAACTAAAAACTCAACTATATCTCAAGCCTGTTTTTTATCAAAGGTTGTTATTTCTTCAACCATGGCCTTTTTCCAAAGTTTATCATCCTCTGAATCTAGGTGGAGTATACTTTTTTGGTCTCCTTCTTTCCCAAACCAATCTCCTCAATACTGGAGTATGAGGTTCTTCTTCTAATGATTTAGATTATTCAACCTCCAACTCAAACTCTATTGTCTCTGGTTCTTTTTACTTTGGTAGGACTTCATATTTTGTAATATCTTTAACCTCTCTAAATACAACATCCCAATTGTAAATATTCTTCTTATTTTCTAGATTCTAGAGTTGATAGCCTTTTATAACATTTCTATAACCGATAAAGATACACTTTTCATCTTTTTTTATCCATCTTACTCCTATTTTCTTTTGGAACATGTACATAAACATCACAATGAAACACTCTGATATGTTTAAGAGAGGGTTTCTTACCAATCCATTCCTCAAGTGGAGTTTTGTACACCAACATTTATAAGGGTGATCTATTTACTAGATAACATGTAGTAACCACTGCCTCTTCCTAGAATTCCTATCATAACCCAACACCACTAAGAATACTCCATGTTTTTTCCATCAACATCATATTCATCATTTTTGCAACCCCATTTTGATGAGGTGCATATGGAGTAGTCTTCTGACTTTATATACCACACTTCTTACATAATTCCTCAAATTCATTCCCATAGAACTCTCCACCATTATCTGTCCTCAACACCTTTATTTTATTCTTTGTTTGATTCTCCACAAGATATTTAAATTCGTTAAATTCAGAAAATACCTTAGACTTCTTTCCGAGGAAGTAAATCCATGTATTCCTTGATACATCATCAATGAATGAAATGTAGTACACATATTTACCTAGTGATGGAACATGCATATGTACAAACACATCATTGTGTACAAACTCTAATATTTTATTTTCTCTTGTAGCACTATATGATAATCTTACCCGATTCTACTTACCATATATGCAATATTCACAAAAATCAAAATTTAGTGTGTAATCAGACATGTCTTCAACCATAACTCTACCATGTAGTGATCGGATGACCTTCTCTCTAATATGTCCTAGTCTTTGATGCCATGACATCGTATTTTCTCCAAATACCATAGGGGTTAGTTATTATTCATTTTTTTCCTTAGGAACAACCAAACTATTACACCGGTTATTAATAAGGCTTCCCAACAACTTGTACAAAGTTCCATTCTCAACTTCCCTCACCAACACCATTTCTCCTTGAACCATTTTTCATGTTGCTTTTTTAAGCACTATATGTACACCTACATCATTCATCTTCCTTACATATGTCAAGTTTCTATCCAACCCTAGAATGTGCAAAACCCTAGGGAGTGTTCTAACAATTCCATCCTTGAGTTGTAGCTTGAATTTTTCCTCGTTTTGTGATTCTTTCTATTGATTCATTCCCTATAAAAATGGAACCTCCATTATACTTTTAATATTCACAAAACCACTACCTATGGGGATTTATATGAAAAAAATCACATGAATCAATCAGACATACATCATGATCTACATGTGTTCTTGAAGATGTCAAGTACGCATCCCCTCCTTCCTTTGGGGAGGTCTTCTCTTATTTGGAAGGAACAACATTATATCCGTTCCCTTTCTCAACACTTTTAGACCTACAATCCCTTTTGTAATGTCCATTTTTACCACATTTCCATCATTTCATTAAGATTTTTCTTGGAGATTTAGATGTCTTACTCAAGGAATTGTTTTTATTTCTATCCAAGGAATGTCCTCTTATAGATAATACTTGCTCTAACTATCCATTTTTTTCCTCCTAATGCAGGAGCATCGTTGAAAAGCGTGCAAAGGTAGGACCACTCAACACGTGAGAGTTCGTCTAGATATTCCATGTCGATAGTCACAACCGATTTCGGGACCCACCTCCACTCAACACCAGAAGTCACCTTTTGAGGCATGCTTGAACCAGTGCCAAATTACCCTTTGAATCAAAGTTTTGAAATTGTAAACAGAGCAGAAGTTTCCACTTCGGCTCTGGAATGAGACCGATCTAAGATAACATAGGAAGAATTATAGAGTAGGCAAGTAGCCAGGGGGAAAACCCTAGAAACATTTTTGAGTTATGTAGAAATTTGTACACTTAGTTAGAGAGAGCTGGAATAAAGAGAGAAATTAGTTGTAAGAGAAAAACTGCGAGTTAGCAGGAAATCTCAATGTGTTTTGAGTTACTGTAATTTTGAATATATTATATAGCCACTGGGCAGTTGTGAATATAATAGAATGGAAAATTGATCCAAACATATGGTGTGTGGACTGTGTGCATTTTCCTGTCATTTTCTATTTACATGATAAAGTGAATGGAACTATGAGTTTTTCTAGTTTCAATTTTTTTTCTCTTCACTGAAGCTCTGCAGGGTGTGCCTTGAGTGAGGAGAGAACACCAAGAGATCAGGAGGAATCTCTCTGTGATAAAATCATTAGATCCGAGCTATCAGAATCCCTTAGACTTAAGGAGTGCATGGGAATTCGAGGCCTACACCAGGCAAAGCTCAGGAGGGATAATTCTTTAGAAAGTGTTATTGAGATCTAGGAACGTATTCCCTGGAAGGAACGAAGACCGAGTCTTCGAAGACTTAGAAAATTTTCTAAGTCAAAAGTGAGTAAAATCTTAGGAGGAAGAACGCCGTCAAGCGTTGGATCACGGTGGGAAATCCCACAAACCGTCTGATTTGAGTCAGAAGCACAATATTTAACATTGTATATATCCAGGAGAGGAGATCTCATAGATATGAATGGACGGTGGAGAACTCTCGTGGAGAGTCATGAAATATGACAATTTGTTGGATCAAGTGGATTTGCAAGGAGGTTAGTGACAGGGAAGAGATCTGACCATAGATCCAGAGGGTGTTGTGAGTTGTTGATCAAGAACCTCGAGCTTTCATCATTTCAGTACTTCGGTGTTTCAGAAACTGGGGATTCCGAAGAGCAGAGAAATCCCTTGTATCTTGGTTTCGCGAAATGAAAAACACCGAAGAAGACGTGGTCGTCGATTAGAAAGAGAGATCTGAGCCGTAGATCTCGGTTCATCGAGATTTCGTTATTTCGGTAACCGGGGATCCCAAAGGGGTAGAGATATCCCTTACACCCATATTTCATGAAATGCAAAACCCTGAGAGAAGAGGTGCCGAGATATTTCAGCATCTTGGCAACTGGGTATCCCAAGGAGGAGAGACATCCCCTACCCTCTGGTTTCACGAAACATGAAAATTTGAGGGAATAGGTACTGGGCCATTTCGGTATTTCGGTGACCGAGGATTTGAAAGGCAAAGGAGTGGGATTCTTACATCACGATTCCCCGAATTATGAAACCCCTAAAGTGTTCAAAAAAATAGCATGAGCCAGGGCCATTGAGTCCTTTTCAACACTTTGACGACTGAGAGTTCAAGAGTGAAGGAGTCAAGACACAGGGAGTCTCGAGTCGCGAAGTCCCGAAAACCTGAAACACGAAAGGTGCAGAGCGTTAAGGGAGGAGCCCCTTTTCGGCTTTCCGAGAACTGGGTAATCAAGAGACCAGGGGTCGTGAAACATGGGGCCCCGATTC
Organism: Picea engelmannii; assembly: GCA_009831015.1. Taxonomy (NCBI): domain Eukaryota; kingdom Viridiplantae; phylum Streptophyta; class Pinopsida; order Pinales; family Pinaceae; genus Picea; species Picea engelmannii. The sequence continues at coordinate 189,449 of ML777482.1, forward strand.
TCGAAATCCCAAAACTCCAAAACGGGAAAGGATTGTGGTCTAAGTCTTGGGTCATAGCCCGAGATCACTAGATAGGAAGGGTCCTATGTGTTCATTCGAAGGGTTCTAGCTTGGAACCAAAAGAGCCATTTCAGCTCCCGAACCAGAAGATCCTGACCAGGAGGTCATGCAACCCTAAAGAGGGATAGGCGGTTTGCATCAGCTCCTTATTTCTTTCAACAACAAGGATGAAACCACATCATCAAATTTTAACTTTCTTGCATTACTCCCAATCTATAAAACCAAACAATCCCATGAATATGGTAAAGAAACTAGTAAAACAATTCCCTTATATTCATCATAAGTTTTAATTTAGATAGATATCAAGTGACTTACCATATTATCAATTGAACATATTTAGATGCTTTGTCACCAAGTCTCCATCATTTATCCTCAAGAGGTACAACTTCTTTTGAAGGATTTTTTCTTACCAATGAATTAGATTGATACAAATCCTTTGATTTATTTCATAACACATTAGTTGTAGCTTCTCTCGAGAAACTCAATAACACTAAAGATAAAAGGAACAAATTGATTGTTATCTTTTCCTTCCTATCCAACTTTGTCCAGTCTTCCATCGACATACTTGTAGTTGAAATACTAGGATCCACAATGACCCACTAGTCTTTGTCTAACAAAAGATCCTCCATCTTCGTATTCCAAAACTCAAATACTTTCCCACTAAATTTCATAATATCAATTTTATAACTACTCTCCATTCTCTTTCACCATTGTATATCTCCCACTGAAACAATATTTATCATAGACCCAAGATAACCAAACCCTTAGCAGCAAAGGCATCCCCTGAAGCCATTAACTACTCTAATACCAAATGTAGGTTTTAAACCTTTCCAATATAGCAATGCACATACATATTATTTATAAAATCATAAAATAGAAATAAAAAAAATAGCAATCACACACAATACTTATAAATTTACCTTACCCTTAAGTAGGAAAACCAAGAAATGTTTAGAGTCACATCTCTAACTCTCATTCTATTAACTTCACAATTTACAGATACAATATATATGATTCTGTGACATCCAAAACCTTAATCAATTTAATTGAATTATATTACAACCTTAATTCCTTAATCAAAATTAGAAAACCATGGGCAGGAAAACCCAACAACTTATGATAATATGAGTTGTGGTTTGTTAATATATGGTCATTGTGATATAGATTTTCTCTCTACGTGAGTAGTTTCCTTCTAAATTTTAGGAGGTTGTTGAATGTAGTTGAATATGAAATATACTCTCCAACCAATTTAGCTTCTAATTTAGTGTGGTTGATATATTCTCTCAAAAAGTTGTTAGCGTGATTATATAGTGTGTTTATCTTGAGACAATCCTTAATCTATTTGTGTGTGCATTATTTTTTTGTTGAATGTCAATCACACAATTTTGGTGTGTGGAAACCATGTCTACTTGTTATGTACTAAAACCTAAAATATCATAATAATAAAAAAATACACACAATGTACACAATATGTAAGTGTGGAGGACAACTCCCAAACGAATAATAGACGTGAGTTACATAACAACTCCTTATAGAATAAGATAACCTCATTTAATAACCCCAATATATTCGTATTTCCAAATCACATGTTCATGTCCCAATAATGACTGTAGTGACCTTTATATATACATGTCCTCACTCATTTCAAATGTGGTCCATTTGTTATGTTGAACCCTATTACATATACATTTAATACCATAGATGCCTCCCTTAAGGTCATGTCATAATACCCTTCTTGGAAAAGGGATGTCTTCAGAGCTTGGAAATCAAGGGTTTTACTTATGATTAAACCAATTAATATGATTTCCTTATAATCCTACTCTATTACATTTCCATTTATGATGATCCATGCATCCAAATTCATATTGTTTGATCTTAGTCCTTGATAACTAGTTGCATATTTTTCATTCAATTGCTTCCATGCATTGTTGTTGTATCTTCTTTGTTTTTTTTAGTTATTGGACTCTAATATATCCTATCAAAACATGGTTCCATGATTCCATGTTCCATGAATAACACTTATTCTTCCATAGTTTCCCATGGTAATTTTGATGTCATTCTTCTTGTCCTTATCACAAATTTTCATGATAATGGGCATGTCGATATGCTTTCACCTTTGATGGTTTTTCTTCATTTTACCCTCCCATATCATCAATATTGTTTTTAGATTAAATGACATTCTCTAACCTCTTGTTGTGATAACAACAACCCCCCCGCTCCCCCCGCCCCCAAAAAACAAAAAAAAAACTATTTTTTGGACATCATTTTGTTGAAGGATAAAATAGTATGGGGCCCCTCATATTTTGTTCTAACCTTATTCTCTCTTTTCAATCTTGTATGGTTTCAAAACTTCCATGATTATATCTATCTAATATGGCCAATTTCTTCTATGCATTACAAATTTTGAAGTCACAAGCACTAACCTTACTTCACCAATTCATGAAATTTGTTTCAAAATGTGTTTCAACTAAGAAAATTGTTTCTAGTGACACAAATTGCATCGTTAAGAAAATCCTTTCCTAGCGATAAGCCACATGTCACTAATAAAGATTTTTCCTAGTGACACAAAGGTTACAAAATTATTTTTCTCCTTGAAAGTTCCCAAACTTCCACAAAGAGACCAAGTTTCATCCTTTGCTCTATCACTACTCAAAACATTTTTTCTCAAGGAAATGTCATACATAGTTTTGATGTGGTAGACACGGCTTATTATTTTATAATTTCCTTAGGAGGCCCATTTTTGGGCCAGATTTCCTCTAATGATATGTTTTTTTACAATGTATCGCTCTAATAAATATTTTTTTTCATTGAAACGCCACCCAAGAATTTAATATTTTTCTACTTGTTATGTACTGAAACCTAAAATATTATAATAAACAAAACTACACACAATGTACACAACATGTAAGTGTGGAGGACAAATCCCAAACGGATAATAGAGACGAGTTACATAAAATTTACTTATAGAACAAGATAACCTCATTTAATAACCCCAATATATTCATATATCCAAATCATATGTTCATGTCCCAATAATGACTATAGTGACTCCAATAAATATTTTTTCTCAATGACATGGAGCCCTGAAAAATGTTTTTTCTTATAGATACATCATTTCCCCAAAACATTTTTCTAATGACATATTGTTATATATATATATATATATATATATATATATATATATATATATATATATATATATATATA
>ML777482.1:192797-217430 GCA_009831015.1 Picea engelmannii
AATTAAAACATAAAGTCACACTCTTTTGTGTAAAGAGGCATGCCTTTACCCAATTGCGTGTATATATAACTCATTTTATATACTAGATAGATCATCGAAAAATAATATTATATGTTATAAAATACATTTATTGTTATATTTGGCTTTCATATTCCATTTGGTATCAGAGAATTCATTTTCCTCACATCTGCTAAACCCGTGACCTCCATTCTCCCCTCTCCCATTCCCAAGCACTCCCACACATTCCCTCTCCCTACATCAAAGACATTCATATCTCATTTAGCCATCTCCACTATTTTCATCTCCCTCCTCGTCCAAACCCTAATTATCCACTACCATATTAAATATTAATATTAAAATGTTAAATGTATATATATATATATATATATATATATATATATATTAAAATATAACCTCAACATGAGAAACATGAGGAGAAAGCCGAGAGAATCCAAGAAAAAGACAAAGGAAAATACTTCCCCCATGATGGAGCTAAGAAAAAACTCTAAAGAGTTTTTCAAAATCTTTATAAATAAAGTAAGTACTTTGTTTGATGCCAAAATTGGCAAACTAAACGAAGAACTGGAGGAATGAAACAAAAACTACCATGACATGAGATTAGAGCTTGAAATCACAAACATGAGTAGAATCCTAGGTAAATCAACTTCGTAGTGGATACCTCATCAATCACATTACTCTCATAACATGTATATGTCTAATAATGTTATGCCCAAGGACAAGATTATAATTCCATAATTCGATGGATCGGCTACAAGAGAAGCAATAAGATGGGTAAATAAAATCAATCGGTACTTCAAGTATTACCATATTTTTGATGATGAATAAAAATTAATGTCACGTCTATACATCTGAAGGAATTTTCATATGACTAGTTCCTATGGTGGAGAGAAAAATCCAAATCTCTAGCAAGAGACTGGGTTATATTAAAAAATAACATCTTCCTATGCTTTCTCAACACAAAAGAAAAAGGGGTTTTTTCTAAACTCACCTGATTAAAATAGTCCGATACAATGGAAGATTTTTTTTAGGATTTAGATGTGTTAGCCATTTGTTTACTTGATATATCAGAATATTGGATAATGAAATAGCCTTATCAGGATTGAAGGAAAATATTCGAAATGAGATCGAACTACTTGACATCAAAGATATCAATCAAGCTCTCTAGAAGTATAAAATCATTGAAAAGAAACTTAAAGTATATCAAAATATATCATGGAGTTCACTAGAGGGATCTAGCTCCAAATACATTGCCCCTCACAAAAGGAAACCGCCACTAGACAAGAGATCAGATAAGGTTAAGGACCGATGTTTTAAATGTAACACACCTAATTGGAAACTGAGCCATAAGTGTAAATACAAAAAGTTTTTTCATTGTGAAATAGACAAGACTGGTAGTGAAAAGGATGAAGAAGCAGGGGAAATATCTTCATCCGATGAAGATATAAATAATGAATACTCACGAAATCTCCATGAGTTAGGGAATCAAAACACAAATCCAGCACTCTTTGTTGCTTCAATGATAGGTATTTCTCAGGCCCAAACTATGAAAGTTTATGGCTATGTTAAGAAAACTAAAGTAACAGTGCTCATTGATAGTGGCAGTTCACATAAATTTATAGATACAAAGATAGTAAGGAAATTAAAATTATTCATTCATCCCACTTAACTTCAATTCTCCATCCTAGGAAATATGACTATGTCATATGATGGGTGCCACAAGGTAGAAATATCCATGAGTAAATTCAAATTAAAATCCCCCATGTATATTATGCCAATCACATGGGTAGATATTGTCTTGGGGGCCCAGTGGCTAGCCACACTTGGTACCGTTGGATTATAATTACAAGATCAATTTATAAGGTTTGATCAAAATGGGGAAAAGTGAAAATTGCATGGAATTAATTGTCCTCCCCCACAAACAGTCTCGTCCAATCGAATGGAAAAAATGATTAAAAATGGATCCCAAGATTATTTCTTACACTACTATGCATTAGAGGGTACTACTAAAGAGGATATAAATGATGATCCCAAATTGGAAAAAATTCTTGGAAAATATAACACCATTTTTCAAGAACTTCCTTGTGGGATTCCTCTACCTCATTCTATAGATCACATCATATAATTAATCCCTAGTTCCACACCAAATAGAAAAAAATATTATAGACAATTGTACCAACATAAGATAGAAATCAAGCACTTGGTTCAAGAATTATTGGAATGTGTTGTTATTACACGAAGCAAAAGTCCTTTCTCATCTTCGGTCATACTTGTTAGGAAAAAGGATGAATCATATAGACTTTGTATTGATTATCGGGCATTAAACAAAATTACGATAAAGGATAAATTTCCAATTCCAATTGTGGATGAGTTATTAGATGACCTCCATGGTGCTAAATATTTCTCCAGGCTATACCTAAAATCAGATTATTTCCAAATAAGAATTCAAGAGGAAGATGTTCTCAAAACTGCTTTATGTACCCATGCAAGGTTGTACAAATTTTGAATCATGCCTTTCATCCTATCCAATCGTCCTACTACCTACCATGTAGTAATGAATGATTTATTTCATTTGTACAAATGTGTTGAGGGGTCCTAAATCCCTTTAACTCAACAACAGGGACCAAACCTGCCACAGAGGTCCAATTAGACTCTGCAATGGTTGATGGTGGAATGGTTCTCCAGATATTTCGATACCACCAATTTATTGATGGGCTTTACGTAGTGATTGACATGATATCTTCTTATGAAAATTACTCGTTTAGTTTAAACATTCTCTTTTTGTCTTTTCTTTTGTTAGATAGGTCTGATTAAAAGATGTGTGCTAGTATAAACAAGCTGGTAAAAGGGGGGGGTTCTTAACTATTGAAGAAGGATGAGCTTCGGATAACCCTTGTGCTCAAGCATGCAAACAAATATATTCACACCTATGACAAGACTACTACTAGTACATTAAATTGATGGTATTTCAATTATTGACTAAGATACAATTATCAAAAGAAAACATACATGTAATAAAATGATGGCAAGAAAAATAGTTTCCTTATCTCTAGTATTAATCAGACATTAAGACAATGATTTTCTTTCATCATCAGAGACAAGAACTCCAAAAAATATTGAAACAACTAACTTATCAATATATTCATAAACTCTTACTCATTACAACATTCGTTCTAGAAATAAAGTTGGAGGTAATTCCTCCTCAAATCCAATCACACAATGCCTTTGATGAAAAATAGAAGTTTGTCTCTGGTCCTAAACATGACTTCTCAATTAAGGTAGTTTAAAAATAATTTTTTACAATTCCAAAAATGAGGGTCTTTCCAAAACCATTGAACTTTTCTAAAAGGTCAATCATCTTATTTATAATGAATCATTAACTAAAAATAACTATTACAAGTGCAATCTATGTAAAACAAAATAACACCACATGGCGCTTTCATGTCTCTGTTCTCTAATAATCATCAAATGGTTTTACTGAAGTGGATGAATCTTCTCATACTCCGACCACTTCACGAAGAGTTCCTCGCATGTGTTGGCATACAGGAACCTATGCTGGTCCATCGGGGATGAAAGAATTTCTTTCAGTTCTATTGCCCATGCTCTGTACTTGATTATTTTAACACTCAATTGTTGCAAGACTGCTTGATACTTAATTGGATGCTCCATGAACTATTGTACTTGACCTGGCGCCATGATCACCACATTTTCTATCTCTATTGTCCATTCCAAGTCTTTTTCTACATTTTTCTTAACTATTTCATGTAGGTCGAAAAAGTCTTCAAGTGATCCAAATTCTGGGAGGCCATTTTTAACCAATATTCGACTGCTTTCCTGAACATATATATGTTGTTGTCCCTCAACACCTGAATATTGTGCTCTTCAACATCTCAACCTTTTTTAGATACTCTTATGTAATATATCCTTTCCACTGCTTGACACGATTTTTCATACCATCTTTCCACATCCTTGCAGGTCACTAGTGTCATAAGGGTGTCTTCTTGGAAGTCGGCTATACCTACAATGAAAAGGTGTTGTTCATTCATGAATTTGGCATAGGTGTATTGAAACTCACTTCTCAAAAACACTATGGCCTGTGTGGAGTCATGATAGTATTGTTCCAAATGGTGCAGATGCTCCAACTCCTTAAGTGCAATAGACAACTCCTTTTCATTCCTTCTTTCTCTATCCAATGTGGCATTCGTAATGGCCATTCCTACGCCATGTTCATTGTTGAAAAGCTTCTCCTCTACCGTGATGAGAATCGAGCTATCTAGCATAAGCCTTATCTTCTTAGTACTCCTCTCCATGATGGATTTTATTTTCCTGTCATAGGATATCTCTTGTATGTCAGCAACCTCATCCACATGTTCAAGGATTTGTTGTTCTCCCTAGGTTAGAGTATCCCCTAGGCTCTCGGCTGTATGTATCTGTTCTAGGATTGGTTCCTAGACTACTTCTATATGTCTCAATGGCTCAACCTCCATTTGTTGTGCATTGGTTGGTGAGGCCTCAACTGAAATTGAACAGTCGGGGATAGGTCTAGTACTTACTTGGTAATCGATCATCGATGTACCAATTTCTTGTTGTGGAACTTCCTCTTTCTAAACACCTGACCCGAGCTCATCCCTTGATATTCCCATTGGGTTTCCTGACAATTTGAGTAGTTCATTGTCTAAGACACTTTTGATCTCATGGTCTCTCTGTGAAAGGATTTGAATTGGAGCATCGAGACCCGGGGTAGATTCTCTCTCAGGTTCCCTTTCCTCTGTAATATTCACTGGAGTCACCAGGGAAACCTTTGAACTCTCCTCATCATCATAGATGGTTATTAAGTCAAACAAGAGGTTTAGTACAATTGTCCTACCCAGTGTCCTTGATATCTCAATATGGGTTGAAATTCCCCCTAGTGATCTGATCTATGGTGATGGAACTTCAGGGTTTTCGGGCCTGGTGATTTCTTCAAGTCGTATTGTCTCTAAGCCACTTGGCTCTCCTCTTCATGCAATTGGGTTTCTAGTAGGGATCCTTGATATCTCTATGAGGTCAAGATAATTCTGTAGTTGTTAAATGATTCTTTGTGGCTCTTCTAGCAAGAGAAACCTGCTTCTTTGTGCCTCTATAGTATCTGTCGCTCTAATATATTTATGAACTTTGAGGGCCTATTGCATTGACTGCTCTATTGTCTCCACTTATTCGTCAATGCTCATATATTTGAACCTAGTCATGTTCAGGTTGTCGATCCTCTGTACTACCTCCCCCCAGTCTTGAGCACACTCTGTGAAAATTTCATCCTCAAATTTATCATGTGCGTATGGCCAACAAGATGATACCTATTAAGCATGTTGGAGGACCAAGACTTTAGTATCGTGCTTGCGGAATTGACCTGTCGGTAAAATAAATTAAAGTTGTCTCAACCCTTCCTATTTGGCTTCATCAGTGTCCTTTACCAAATAAAACCCCACATGGAAACTGTAGGGTATGAAATCTCGCTTCTTGTCCTTGAACAACATGGATTTATATCCCTGCAGGATGGTCTGATAATAGATTTCTCCCACAATGAGCCATTCTAGGACGTGAGCGGGGAGTATATGTCATTCTCCGGTGGTCTCGAATACCCTGATATAGGTTGAGAATTCATCCAAATACCAATGGCCTACCTTCGCTACCATTTTCTTGGTCATTGCGGATAGTCTCAGGAATTCCTTTTTAAATACAATAAAATGAATACGAGTGATGAATTAATTTCAAATGAGTGCTTAGGATTGTTATACCTATTCTTCCATAGTATGATGAAATAAACGTGGACAGGGAGCTCCGCAACATGCCAGCTTAAATTCATTCTGGAAAAGAAATTTCTCTTACAAATAACATCGAGAAATTACGAGGCCATGTGGAAAGTAGGTGCTTCCCCTGCTTTCAACTTCTGAGCCTGTTGTACATAGATGCTGAATTGTTTGGAAATTATCGCTCCCTAGTTGAAGCTTCTTCCAGAAATCACCACTGTGTATGCCAAGGGAATCCATGCTTTTGAAAACTTAGAGCAATCCTTCTCTCCATATAGTTGGCAGATGAGAGCCATCAAGTAAATGTATGGCTCCCTCAGGTTGCTGTCCCATACCAACCATTTCTCCATTTTGTAAACTTTTTTCCTCCTTCCACCATGAGGCCATCAACCTGTTGGCATCATGGAATTCATAGAAATTCACCATAGAGTTTGTGTTTAGCTTCTCCTATAGGTCTATGAGCTTGTAGTACTTATAGACTTCTATCGGAAGGAAAAATCCGACACACCCACCATTCTCACGTTGATTAATAATTTTGCGCATTTGTATGGTCGATTAGCCACTCCAAAACATCTATGCAAGGGAAAACCAGGGTTCTGTTGGCTACCATGTGAAAATATGACTGTCAGATGTTTTGTAACACCTAGTCATCGAGAAAATTTACATTTGGGTCATTGTGTGGGATACACTCTGGGTACTCCTCCTGGTTGATTCTGTTGAAAATCCCCCCCCACTATGGGAGAATTAATTTGGATCTGGTGCTTTCTTTTGTATAACCGAAGATCAGAGTTTGAACAAAATATTTCTTTGTTGAGGTTTTTATGACTGTATCTATCCTGGGACTTTAATCCAACTGCCTCGTAGCATCGGGAGAATAACCTTCACCTCTTTCTACTTCCTTTATCTTGGGTGGTCTCAGTGAGCATCTAGTGGTTGGCTTTCTCAAAGGCATTTTCCCTACAGCTTAGAAAGTAGTTAGAGATTGCACAAGAAATGATATGTATATATAACAAATCATAATCTCCCAATTGAAAAATTTGAACATATACCTATGCTTCTTATTTGACCTGGTATTGATAATATGAGAATCAACACAATCTTGGGATGCTTAATTTTCTTCTTCGGATGCTCTGGAATTCAAACTTGTGCATAGAATGAAATTATTCAAAGTTGTTCTAGATATTTAAACATGTTGAACTTACCTTGTCGCATCAGCCATTCAATGTGGTTTATGATTGTATTTCTATTAAATCTGCCACCAGATCTTCAAATATGTTTAAAATTAAATTCAATTATGGGTTGATGACACAGGCGCGGGTTGTAACATGACCTATCGAAGATTTCAAATTGTCGTTTTTCAATCAGTGCATGAGGTAGCAACAAATGTGGGATGGAACATTAACTAGTCTATTAAATGTTAGAATATGATCGTATCTTATGTAAAAAACATCCCATCGTTTCGCTAGTGTAGCTGGTGAGTCGGTGGTCAGGGTTCTTCTTTGAACACTTTTCGTTGATATATTCTTGCAAAATCTTTGACTCTTATCGATCTTCTCGTATAGAGTTGAAGTGGAAAAGATGACTAGGAGGTGTGACTAGGACATAGGGAACCTTAATATGACTCGGGACGAAACCAGGTCATGCGGCACCCCTACATGACAAACACATGGGGCACTCGAGACCAACGTCTTCATTTACTCGTGTTAATAGGAATCAAGACTTTCCTTAAGCTATATGTTCTAAACCCGATCTTATCTCGTCGACGCTGAAAACGTATCAAGGATAGGTGATCGACGATAAACCTACCTGAGTGCTCCCAGATCAACTCTCTCAAAAAATTTCTGATTCTGAAAGTGTATCGGGGATTGACGATCGACGATTTCTTTAATGCATAAAAAATCGATTGTTTTAATCATTTTATATTTTCCTTGACCCCGAGAAAGATTATCGGTCATCGACTATCGATGGTTTCTTTATGGATTTTGTCTATGTCTATCCCTCCCATATTTTGTCAACATTGATGGGGATCGGCTATCTCTTGAAAATACGTGGCGAATAAGTCACACAAACCAACTCTGCCTATTGCCAATGCCGATGGTGCATCGACAATTAGTGTAATTGTGTGGCCACTTTACCTGCTCGAATTTTGTTGATGTCGAACACAAGAGCATTAGGTTAAATTTTAGTTGCAAATTCTTAGTTAGGATGTCAAGTTCTTTTAGAAACAATTTTTCATGTAACAAGTTCAAACACTCTGACTTGATTGATAAGTGTCATGAAAAAAAATAAAAATAAACCATCCCCCCATGTGAACTCAATTTAGATAGTAAAAGAAAACAATTGGTACTCAAAAAGTGATATAATTTCATAAAGATTTTAGGTTGTGTTGAGCGCTCAACAAATGGCGAATTACTGGGAGAGGGTAGAATCTTAGTTCCTTCCCTAGGCTTAGCTGATGCAGACGCTAGTTAAGAACCTAACTGGTTTTATTTTTATTGGAGTGTCTTCTATCCTTGCATTTAAAGTTCTCTCAGTTCGTGAATCCGGGCCCACCTATGGAGTTTCATCCTTTATTCCACCTTCGTTCATCTTGAACATGACCCATGCCCCATTTTGACAAGATTTGAGTAAAGCATTCACTGGCACCAGGCCTTTTAGTTATCATCATTCACTTGTTGTGGTGTTTCTCTGCTGCCAACGAGCGTCCATAGCCCCGGTGGAGTCACCTCGATGTCATAGACCTTGCTCTTGTTTCAACGATCATCCATAGCCCTGATGAATTTATTTGCATACCCTCTCCTACTTCACACTCATTTGATATAATTGATTTATTTTTGGTAGAGATGCCCTGAGCGAGTGGGAGAGGTGGATGTCAGTTATCTACAAGATGAGATGGTTAAGGTGAAATTATTCCTATCTATGTCTTAAGGTACATGTGGTTCTTTCCAACTTACCATATTTCCCTTTAGGTTTTACCAGACCACTAGGTAGACAATTCATCATTTTCCAAGGTTGTTTATTNATCTACAAGATGAGATGGTTAAGGTGAAATTATTCCTATCTATGTCTTAAGGTACATGTGGTTCTTTCCAACTTACCATATTTCCCTTTAGGTTTTACCAGACCACTAGGTAGACAATTCATCATTTTCCAAGGTTGTTTATTTGCACAGATTAGATACATAAATCTTTTAAGAAAAATGCAGTTTGCCCAACGTTTCTTTTGTTTCATTTAAGCATGAGTCAAGAACAGAGTTTGCTACACTGTATTGATTAAGGTCAACCAATGCCTTCCAGAACACAACTTTATTGCACCAAAAATACCACTCGAAAGGAAAACAAAAATAAAGGACTCTGCAATCAGCCTACCTAACACCTACAAAATAGAATAACATGAAAACACACACATTTTATTTTAAGATAAATATTGTTTTAGGTATTTTCCATTCACCAAGAGGGCGTTGAGTTCTCCCCTAATATTTTGGAATCAATACATCCATGCCCCAATTTTCTAGGCTACCTAGAAAGGTTTGAGCCATAGACGATGAAACTTTGAATGTTTTCCCTTCGGTTCATTTTCTCTATCCCATTTCAGGACTAAGTATCCTACTTCAAAATTATTCTCTCTTGACTTATGCTTGTCAAACCACCTTTTAACTATCTATTGATGAGGGACGAAATTTGATTTTTCTTTCTCCCTTTCTTCTTCCAGCATGAAGAGGGTATCAATTCTCTGTTGAATAACCAAAGAGGGTTGTCCTCTAGACCCCTAAGCAAGATGAAGAGATAGAAGATATAACCCATTCGGGAGAATGGCCTCTTGTCCATATAACAGAAAGTGTGTGGAGTTCCCTATAACTTCCTTGGGTGTTACTCTATTGGTCCATAAGGCATTATGAAGAAAACTATGTCAATTCCTATGATTGTATGCAACTGTTTTCTTCAACATCCTCACTATGTTCTTATTGGTTGATTTTGCCACTCCATTCCCCTGTGGATATTAGTTCGTAGAAATTTTGATTATGATTCCTTTGTCTAGAGAAAACTCTGTTAGCATGGTAGAAGAAAAGTAAGCGACATTATCAAAAACAAAAATGGAAGGCATACCAAAACTTGTGACCAATTTTTGTTCTATGAATTGGATTGCCACCTTTTCATTTACGTGAGTCAAAGGGATGACCTCTTCCCATTTTGTAAAATAGTTTGTAGAAGTCAGTATGTATCTATGTTGTTTGGAAGAAATTAGGGAAATTTATCCTATGAAATCTAACCCCCAAGTTTTGAATGGTCTGGATACGACCACTAGTTGGAGTGGGACAGTTTCTCTATTTTCCCTCCCCACGCTTATTTCACAAGTTTTACAATTTCTAGCATATGTATGAGCGTCTCTAAACAGAGTAGGCCAGTAATAGTCGACTCTTAGTATCTTGTGAGTGTTGGTATTCTCTATAAAGTGTCCACTTCCAAGACCATCATGGAGCTCCTTCAGAACCTTGTTTGTCTCTTCACATTTAGGACATCTCAAAAGTACCCCATCATAATTTATGTGAAGAGCACCAAATTTATGAGGCGATATTGTGTCAATTTTATTTTGAGATCTCTCTTTTTCTTAGGGTTTAGGTTTTCTAGGAAAGTCCCATGATACAGGAGATAAATTAGTTTTCCATACCAAGACTCCTACCCTGGGGGAACATATCAAGATTCACTACACCATAACTCCATTTCATTCTCCCACCCGAAGTCTTCATTGACTTGGTCTTGGGCCTCAATTACCAGTTTACAAAATCCCTGTCCCTTAACTTGTTTGGCAGGTTTTATATCTAGATCATCAAATTCTTGGAAAAATTCCATCCAATTTACTCTTCTTTCCGCCATTTAATGTTGAGTGAATAAGGATCGGACTACAGGATGAGGCACAATGACTTTGGTGTGATTTTTTAGGATGCAAGATCTAAAATGTTTTACTGCTTTGTATATCGTATAAGCATGTTTGTCTATCATAGGGTTATTCAGTTAAGACCCTTGGAGATTAGTGCTCATAAATGAGATCAAGGCCTCATTGTTGTCATCATCCTTCTGAGTCAATACTGCAGATAAAGATTGGTCAGAGGAAAAAGTACAGAGGAAAAAACATTTTCTAAAGTAAAGACTTCACAACACCGGAGCTTGAGATATTATAGTCTTGATATTTTTGAAAGAGTTTTTATTCTCGTCATCCCATTTAAAATCACCATCCTTGCGAATCATTTTTTGTAAGGGTTTGATAGTTTCAGTGAAATCGGGGGTGAAATTCCTCACAAATTTGATTTTCCCAAAGAAGGATTGCATAGCCTTTTTATTGTGGGGTAAGGGAATATGAGCTATTTTCATAATTCATTCTAGGTCTATACGAATTCCTTGTTGAGATATTATATGACCTAGTAATTTCTCTTCCTTGACACGAAAGATAGTTTTCTTAAGGTTTAAATATATACCGTATTTTCTACACCTTTCAAAAATATGGGTTAGATGTTGGATGTGATCTTCTCTCTTCCTTGAATACACAGTTACGTCATCCAAATAGACTAATACACACTTCTTGATCAGTCCCCGAAAAGATACATCCATGGCTATATGGAAGGTTTCCCCTACATTAATTAACACAAAGGGCATGCGTTTATAAGAAAAGGCTCCCCACTTGGTTCGGAAGGTAGTTTTCAATTAGTCTTCCTCTGAAACTAGAACCTGGTTGTAACCTGAAAAGCCATCTAGTAGGGAGAAAATATCAGAACTAGACATGGTATGGAAGAGATGTTCCATTGGTGGGACTGGGTAGTTATCCTTTTCTGATGCTCTATTGAGGTTTCTGAAATCCACACACAGGAGGATTTCCCTAGATTTTTCCTGATAGGAACCAAATTTTCTACTCAGGCAGAGTTTCTAACTTGAAAGATAATTTTGGCATCTAGTAATTTCTTTAACTCATGACACATGAGGGGTTCTAGGGATGGGTGGTACATTAAGAGATTCTATTGGAATGGTTTCACTCCAGATTTTAACAAGATTGTGTGTTGAATAATATGAGTGTCATAAGTTTTCAGATCTTGGTAGGACCATGGAAAAATGTCTTGATATTCTCTGAAAAGTTTGAGATAGGATTTCCTTTCTTCTGTAGACAGTATCTTGCCTAGATTTATATTTTTATGGTTTTCTAGGGTTCCTAGGTTTATAGTCTCATACATGGGACATGAGCTCCATGTCTTTGTGTTTTTTGACCCTTTAAATCTTTCCCTTAAGTCAAAGAGGTTATCCAAATTAGCTACTCCTTTCAGTATCGTGTGAAACTTGGGTATGTTACTAGAGTGGTCTGTTTCACATCTTTGTCATGGGAATCAGTTTCTACTAATTGATCTTGGAATACTTCATCGTCAATAGCCAAGTATTTAAAATTTTCCTGATTGGTTAGGAATTTTATAATTTGTTCATCTCCTTCAAAGACCTTCCAATTAGAAATATTTTTGGGCATTGATGGTTTGTAGAGGATTTCCACAGTGAACCTGGAGGCTTTATAGTCTTCTAAAGGGGATATCCTCGAGGTAGAAGTTGTCATGGAATCAACAAGAGTATTTTTGTCCTAGGAATCACTGTTATATTGAAGGCCTCAAAAATTTCTATTAGCTTGTGCACTTCCTGTTGATAATTCCTCAGGTGAGGAGAGATGCAATGTATAGTATTCTTTACTTTCCTAACGATGATTTCAGAGTCCCCGAAAAACTTTAATTTTTTAATGTTTAAGTCCATGGATTTATTTAGTCCTTTCACTAAAGCTTCATACTTGAAAAAATTATTAGTGCATTCAAATTCTAGTCAGCAGGATAGGAAATTACGCTTCCCCTTTGGTTCAATGAAAATACATCCTCCTCCTGACCCTTCTTTCAATTTAGACCCATCAAAGTACAGGGTCTAAAATTGTGAGAGAAATTCATTAGCTTCTCCATGCCTGCTAACTTCCTCCCTTCCACTTATTTTGTCTGTGGTTTCCAAAAAAGGTTCTTGACAGAAGAGGCTTTCTTCCACTGCTACCAGTAGATTTACTTGAAAAGTCATTTCAGATTTTTGAGTAAGAGGTACATCACATGAGAGAGGGGAGAAATTTCCAAAATCAGAATCACTGGAGTAGTTGCCTTGTTGGCATATTTACAAACAGAAGGTAGAGTATGCTTGTTTTTCATTGATGGCAAGATAAACACGATGAGAATATACTTGTTTTCCAATGATAGAAAGATAAAATACGCAACAATAATGGCATGTAAAGAACAAAAGTGTAAGCTTAGGAGGAGGGGAAACAATGATCGTTGGATCACCCATCCTGAATTCTTGATGGTCATTAGATTTGAATTTAGACAGGAGGAGCCTTAGAAGAGGAGAACAAATGTGAGACATTGGATCTGAGCGTCAAGGACAAACAACTGTCAGATCCTATATAACTGAGAATAGGATAAGGTTGAGTACTATCCTCTAAACTTGCGATACGCAAAGTCGCGAAACAATCTTGGGCATTGAAGCCAGAGCACATGTGGTGAGTGACTGGAATTTCATTGACTTACACATTAGAGGAGTCAAAGGAGAGTGGTGTGGAAACTCATGATATGCAAAGTCGTGAAACAATCCTAGTCGTTTTGGCCAGAGGACACATGGCGAGCAATTGGCATTTTGCTGACTTGCACATTGGAGGAGTCAAAGGAATATGACACAGGAACTCGCGACATGTGAAGTCGTGAAATGATTTGGATCGTCAGATCACCAAAGTTTTGGACCATTGATATGACAAGAGAAGCACTTGAATGTTTGGCCTATGGTCATAGCTAAGGTCACATTGTCAAAGGATGAAGGGAGGAGCTAGCACACTGCTAAGATCCATTTTGGAGTTTTACAAGTCGGGACTTATGAGGAAACTCACAGCAGGAAATCACGACATGATCATAGTCATCCATCAAAGGGAGAGATCTAAACCATTGATCTGATATGGAGTATTTTGGATATCGCAACTTGGGAGAGTCGAGACACCTCATACCAAGATCCCCAAAGTCACGAGTCACGAAGCACCTTCTAGATAAGTGCTTAGTCACAAATGGTGGTCATATGAAAGGAAGGAGCTAGCCTAGCTAAGCTCCATTTCATAGATCGTGACATGGGAGAGTCAATGTGTCTCATCACAAGATTTTTGAAACGTGAAATCGCGAAATCACTTTCTGTTTGGTGTTTGGTCATAACCAATGGGCATATATGATAAACCTGAGTTCCTACGGGTGTAATCCAATGTTTCTAGTTAATTGGGAATTCGATCAAAAGGATACTATTTAACGTCACGGTTAATTGTTTAGTTACGATTCAATTACTAGAACTGAATCATAGTTCTTGGATGTTTGGCGATTCAGCTGTTGAGGCATTTTCATTAGAGATTCAAGGTGTAATTGAATTGGTGGGAGAGAATAAAAGAGATATGTAGTGACTATGTGAGGTTGGTTGTTCTCACTAGAAAAATGAGTTGAACTGGGAGAAAGGAAAATAACAGTACACACAGTGTGAGATCAAACTCAGAGATGAGAAATAGAAGTTGAACATAACAGAAAAGGTGAAGAGAGAAGAATCAACACATACCAAATATCTTGAGAGGAATAGAGAAAGAACAAATAGAAAGAGACAGAAAGTCAAGGCAAGTATGAACAGAGAAGAAGAATAGTGAAACAAAGAAGAATTGCAGAACAAAGAAGAAGTGGTAAGAATTGATATACTTGTATTGTTGGTTATTCAATCACTTATTTATAATCAGGGAGGTAGAGTGGTTCTAGGGAGGACCGTAGTCCTCTGTTATTCAATTTGGTGATTGAATACTGGAAGTTGAAGCTTTCATCTATTTTTGGCTAGAAAATAGGGTGGAAGGGTGCTTCTTGGGAAAACACAAAGTTTTATGAATGCAATTGGTGGTTGTATAAGTGGAAGTAGGTTCTTCGATCCAGTTGGTGTTGGAACACTTAGGGAGTTGGTGTTTTTAGGACTGGAATTCAATCCTGGATTGCTTGCAAAAGCAGAGCCCAATGCCCATTAGTTTTTATGTCACGGTTTGATAGGTGGGTGATCAAATGGGTAGAGACTCGAACATGTGTCGCTTCAAAATATGAACTGTTTATGATAACAAAGAAAAAAGGAGGTCTTGACCCAACTTCAGTCATGAAATTGATTTAAAGTAGGGCAGGTGGAAGACTTGGGAGAAGAATGGACAAACTGTCTCGGGCAACAGGCCTTTCGGTAGCTCGTAGAGGAAAATCTCTGAAAACAAGATCCGCTTGGTTCAGGGCTTCAAAACTGAAGGGAAGACTTGACTAGATCCTCCAATTCCAAGTCGTTCAGTGTTGAGAAATTCATAGAGACTATTTAGAACAACACAACTATTACAGTGATCCAACATACATCATCCTATAACAGTCACAACTTGATTGGATCCTCCAATTCCGAGCTGCTCTAACACAGTATACACAGAGATATGAAAGAAACTGACATTCATCAGGCAAGAAGTCTCAAGAGTTCAGAGAATAACCAGAACACAATTTTCATTAAAGCTTTTACAACTCAGAGTCTTACTCAACCATCGATGCTTACAAAAATGGCAAAAACTCCTACATATACTCAAAACAAAACATAGCAAAAATGAGATACTGCATTAATAACATTGTGTCTACATGTCTTCTGACAGTCTGCGCATGCAAACTAGACGATCGTGTGCCTATGACAGACACCATATTAACTGCGCATGGCTCCAACAAGGGGAGTAGCTGAGCCATTAAGTGCCGAGCTAGCGTGTTCAGACTTCCTTCGGCTAGTCGAGGACTCGGGCATGGCTTCTCTGGAAAAATGGGCACACAGGACCCCCTTGAGTAGACTACTTTCCAAAGCCTCCATACCTTGCAATTAATGATTGAGGTGAGGCCTCAACCACCCTCTCTTTTATTCATTCATTCCTGGTAGCTACTGGGAATTAAATAACGTCGAATCGGCGTCTGAAGAATGCAGTCCCCCCTCTCTTGAATATTAATTCGGCACCTCTAGCTTCCCTGTACATCTCCTTCTGCTCCCTAGAGTGACCACGGGCTGTGACCCTTCGCCTATCTACCAAAGTGTTGTCGGCGCTTCGGGGTTCACGGTTGAGAAAGAAACAAGACCTTTCTCCTTCAAAATCCCGATGGGCGGAATGCCGGGAGGGCCTAACGGTTGCCATGCATTCCCCACGAGATGAATGGCTGAGATGCTTTTTGGCGCTTTGGGACCCGAGTGGAAAAATTATAAACAATAGCGCCCCTCTTCCAGGCTTTTTATTTTACGAACAGGCACCAAAACCACGAGCCCGATTCTGGGCGCTATCGGCATTTCGGGCTTCGGGGTTTCAAGAAGTGAAGTGACGAGGAGCGCTTACCCCTCGAACTCCCGAATGTCAATGTGACACGGATGTGTGCCACGTGTCCTTCAGATGAACGACCCAGATAGTATTTGTTATTGTAATGAGGGTTGCCCCATTTACAGGCTCGCTTGACGTGACCTGGTGCTAAGACCGCGGGCTCAGCTCGAAAGGTGCTTCGGAACTTCGTTGATCAGCAATTTCAAAAGCAATGAACTAACACTACCTTGTCTCCCGAAACATCGATCTCCGATAGGCTGACTGGCTGCCACCTATCCCGATCGGATCAGACGATCTAGATTTGCTTTGAACCATTGGCGCTGCCCTTTGTGCTAAACCCCAGGCAACTTGACAGCCCCGAAAACCCGATGACCATCGATTAACTCTGTAGGCTGGATCTCAGCTACCGACAACAAAACTTTGCTCGCTCGCTTTACTTGAAACTGGAAAGTTGGGTCCTTCTGCTGTTGTACCTGGGTGTTTCGTGTGCAACCTACAACCCTAGGTGCTCTCGAGCCCGAGACAAGAATTATCGCTAACAACTATTTCCTTCTAGTGGGTGCTAGAGAAATCAGAGGGTTGGTGCTCTCAACATGTTGAAGCTTTTGAAATAGAGGTATTAGCCTCACATTGAGTTGGTTCTCAAAGATAGATCATATACAGAACTTAAAAGACTGCCTATCATTCAAAGAAGAAGAGGTTTTCTCCCTTTATGGGTTTCCTCGTGAAAATTTGTCTCTATTTATATCTTATGGGTGATGTTCATTATTTATGTTGTTCATATCTTGTATAATATTGATGGTCACTTGGAAGAATTAAAAATTGTTTGAATTGTCACAAATTGCTTAAGCACAGTAACAACTGATTCACCCCCCCCCAGCTATCTTAGTAATTTCAACAATTGGTATCAAAGCGGGTTCCTTTTATTTAAAGGTAGATCTATAATCTTAAAAATGAAAATTCATGAAGAGACTTTAACCAATAAGCCTCCTCTGTTTGATGGAACAAATTTTTCCTTCTAGAAGGTTAGAATGAGAAGATACATAATGGCCTTAGGTGCTGATTTTTGGGATGTATTAGAGATTGGATACATAAATTCTATTGTACTAGATTCCAAGGATGATAATTTAGAATTTATCTTTAATGCTAAGGGAATGAATGCTATCTTGAATGGACTTGCTGAAGCAGAGTTTGTAAAGGTGATGCATCTTGAAACTGCCAAAGCAATATGGGATAAACTTATTAGCAGTTATGAAGGAAATGAGAAAGTAAAAGATGCCAAACTTCAAACATATAGATTGAAATTTGAACAACTAAATATGAATGAAGATGAAAGAGTTAGCAAGTATTTTTTAAGAGTTGAAGAGATTGTGAATGCCATGAAGGGTCTTGGTGAAAAGATTGAAGAATCATTTTTAGTGCATAATATTTTAAGATCTATGCTTGATAAATTTAATCCAAAAGTCTCTGCAATAGAAGAACTAAATTATATTACAACTTTGTCCATTTATCAACTCTCGGGAACTCTACATGCATATGAAATGAGAATTAGCAAAGATAAATCCATTACTAGAGAAGCATCTTTTAAGGCAGACAATAATACTGATACATAACTAGATGATATTGAAGCAAAATTTGTGAGAAGGTTAAAGAAAGGATCAGGCAAATACCAAGGCAAGATTCCATTCAAATGATTTAACTATGGTAAAATAGGTCATTTTTCATCTAAGTGTCCTCACAAGAAAAATGACCAAAAGGACCAAAACTCTGATGATGAAAAGAAATACAAATTTAAGAAATATAGTAAAATGAAAAGTTTGTGTGCAAACAATGACGACTCCTCAAAAGACATAGATAGTGATTCATCCTGCAAAGACAAAGTGAATGGTTTTATGATTATGGCTATGGGAGATCTTGATGATGAAAATTTAGGAGGTGAAATGGATGATGAAGAAGTTGTGGTGGATATGGAAGGTGAATTAATCATTGCTTTGGAAGAAATTGATAGAATCAGATGTAAGAAGAGAAAACGAAAACAACTGTTGATGCAGTTTAAAATGAATGGTAAAAACCCTGATGAAGACTTTTCCCTACTAAAAGTGGAGCTAGAAGAGGCAAAGAGAATATAGGACATTATAAAACAACAATTATCAGAGAAGAAAGCGAGGTGTGAAGCCTTAGAAGAAGAGATAGTAAAAACCAGAAAAGAGATGGAGAAGTTTAAGGCATTATATCACCAAAATCTATCAAGTGTTAAAGCCTCAGAAGGATTAACTTCCATTATAAATAAGAAAAGGAATTCAAAGTTGAAAGTTGTCCTGGGTTATGAAGAAGGATCAATTAGTGATCAACCAAATAACACAGAATCCATCAAGTTTGTCAAATATACAATCATTGACAACAACCACTCTGTAGAAACAAAGAAAGATAATCAACCACCAAGAAGGAAATAAATAAAAAGTACTAGAACTGAATTTATAGATCAAATAAATAACACAAACACATCCTCTAGTCAAATAAATCATCAGCATGAAAGAAATCAACTCGTTCAAAGAAGACAACCATTTTCCAGGTAAAAAGAATTTTTCTATGGATATTGTTTTTTCTGTTCTAACTTTGGTCACAAAGCTAGAAATTTTTATTCAAGATCTAGATATGAGCAATCAAGATACTCAAGGAGTAAATTTCTTCCACAATAAATATTGAGATGACCAAGTAACAAACAACAACAGACTACAAATTATGTGATGGCTGGGAAAAAGATGCAGGTTAAGCATAACAATAGTTATAAGAACAACAATCATTATGATCTGATATTCAGTGAACCATAATGTTACACCTGCCATGATTATGGACATAAAGCTACAGATTGTCGCTTAAGGAACTATAAGCCAGATTTGAATCCTGCTACTGAAAATTTCAAGGTTTGGAAGAAGAAAGAAGATGACCAGTGTGGATTAGTGTTATCATCCCAAAGAAAAAATAATACCTGGTATATTGATAGTGGATGTTCCAAACATATGACTGAAGACAAAAGTAAGTTTCTAACTCTATGTGAAAACAAATCAGGGAATGTAACTTTTGGAAACTATGCACTAGGAAAAATAAAAGGTAAAGGAATGGTAAGTCTGAGTAATGGCAAAGGAAAATATCAAGATGTGTTGTTCGTAGATGGTCTAAAACATAATCTTCTTAGTTTCAGTCAAGTTTGTGACCAAGGATGTGAAGCTGTTTTTACTTCTAAAGATTGTAGAATAACATTTGTGAATTCAGGACAACTGATTGCAAAAGGCATAAGAACAGAAAACGATGTCTATGTGTTAAAAGAAGAAAAATAATAATTCCACTTAAGCAAGTATGATGAAAGTTGGCTATTGCATAGGAGACTTGGAAACCTAAATTTTGATCATATAATCGAGCTTAGAAACAGTGGGGCGGTAAAAGATCTTCCAAATATATCAAATCCATATGGTTCTATTTGTAAACCTTGCCAGATAGGAAAGCTTACTTGGACACAGTTCAAATCTAAAAACTTTCCTTCAACAGAAAAACCTCTCCAGTTAGTACATATAGATTTATGTGGACCAACAATAAAATAAGGTACAGGAAAAGATAACTATTTTGTGCTGATTATTGATGATTATTCTAGACTAACATGGGTTGCCTTTTTGAAGGAAAAATATGAAGCATTTGAAAAATTCAAAGTGTTTAAGGCTTTGATTGAGAATCAAACAGGAAAAATATTGAAGGCAGTAAGATCCGATAGAGGAGGAGAGTTTAGTTCATGGAACTTCAAAGAGTTATGTAATAAACATGTTATCAAATGAGAATACACTATTCCAATGACTCGACAACAAAATGGAGTAGTTGAGAAGAAAAATATATTAGTTCAGCATATGGCAAGATCAATGATGAATGAAAGGAATATTTCTCAGACATATTGGGTGGAAGAAATCCATACAACTGTTCATATCCTTAAAAAATATCATCTCAGGCCACACAGTGACAAGACTCTTTATGAACTATGGTTTGGAAGACTTGCTTCAATCAAGCATTTTAAAGTCTTTTGGGGTAAATGTTACATCAAGAATAATGATGAAAATATTGGCAAATATGATGGCAGGGATGATGAAGGTATCTTCTTAGGTTATGCTACAAAAAATAAAGGATACAAAAGTTATAATAAGAGGCTTCATAATTTGGTTGATTGTATCGACATAAAAGTTGATGAAGAAATACCAGTACGTAATGTAAGAAATATTGAAACAAGCACAAAAGATATAGTTGAAGTTGAAGATGATCAGGTACAAGGATCAGAAAGAGAAGAATTTGAATCAGATGAAGACACAAATACTCAGGCTGACACAAATCAATAGAAAGAAACAAAACTACCTCTCAGAATTGCTAGAAAGAATCATCTTGAAAATCAGATAATTGGATATATAGATAAATGAGTTCAGACAATAAGGAAATTGATTAAAGACTCATAACAATCTCAGGTTTCTTTTCTATCTATGATTGAACCTAAATTTTTTTATGAAGCCAACAAGCATGATGATTGGATTAGAGCTATGAATGAAGATCTTGATCAGATTGAGAATAACAATACTTAGGAGCTTGTTCCTAGACCTAAAGATAAGAATGTAATAGGTTCCAAATGGGTGTTCAAGAATAAAATGAATGAAAAAGGACAAGTTGTTAGGAATAAAGCCAGATTGGTCTGTAAAGGGTATGCACAAGTTGAAGGACATGAGTTTGATGAAACCTTTGCAACAGTGGAAAGATTGGAAGCCATCATAATGTTTTTTGCATATTCATGTCATAATAACTTTTAAGTGTATCAAATGGATGTTAAGTTATCATTTCTTAATGGAGATCTAGAGGAAGAAGTATATATGGAGAAACCTGAAGGATTCTCATTGACAGATAATCCTGATTATGTCTGCAAGCTGAAGAAAGATTTATATGGAATGAAACAAGCACCACGAGCTTGGTATTATGGACTGGAAAATTTTTTACAAGACAAAGGGTTCAAGAAAGGTACTGTTGACAACAATCTCTACATTAAGTCTGAAGGTGATTATTTACTAGTTGTTTCGGTTTATGTAGATGACATTTTTTTGGCTATACTAATGATTCCTATGTCCAGTGGTTTTCTAACTCTATGCAAACATATTTTAAGATGTCCAGATAGGAGAACTGCCATACTTCCTTGGTTTATAAGTAAATCAAAGTTCTGTAGGAGTTTTTATCACTCAAGAAAAATATTTGAAAGAGATGTTGAAGAAGTTCCAGATGGAAGATTCTTCCCTTGTTAGTACACCTATGCTGGTCAGTTGCAAGCTCAATAAAGATGATATTTCACCTGATGTTGATCAAAGGACATATCGATCAATGATAGACAATCTTTTGTACATCACAACATCTCGTCCTGATATGATCCAAGTTGTTGGAATGGTAGGTCGTTATCAGTCTGCTCCTAAACAATTTCATGTAGTAGTTGTAACAAGGATATTCAAATACTTGAAGGGCATAATGATTTATGGTCTGTGGTATCCTAGAAATCATAATTTTTAGTTAACTTCTTATTCAAATGTTGATTGGGAAAATTGTGTGGATGAGAGAAAGAGCACCAGTGGAGGTGCATTCTTCCCAGGTGACTCGTTAGAAGCATGGATTAGTAAGAAGAAAGGATCTATTTCCTTATCAACTACAGAGGTAGAGTACATTGTTTTTGCTACTTGTTTCACTCAGATTTTATGGATGATACAAACTCTTGTAGATATGAAGGTAACTTATACTGATCCCATACCACTTCATTGTGATAATACTAGTGCCATTAGTGACTCCAAGAATCATGTACTTCATTCAAAGACTAAGCATATACCAATAAAATACCATTTTATCAAAGAAGAAGTTACAAATAGAGTTGTTCAGTTGAATTATATTCCTTCCATAGAACAGATAGCTGGCATATTTACTAAACCGTTAGCAACAACACCTTTTGGATATATTCGTCAGAAGTTGAGGGTTATATCTTCTCTTGTATAATCTATTCACCTTTTAAGGGGGAGTATGTGCTTGTCACATATCTGATACCTTTGAGATGTACTGCAATAACTTAGGGGGAGAGTGTTTCTTCCTTAACATTGATGTCAAAGTGGCAGAAAGTGTGGTAATGGTAAGGATGCTACAGTGGTATGGTTGGACTAGGCAAAGTAGTGCAGTTTGTCAAGTTCTTCAAGGTTGCCATCAATTCCAAAGGGGGATATTGTTGGCATATTTACAAACAGAAGGCAGAGTATGCTTGTTTTTCATTGATGGAAAGATCAACACGATGGAATTATACTTGTTTTCCAATGATATCAAGATCAATAGCGCAATGATAATGACATGGAAAGAACAAAAATGTAAGCTCAGGAAGAGGAGAAACAATGATCGTTTGATGACCCATCCTAAATTCCCGATGGTTGTCAGATATGAATTCAGACAGGAGGAGAATACAAAAGAGGAGAATAAATCTCAGACGTTGGATCTAAGCAATGACGACCAATAGTCGTCGGATCCTGTATAACTGAGAAGAGGATAAGGCTAATAAATATCCTATAAAATCACGATACACAAAGTCATGAAACAATCATGTCCATTGAATCCATAGGACATGTGGCAGGTGATTGGAATTTCGTTGACTTGCACATTGGAGGAGTCAAAGGAGCATGGTGTGGAAACTCGCAATACGCGAAGTCACGAAACAATCCTGGCTGTTGAAGAAAGAGGACACATGGAGAGAGATTGGAATTTCACTGACTTTCACATTGGAGGAGTCAAATGAATATTGCATAGGAACTCATGACATGCGAAGTAGTGAAATGATCTGGACCGTCAGATCACCGAAGTTATGGATTGTTGATCTGACAAGCGAAGTGCTTGAATGTTTGGCCCATGGTCATAGCCAAGGTCACATCATCGAAGGATGAAGGGAGGATCTAGCACGCTGCTAAGCTCCATTTCGAAGTTTCACAAGTTGGGAGTTATGAGGCAACTCACAGCAGGAAATCACGAAATGCGAAATCACGACATGATCATAGTCATCCATCAAATTGAGATATTTGAACCATTGATCTGATATGGAGTATTTCAGATATCATGACTTAGGAGAGTTGAGACACCTCATACCAAGATCTACAAAGTTGTGAGTCGCAAAGAACCTTCTAGATAAGCGCTTAGTCACAACTAGTGGTCATATGAGAGGAAGGAGCTAGCCCAACTAAGCTCCATTTTGGAGATCGCGAATTGGGAGAGTCGAGATGTCTCATTACAAGTTTTCCGAAATGTGAAATCAAGAAATCACTTTATTTTTAGCATTCGGTCACAACCAGTGGGAATATAGGATAAACACAAGTCCCTGCGGGTGTAATCCAATGGTGTTGGTTAATTGGGAATTTGATCGAAGGGATACTGTTTAACCTCATGGTTAATTGTTCAGTTACGATTCAGTTAGCAGAACTAAATCATAGTTCTTGGAAGTTTGGCGATTCAGCTACTGAGGCATTTTCATTGGAGATTCGAGGTGTAGTTGAATCGGTGGGAGAGAATAAAAGAGATATGAAATGACTATGTGAGGTTGGTTGTTCTCACTAGAAAAATGAGTTTAATTGGGAGAAAAAAAAATCACAGTATGCATAGTATGAGATCAAACTCAGAGATGAGAAACATTAGATGAATAAAACAGAAAAGGTGAAGAGAGAAGAATGAACACATGCCAAAGATCTTGAGAGGAACAGAGAAAGAATAGATAGAAAGAGACAACAAGCCAAGCCAAGTATGAACAGAGAAAAAGAATAGTGAAACAAAGAAGAATTGCATAACAAATAAGAAGTGGTAAGAATTGATATACTTGTATTGTTGGTTATTCAATCATTTATTTATAATCAGGGAGGTAGGGTGGTGCTAGGGAGGATTGTAGTCCTCTGTTATTCAATTTGGTTCTTGAATACTGGAAGTTGAAGCTTTCATCTAGTTGTGTTTAGAAAACAGGGTGGCAGGGTGGTGCTTGGAAAAACACCAAGTTTTCTGTATGCAAGTTGGTGCTTGTATAAGTGGAAGTAGGTGCTTCCATCCAGTTGGTGTTGGAACACTCAAGTAGTTTGTGCTTCCTTCTAGTGGGTGCTAGAGAAATCATAGTGTTGGTGCTCTCAACATGTTGAAGCTTGTGGAACATAGGTAGTAGCCTCACATTCAGTTGCTGCTCAAAGATAGATGATGTACAGAACTTAAAAGACTTCCTATCATTCGAAGAAGAAGAGGTTTTCTCCCTTTATGGGTTTCCTCGTGAAAATATGTCTCTGTGTATATCTTATGTGTGACTGATGTTCATTATTTATGTTGTTCATATCTT
>ML777482.1:217480-248855 GCA_009831015.1 Picea engelmannii
TCTTAGTTTTAATAGTAATTTCAGTATGCCTATCATGGGAAAATTTGTTGATGAGGGTTCATTGAAGGATTCTAAAAAGGTGACAATATGTTTGAGATATCTTTCCCTATCGATCATAATCATGTTTGTGTGCCCTTTTAATGGAAACCAAAGGTGAGCCCAGTCCGTGCTAAAGTATCCATTCAACTTTTCAGACCAATCTTGACTAAGTAGAAGTCCATAAGCTTCTATTATATCTACTAAAATGATGTCAATCATTGAACAAATTTTTGGTGTGTATCCATTCTGATCATGACATCCTTGAGTTCTCCAATAACTTTTACCTGAGTCATGTCCAGTTGTATAATATGTTTATCACTTTTGAGCAGGATTGCGTTTAATTTCTTGTAGATAGATAATGGCATGACATTAGAGGATTCCCCTGAGTCAACTAAACAATTATGGAGGTTTCGGTTTGTTGGCCCTTGACCAAGTTTTGAGGAATACTTGGTCATATTTGACCGTTTTGGACTTCGACAGCCTGTCAAAGATGGAGCGCTAGGCGAAGTAGAGATCATGGGATCTCGGCCCACTTGTGGCCTTTTAGGGTTTTGGGTTAATGTAATGGGAAAGGGATTTTGTCCCATGGTTTTACCCTTGTTTTAGGCATATTTTGTAAAGTATAAATAAGTAGCTAAGAAATGTAAGAGAGAGAGAGAGAAAATATAAGCTAAGTGCTAGTAAAGGATTTGTGTATATTATGTGACCGACCTGTAGAGTTGAGTGCAAGTGTTGTAAGTGATAAGTGCATGGATTGTAAGAAGGCTCTGTGCTAGATCTACTTGGGGAAGGAGGATCTGGCGAGGTGAACACAGATATCCTATCCTATGTGGAGTACAAGTGTGAGCTCTTTGTTGTAACCTGATTGACCAAAGCTAATAAAGAAGAAGAAGACTTTGTGGATGTATCCCCAGGGTGGGGGTGAACCACGGTAACTCTGTGTATTGTGATATATGCTTCGACCTAATGTGTTTGTTTATTTCCATATGTTATGATTTGATATGATTATGCTATGCGATTTTCTATGATACTCTTAGATATATCCACTTTGCTTTGTGCTTCTTAGATTTATGGGCGTAGATCTAACATATATGGAAGTGCTAAGTGTTAAACCTATTTTGTTGATGCTAAGTGATAACTTAACCTAGATCTAAGTGAATGTTGTGGTGCTTTGTTCCATATGTGGAGTACCTTGAGGGTCAAATAATGATGAACGATCTTTGCTAAAGTACTTGCTAAGAGTAAGAATCACAGATCTGTGTCCCACCTAAGGTTGCAGACACTTGAGTCTTGTAACCACCCCTGGCTCTACCTCGGGTGAGACTTCATCTGCATAGTAGGTGTTGGAAAAAGGCCCAGTAGTTAGGGTTTTCTTGGTGCATTGTTGAAACATTGAACCCTAGGTCTGCCCCTTTGCCAACAAATGGTTCCGTTGCCGGGACCTGAAATTGTGATTGTTGGGAACTGAGGAAGAAGAAACTTTGTGCAAAAGAAAGCTGTGTAGACCTGTTGCCCTAGTGCGCATCATTTTACTCAACTTGTGAAGATTTTTTCCAGGAATAAGGTCATATATGAAGAAAGGAATATCAGATCCAAAGAAAATAAGCGAGATCTGAATGCTCTATGCTCTAAGAAAAGTAAAATTGGAAATTTTTGAAAGAAAGAAGTCAGATCTGCAGAAAAAGAGGTAATATATGTAAGTTGTCTGCTCTAATAAAGGTAAGAATAGTCTAAAGTCCTTATATCTGGAATCGTTATGCTCTCTAGAAGTAAGATAAGTGATTTTTTTTTGTTTCTAGAGCATGGATCTAGGTATGTTTGATAGATTTTGTTCTAGCTTAAAAACTAGGCTATTAATCGATGAAAGAAAGTTTGATATGAATAGATCTGATAAGTATAATGATAGATATGTTATACCTATGCATAGAAAGAATGTATGAACTAACAAGTGTATGTAGGATCCCAGAAAGAAATTTTTGCAGGTTAGCCACTATGATCCTAGTGCACAATACACGAAGAGTTGGGGACCATTGAAGAGAAATAGAGGATTAACTCTTTGTTACAGTTGCAGAAGACCAAGACATCTTGCTAAGAAATGCCTTGGGAGAAAACCTAGTTGTCTATGTTGCAAATATTTGGACCACGACGTATTGGATTTCCCTAGAATGGTCACTAAGTTGGAAAGGATGAATATGAATCAAGAAAACCAGAAGGAAAATCTAGAAAAGGAAGAAACCCAACAAGAATCAGAGAAAATATTAATACGGATAAAAGAAATGCTGAAGAAACATAAAGATGTCCAATTACTAGAGATCTTCAAAGAAAAGGAGTAAGTCAAAGAAAGAATAAGGGACTTCTACATTTTCTATATTCTTGATGAAGAAACGCAACTGAAAATTATTCCAAAAAGAACTTGGGAAGCTATAGGAAAGCCTGCCTTGATCCCTTCCCTAGGAGGAACAAGTTTATTCAGAGGAAATCTAGTAAACCTATGTGGAAAGCTTGCCTAGATACCTATGACTATCAATGGAAATTTGATAGAGGAAGACTTTGAGATTATTAAATTTGTTGAAGACAGTACCCCGTTTACCATGCTCATAGGAAAACCTTCAATTGATAGAGAACAAGCCAAACGAAAAGAGGAAGAAGAAGTTTTGGAACAAAAGAAGCAAGATTTAAAAAACTTTATGGCCAGAAGGGTTGCACACTTGATTGAAGAACATAAGAGTAGATCACAGACAATTAATACTAGCAACCCTGATGTCTAGGATAAGAGAACACTAGAGGATCCATAGAAGATTGAGTCACCTATTTTCAATACAAAAGAAGTATTATCCAGGAACCCTAGGAAAGAATTTCAACAGTGCAAAGTAACTAAGACAACAAAAGGTAAGCATCAGAATGGTAAAAGAATTACTGAGATGAAGCTCACTGGGAAGAAGGCTAGAAAGTTAAGAAAGAAAAAGGCTAATATTGTAAGGTCACAAGAAGTTCTAGAGGATACTTCGCAGAAAGAAACATTGTAGAATTGGAACTTCGCTGAGATATCAGAACAACGACATAGAGTACTTCTCCATGACGAAGCAATATAGTTGTTGGGGAAGATATATCCATTCGAATTCCTCTCTGAATGGGAAGAAAAGAAATAAAGGTTCATCATCGAACTATTGAAATGCACCATAACGGGTCGAACCGAAGTTAATGAAGGATCATAATCGTTGCATGCAGACCGTTGCTAATTTTCCCTACTTATTCCGTCACACCACACACCGAGAATACTTTTTTCTAAGTGAGAATTTGAGCACGAAACCTTAGATTAAGTCACCCTGAGATCATTGCCTTGTTCCCATACTATTCATTGTAGTATTTGAATTCCTTTCACACCGAGCTAGCTAACCCAAGCTTGTATGTCAGACGAGCTCAGTGATGCTGAGAAAATCGTTGAAGAAGTTTTAATTGACTTA
Source organism: Picea engelmannii (assembly GCA_009831015.1). Lineage (NCBI taxonomy): Eukaryota > Viridiplantae > Streptophyta > Pinopsida > Pinales > Pinaceae > Picea > Picea engelmannii. The sequence continues at coordinate 220,984 of ML777482.1, forward strand.
ATGTCTGAGAGAGTCATGTCAGAGTGAGGAGTGTCTATAGGTGTAAATGTATCTTCCTCGGGATCATTTCCAACTTCTGCCTCCACTGCTCGACTAGGACCATCCCGACTACCTTCGGAAAGACGTTCTAAGCTTGAAAACGACTTCACCACCGTGAAGATGATCCCAAGTATCTTGCCTAAGTATATCCCACCACTAAGCAGAAAAGTGAATCAAGACACTATACCCAGAGACTTTGACTATGCTTTGGTCACTACGTACCTCCTGAAAGGGGTGCACACAGTTTTTGCTGACCAGGATAAGCTCACAGCACTGAAATTTAGTGATTTTAACCTTGGAGATCACAAACTTTATAATAGTCTAGCCCCACACAAGTACTTAAATATCACAAAAGGGAGGAACCCAAATATTGTCCCTCGACAATGGACCCATAACCTAGCACAGTCAACCCTCCTCAATGTAATGAAGATTCCTCATTTTGGGAGGCATCAAGAAGTGAATGCAGGCATCAGATTGTTGTTGTCTTTCTACCATAGAGGATACTTATGGTTGGATTGTTGCATCATGGTGGATCTAATTCTGATCAATTGGATCATAGGGCCAAGCATGTAGGGCCCTGACCAACAAGATTTTTATCCTAGAAAGACCATAGATCATGCTCTCGCGCAGCGAAAAAAAGATACATATGGCGATGTAGAGAAGGGAATACAAGGCTACAAGGTAGCCTCCATCGAGAATGCAGTAGTGTGCCTTGATTTCCATATGATCGTAGGGAAATTAGTCTAAAAGAACATACCCACACAGGTGACTAGATTTGTAGTTGACCTCATAGGGGGACTACAAATGAACTAGGAAAAGTACCTTGAAAATCAGCTAAAGCTTGACTGCAGAGAAGCGCAAGACCAAGGGTATGAGTTCCACTTTATTTGGTTTCTCATACTCATTGCTTTCATCACTTGGGAACTACCAGAAGGTGCCACTTTTCCAGATATTGAACCCTTCAAACCACTAGTTGCGAAGTTTTGTACGCTATGGTACTCCAGCGACATGAACAAGCATTGGTAGTCCAATGTCGTCTTCCGTGCTTATTACAACCAAGTGAAGAATGCAATCTAGTCTATGCTACGCTTCACACCAAACACACTTCATATATTTAGACCTTTGATCAAATTCAACATAGACCACCACTTCACCTATATCACATCATGCACTGATGAGCACAAACAAAAACTCCAGTCGTACTACAAGCTGACAGATGAAAACTTGGAGTAGATTACGAAGGATAGGTCAGAATACCTCCTTGTTCCAGCAAACCCCACAAAAATGTTCGACGTGGAAATCCCTGAAGCTATACTTGATACACCTAGACCAAGCAAGACTAAGAAGGGTGATGAAGTTCAATATATCCATAGTACATCTACAAATACTACTTCAATCTCACCTACACAGGGAGGTGATGGTGAAGAACTAGGTGGCACAGATGTTGAGTAAAATAAAGGCGAGGTTACTTCGCCTAGAGAGGAGGAGGATCCCTCTAAGAAAAGGAAGGTCACCCCACCAAATCCCTCATCCTAGAAGAAAACTAAGGCCACTCAAACTATGTTTAAGACTACCCTCACACAAGACGACTTAGACTTCTTGATCATTGCACTAAATGATGCCTCACTAGAGATAGTAGAAAGGCAAGAAGCAAAGCAGGAGGAGATATTTAGCCGACTCAAGGGTGAACTTCAAGAAGTGTAGTAGGAACTCCAGTCTAGCCGAGCCATTTCTACTACACCCTTGATGACAGGAACAACAGGAACAAGCGATGATCCCACTCAATTACACTAGATCGTCGAGAAAGTCAAAGCTCGCCTTCGACAAGCTCAAGAAGTCAAAGCCTAGGCCAACGAGGATTTGGCATAGGTACAGAGTGCACTTATAGTACAACAGAGGAAGGAAGAATAAGAGCAACTTGACTTAAGAGAAAAGTGGGAGGAGGAGAAAGCACAGTTACAGCAGAGCAAGGACCAATTTCTAGCAGAGCAACTTGACATATTGGAACGAGTTCACAAAGAAATTCGCTCTGTGATTGTCATTGAAGAACATGTCCCACAATAGGTGGCACAAATTGAAGAAGTAATCCAACAACTTCAGCAATGCATCGCAGATCTAGAGCTTCATGTTGTGCCCAATACTCTCCAAGAAGTCATAGATCTAAGGGAGGAAACTTCCCATAGCACAGTTGACAGGTTAAAAACATTAGCTTTGGAATGCAAGAAGTTGAGCACTAGAAGCACCCAAACATATGATAACCTCATATAGAATCTAGAATTGAAGACATTAGAGGCACAACTCCAAGAAGCAAAGCAGCATGGAGATACCCTACAGGCATAGCTAAAGGCCTTGACCCCATTCGAAAGAATGAAGTGATTTCCAGAACAATGCACCGCCCAACAACAGGTAAGCATGCTGCAAAGTAAAGTGATGGAAGTCTCTCAATGACTTCAACCCCTCGAAGAGAAAGCATGCTAGTTGTTCACTGAAGTTGAGAGCTAGGCACCCGAGCTTGAATAGATTGTCATCACCATAGAACAACGCATCGAAGGAACAATAAATGACACAGTGCTCTAGGAGTTCACTGAGAAAGAGGTTGTCACACTACAGTAGGTCTAAGTAGCTCAGGCCAAGATCGAGACATTCGAAGCAAATTTTATCATACCAGAGTGACTCGGGATGAGTCACAGGTGAGTGTTGGGGGCCTGTTGGCCCTTGACCAAGTTTTGAGGAATTATTGGTTATATTTGATTATTTTGGACATCGACAACCTATCAAAGATGGAGTGCTAGGAGAAGTATAGATCATGGGATATCTGCCCACTTTTGAGGCCCTTTTAGGGTTTTGGGTTAATTTAATGGGAAAGGGATGCTGGCCCATGGGTTTACCCATATTTTAGGCTTATTTTGTAAAGTATAAGTAAGTAGCGAAGAAATGTAAGAGAGAGAGAGAGAGAGAGAGAGAAAATATAAGATAAGTGCTAGTAAAGGCTTTGTGCATATTATGTGACCGACCTGCAGAGATGACTGCAAGTGTTGTAAGTGATGAGTGCACGGATTGTAAGAAGGCTATGTGCTAGATCTACTCAGGGAAGGAGGATCTGGTGAGGTTCACGCAGATATCCTGTCCTATGCAAAGTACAAGTGTGAGATTTTTGTTGTAACCTTATTGACCAAAGCTAATAAAGAAGAGGAAGACTTTGTGGACATAGCCTTAGGGTGCAGGTGAACCACAGTAACTCTGTGTATTGTTCTTGGTGCTTCAACCTAATGTGTTGGTTTCTTTCCATATGTTATGCTTTGATATGATTATTCTATGTGATTTTATATGATACACTTAGATAGATCCACTTTGCTTTGTTCTTCTTAGATGTATGGGTGTAGATATGACATATATGGAAGTGCTGAGTGCTAAACCTATTTGTTGATGCTAAGTGATAACTTAACCTATATCTAAGTGAATGTTGTGGTTCTCTATGCCATATGTGGAGTACCTTGAGGGTTAAATAATTGATGACACACCCCCAAAGACCCTGCCTCGACAAGTCCCATGCATGACCCCCCAGTCTAAGGATTTTTCAATCAACTTCCCCTTGAGCCAAAGTGACTCTTTTGATTCCTCCTCTAGAATCTCAGAATTCTGATCCATAGGTCCTTCTTCTACCCTCATGGTCTTCTGCAAATGACCATGAATTTTGGGTTTTGGGACTCACAGAATTTTGATGTCGAGAACCTATGTCCCCTTGATCTTCTGAAATGACGATACCCAAAATGTTGATCCCCAGTATCTCGATATGGCTTCACTCGGTTCCTTACCTTTCGTGACTTCATAGTTTCAATCCCCGAAATGTGTTGTCCTCTTCTCCTTGGAACTCCCAAAGTTATGAATTTTGAAATGCCAAAATCCTAAATCCTGGGTTCCCCTCTTCTGAGCAGATCAATGACTCTAAGCCCCTCTTGATCCAATGGCTTAGATCCTTTCAGGATTTATCAATGTGAGAGCCTGACCTCCTGTCAAAAAAACTCTTGAATTCCCGATATCTAATTTTCTGAAATGGCGTTTCCTTTCGGGGTTTTCCTGAAAGCTTTGATTTCTTCCACGTGTCCTCCCTTAGATGGACGTTCCTCATCGTTTCATGATTTCACGACTTGCAACCTCCATTGACACAATCTCCTCTGTCAACTCGAATCACCGATATCCAAAATACCGAAGGACCCTTGATCTCCGCCATATGTCCTCCATGGATGGACGGTCCATATCATTTCGGGACTTTCATCGTGGAGTGTCCCAATCTCTCATCTTCGAGACCTATGAAATCTCGAAGTCTGAAATCCTGAAATCCCGATGTTCTCACTCCTTTGGGACTTCTCCCCTCTGCTCACAAGGGTTAAACTCCATGATTCATCTGAATTATCTAACGGTTATCGACTGTCTGAGTGAGATATGATGGCTCACAATCTCTCTTTCTCCCATGCACTCTCCTATATCTAGACATAGAAAATTTCAACGGTCCATATCCTTTCAGCAGATCCGACGGTAGCTGTGCTCTCTCCTGAGCCTGTGCTTTCTTTTGATACTTGGAATATTTTCTAAGTGCTAAAGGCATCGACCTTTGCCTTGCTTTTGCTAAGCTCTTGCAAGCCTATGTTCTCAACAACTTTGTTCCTCCTGAGCTTTCATTCTCAAATCCTCAAAGGTTTCCTCAACTTTTTCACTCCTTGCATAGTCTTCACACCCAAGTGCTATCCCTTCGGAGCTTTTCCTATAGCTTTGACCTCTAAGGAATTTATCCTTCTTCCTCTCCTTCAAATGGAGAAATATGATGCCCTCCTAGCACTCCTTCTTTGAAGAAACCTCTTGCTGAGTCTGTAGGGTGTTCAACAACCCTGTGCATATGCTCAATGCCCACTTGGCAAAGCTTGTGCAGAATCCCGCAGTGATTCTATCTTCCAATTGAACTCACAACAGAGTTCCTCTGTGCACTATGTTCCTGTGCTCAATGCCCTCCTAGCAGAGCCTTACAGAACTCCTCAAAGATTTTGTCTGCAAATGTGTCTCTCATACATAGCCTTACCTCCAAGGTATTCAACAACCTTGAGGTCTTCCTCTGAGTTGATGATTTCAGCTGTTGTACCCTCCTGGCATGCCTTTGTCTGAACCCATAGAATTAAGAAATGCACCCTCTATGCATGGATATTAGAACCTACAGTGTTTTGTCATGCCCTCCTAGTGTGAAGCCTCAAAGATATATGACCCTAAAATCAAACAAACCCTACAAATGCATACCTAACATACATCTACAGCATATAAAGAACACACATAGACATTCCTTCAACACAGAAATACTTGCAGGAAAAATTACATCTGTTAGTATTAATAAAAATGCCTCTTTACAAAGGTATTCTAAGCACAAACTTTAACAGAGTCTCGGGTCCTTCTCTACTCTCTCTAATTCTCTGATCTCTCTCCTCTGATAATACAAAGAAGATATCTCGATCTTTTACATGAGGGGGCTCTTTGAGATCTTCCCTCCAAACTCACCTACCCTATTCAATTACATTGAATGGGTTGTCTAGTCCAGAATCGGATCTAGATCTCATCCTTCCAAACATTCAAGGCTATATACTCTAATTCCTATGCAAAGGCATGGCTCCATGGCTCTAACAGCCTTACAACATTAATTACATTCAAATTCAAATTTGAAATGAGGGTTGCGCCTCTCTTCATTGAATGCATGCACTGATGTGGGTTGGTTGGATGGCTGATTGACGTGGAGAGATGCTCCTGCATCATACTCCTCAGCTGAAAAGTTCATGAGCTCCTTCTCATGAGCTTCCCATCTCATCTGTTGAAATCCTCCTGGATGACAAATAATCTTCTGGAGTTGTTCATCTACTCCACTTCCCTGCTGCTGTTGCTTCTATTGTGTTGTTGCTGCATCTGTTGTTGCTGCTGCTTCTCTACCCAACTTATCCTTGTTGGCAATCTTTGCTGACCCTAACATCAGCTCCTTGATATCCTTGATCACTTCGTCCAAATGCTCCAGTGGCTGGCCCTGTTCTTGCAGTCTCCTCTGCTGCAAAAATTTTCTGCAGATGGACAGATCATCATGATCTCCCATGTCATCTCCTTCATCTTCTTTCAACCTCACTTGTTAGATGTGCAAGCTCTGCACTATCACCCTTCTCTCCAGGGATTCAATCTGGTTATACAGATAAGAAATTCTCATGCTGTCTTCCTCTTCTTCTTCAATTTATGTAATCTCCAACATTGTAGTCTTTTCATCTTCCTGGCTGAAAATATTGAGCCACTCCTCAGAATGCTCATCGTCTTCCCCTACTTGGGAAGTCTCTAATGTCTTCTCTAATTCTTCTTCCATATAAGTCTCAGCTGGCTATCTTTCCCTTGCTATTGTTGCTTCATCTGCAACACAGACTTCTGCCTCCTTTGGGCTAAGTGGTAGGAATATTTCAATTCCCCCAATCATCAGAACATTCCTCCGATATTCCTTTTCTGTCAGCTGCTCTGGATGATTCAAAATCACCTATGAGCTCACCTACTTTGTCAGCTCCTCGGGATATTTTGAACTCACCTCTAAGTCCATGAGACTCTTAGATAGCCTCATTTATGTTCCCATGCCCACCTAGCAAATTGGGATTTTCCTGTTGCCCTCCTGGTAGTCCATGAGATCTCGAAGTGATCTCATATCATTGCCCTCCTAGAAATGTGAAATTCTCTGGCTTTCCTCATGAAAGTCTGTGAGATCCCGCAATAATCTCAACTCTTTTCCCTCCTGGAAGTCCTTGAGATCTTCAGCTGATCCCAATTCATCCTCACTATCGAGGTTTCTCCCAGTCTCTGGTTCACATACCTGAACCATCTCTTTAGGTCTGTCGAGGTTTTCAGCATGCCTCAACCATCCTCTTAACAACCTGTGCTATCGTCTAGCCATCAACTCCTTGACTGGCCATTTTTCTTTTGGCTTCCTCATGGGCCATTCATATACCCATCACGACTTGGCATTCGACTGCATCCACAATGAAAGATTTTCTATCTCCACCCTTACATTAGTGAGCTCTTCATCTATTTATGCTTTTCTCATCATCTATGGGCTTTCCATCCAACATATCTACGACCTTTAGTATCCATATTGTTGTATCTATCTGCCCTCCTGGAAAAACCTCATCTCACTCTACACCCTTGAGTTCTTCAACTTCTCTTCCATAGTCTTCCTGTCTGTCTCCTTGATTTTTGCCTACCTGCAAACAATCATCACAGAGTCTCCAATGCTCTATCTTCCTTTGCCTTCTTGCTTCACCTGAAATATATAGATGAAATCCCTCTCTGATACCACAAATTGATGACGCACCCCCAAAGACCCTGCCTCGACAGGTCCCACGCCTAAAATCCCAGTCTAAGGATCATTCAATCAACTTCTCCTTGAGCTAAAGCAGCTCTTTCGATTCCTCCTCTGGAATCTCAGAATTCCAATCCACAGGTCCTTCTTCTACCCTCACAGTCTTCTGCACATGACCATGAATTTCGGGTTTTGGGACTCACAAAGTTATGATGTCGAGAACCTCTGTCCCCTTGATCTCCCGAAATGCCGATACCTTAAATGTCGATCCCCAGTATCCCAATATGGCTTCACTCGTTTCCTTACCTTTCGCAATTTCAGAGTTTCAATCCCCAAAATGCGTTGTCCTCTTGTCCTCGGAACTCCTGAAGTTTTGAATTCCGAAATGATGAAATCCTGAATCCTGGGTTCCCCTCTTCTAAGAAGATCAATGAATCTAAGCCCCTATTGATCCAACGGCTTAGGTCCTTTTGGGATTTATCAATGCGAGAGCCGGACATCTTGTCAACGGAACTCTCGAATTCCCGATATCCGATTTGCCGAAATGGCCTTTCCTTTTAGGGTTTTTCCCGAAAGCCTGGGGGTTTGGTCAACAAGAGTCCTCTGCTGGGTGGAGGTTGAACTTCCTTCTTAACTAGTGATACCTAGACCTCTTTACATCCCTTTATCTGGAATTCAATTGTTTTGGCTTCCTCGAATTTTTCAGCTAGGGTATGCTTGGCAACCCTTTTTACAAACATGGAAATAGAGGCAGAGAGAGCATTAGCATATACCTACATTTGCAACTCCTGAATGGGTTTAGCTTCAGGTTGAAATTTTTTCAGGATAGTGGTAAATCATTGATTGAAGTCTTTAACCTTTTCTTTTGAACTCATGGTGGCGACGAACAATTCAAGCATTAAATATCCTGTAGTGGTTTCTTCTGCAAATTAGTCTAAAAAATCCTTTTGAATCTTCATCCAACTAGTTATGGACCCTATAGGAAAGTTAAAATACCACGTGGAGGTTGAATTCTCAAAGGTATAGGGGAAAATCCTACACAATACATCCTCATGTTGGACATTCATCAATATAATATCTAGTATGAACTTTTTAATATGGTCTTGAGGCAATCGAGAGGTTTCAGGGTCAATCTTGGGAAGTAATGTTTCTAGATGTCAAGTGAGGATATGAACCCATCTGGGGATTTCCAGAGCATCTCTGGCCAACCATGTTTGATTATTTTGTAGTGGGTTTCCCCTTTCTTCATTATGATCATTGTTATCCTCTATGTCATTTGACTCTGAAGCTAAGCAATCCGAGTTAAATCCTTCCTCATCAGATTCAAAATCGTCGGGCTCAGAGTAGTTACCAGTGTTCATGGATCAGAACAAGGGGATGCTTGATATCGGTGAGGATGAAATCTATTAGGTCCTCTACTCTGTGAAGAAAAACCTATTCGGGGATGTCGACCACTGGTATGCTTACTTTTTTTCTATGAGGAAGTAACAAAGCTAGGGGTAATGATCCAAATTGTTGGGTGTAATCTCTTGTGATTCTTCTGAACTAGTTCAACTCCGCGTGAGGAAGAGCGTAAGGTATTTCAAGGAATAGATGTTCTTCCTCTTGCTGGGGTGAGTTACTCATTTCAAGAGTACTCAGTGTATGTTGGTTGTCTTGAGAATGACTAACCATGCATGTGGGTTGTTTTAAATATATAGGCTATGCGAAATATTATATCAGAAATATTGTTAGCCATTCATTCACATGCCCTCCTTTTGGTGCCAATTCTGTTGAGGGGTCCTAAATCCATTTAAATCAACAACATGAAACAAACCCGCCACAGAGGACCTATTAGACTCTGCAATGTTTTATGGTGGAATTTTTCTTTATATCTTTCGATCTGGCCAATTTATCGATGGGATTTACATAGTGATTGACAAGATATATTCTTATGAAATTTCCTCCTTCATTTTAAACATTGTCTTTTTGTATTTTCTTTTATTATATAGTCCTAATTAAAATATGTGTGTTGTTATAAACCAACTAGTAAAAGGGGAGGGGTGTTTCTTAACTACTGAATAAGGTTGATCTTGGGATAACCCTTGTGCTCAAGCATGCAGAAAAAGATATTCACACATGTGACAAGCCTAGTACTAATACAATAACTTGTTGGTATTTTAATTATTGATTGATATACAATTATTGAAAGAAAACATACGTGCAATAAAATGATGGCAAGAAAAATAGTTTCCTTAGCTCTAGCATTAATCACACATTAACACTACAATTTTCTTTCATCATCAGAGACAAGAACTACAAAAAATATTGAAACAAATAACTTATTAATAGATTCAGAAACTCTTACTCATTATAACATCCATTCATGAAATAAAGTTGGAAGTAATTCCTGCTCAGATCCAATCACACAATGCCTTTGATGATAAACATAAGTTTGTCTACGGTCCTAAACAAGACTTCTCAGTTAAGGTAGTTTAGAAATAATTCTTTACAATTACAATCATGAGGGTCTTTCCAAAACCATCGACCTTTGCTAAAAGGTCAATCCTCTTATTTATAATGAATCATTAACTAAAAATAGCTATTACAAGTGCAAGCTAGGTAAAACAATATATCTCCACATGGCGCTTTCATCTCTCTATTCTCTAAGAATCATCAAATGGTTTTACTAAAGTGGGTGACTCTTCTGATACTCCGACCACTTGATGAAGAGTTCCTTGCATGTGTTCGCATATGGGAACCTGTGTTGGTCCATCGAGGCTGAAATAATTTCTTTCACTTCTACTGTTTGTGCTATGTACTTGATTATTTTAACACTCAACCATTGCAAGACTGATTGAGCCTTAATATAATGCTCCATGAACTATTGTACTTGACCTGGCGCCATGATTTCCACCTTTTTTATCTCTATTGTCCATGTCAATTCTTGTTATGCATGTTTCTTAACTATGTTTTGTAGGTCGACAAAATATTCAAGTGAGACAAATTCTGGGAGGCCGATGTCTTTCATCTCTCGTTTAATATTTTCCCAGTTCTTTTCTAACTCATCCCACCTCTCCTGAATCTCTCACTGAGGTTCTTGGGCCATTTTTACCTATTATTCAGTTGCACTCCTGATCTGATCTGTGTTGTTGTCCCTCGGCACCCGAATGTCATTCTCTTCGACGTATCGGCCTTTTTGAACTACACTGATGTAATCTATCCTTTCCATCACTTGATGAGCATTTTCATACCACCTCTCCACATCCTTGCAGGTCGCTAGTTCCATAAGAGTGTATTCTTGGAAGTCATATATACCTACAATGAAAAGATGTCATTCATTTGTGAATTTGGCATAGGTGTATTGAAACTTACTTCTCAAAAGCACTGTGTCCTGTGTGTAGTCTTGATAGTATTTTTCCAAATGGTGCAAATGCTCAAACTCCTTAAGTGCAATGGCCAACTCCTATTCATCCCTTAATTCTCTATCCAATGTTGCATCTATAATGGCCATTCCTACACCGATAAGTTCGAATATCTTGGCATGTTTAGTGCTAAGGATATTCTCCTCTGTCATGATGATAATCGAGCTATCTATCGTAAGCCTTCTCTTCTTAGTAGTCCTCTTCCTAATGGATTTTATTTTTCTGTCATAGGATATCACTTGTATGTCAGTGACCTTATCCATATGTTCAGGTACTTGTTGTTCTCCCTAGGTAAGAGTATCCCCTAGGCTCCCGACTATATGTATCAGTTTTAGGACTGCTTCTTGGACTGCTTCTATATGTATTGATGGCGCGACCTCCATGCATCGGCTCGTGAGGACTTGAATGAAATTGAAGGGTCATGGATAGGTCCATTACTTACTTGGTAATTAGACGTTGATGTACCGATTTCTTGCTATGGGAATTCCTCTTTCTGACCACCTGACCCCAGCTCATCCCTCGATATTCCCATTGGGTTTCCTGGCAAGTCGATTAGTTCAATGTTTAAGATACTTTCGATCTCATGGTCACTATGTGGAAGGATTTGAATTGGAGCATCGAGACCTGGGGTATATGCTCTCTTAGGTTTCCTTTCCTTTGTAATCTACAAGGGAGTCAACATGGAAACCTATAAACTCTCCTCATCATCATAGATGGTTATTAAGTCAAATAAGGGGTTTGTTACACTTTTCCTATCCAATGTCCTTGATATCTCAGGCTCAGTTTAAATTCCCCCTTGTGATCTGATCTGCAGTGATGGAAATTCAGGGTTTTCGGACCTGGTGATTTCTTCAAGTCATATTGGCTTTAAGCCACTTGGCTCTCCTCTTCTTGTGATTGGGTCTTCAATAGGGATCCTTGAAATCTCTATGAGTTCAAGAGCATTCTATAACTATTCAATGATTCTCTGCGCCCCTTCTAGCAGGAGAAGCCCTCTTTTTTGTGCCTCTGTAGTCTCTACCGCTCTAATATCTTCCTAAACTCCGAGGGTCTCTTGAGATGACTTCTCTATTGTCTCCACTTGTTCTTCCATGCTCATATCCTTGAACCTATTCATGTTAGGGTGGGTCATCCTCTATACTACCTCCTCCCAGTCTTGAGCGCACTCTGTGAAATTTTATCCTCAAATTTGTCATGCGTGTTTGGACAACATGATGATACCTTTGAAGCATGTTGGAGGACCATGCTTTTAGGATCGTTCTTGTGGAATCATATTGTGGGGAACCTGAATTCAAGTTGGATCAACCCTTATTGTTTGGCTTGAGCAATGTTCTTTCCCAAATAAAACCCCACATGGAAACTGTAGGGTATGAAATCCTGCTTCTTTTCCTTGATCAACGTGGCGTTATAACACTACAAGACATCTTGATAGAAGATTTCTCCCACAATGAGTTGTTCTGGGATATGATCAGGGAGTCTATGTGGTGCTTCGATGGACCTGAACACACTAATATAGGTTGAGTGTTAATTCAAATACCAATGTCTTATGTTCTCTACCATTTTCTTAGCTGTCGTGGATAGTCTCGGGCATTCATTTTTAAATACAATAAAATGAATAAGAATGATGAATTCATTGCAAATGAGTGCGTATGATTTTTTATACCTATTATGCCATAGTATTCTGAAATAAACATGGATAGGGAGCTCCACAACATACCATCTTAAATTCATGCCGACAAAGACATTTCTCGCATAGATAACATCGAGCAAGTATGAGGCCGTGTTGAAAGCGAATGCTTCCCCTTCTTTCGATGTCACTGAGATTACTATACATATATGCTCAATTGTTTGGAAATTATTTCTCCCCAGTTGAAGCTACTTCGGGAGATCGCCATTGTGTATGCCAAGGGAATCCATTCTTCCAAAAACTTAGAGCAATCCTTCTCTCCATACAGTCAGCATATGAGATCCATCAAGTAAATGTATATCTCCCTCAGGTTGACTGTCCCATACTAGCCATTTCTCTGGTTTATAAACTTTGTTTTCTCCTTCCACCATGAGGCCATCAATCGGATGGTGTCGTGGAATTCATAGAACTTCACCACGAAGTCTGTGTTTAGCCGCTCCTTTGGGTATTTGAGCTTGTAGTACTTCTGGAATTTTGTTGGGAGGAAAAACCTGACACATCCTCCATTCTCATTCTTTATTAAGCATTTCAGTGTGTCTATATGGTCCATTAGCCACTTCAAAACCTCTATGCAAGGGAAAACTGAGGTTCTGCTAGATACCATGTGAAAATATGACCATTGGATGTTTGGGAACACTTGATCATCGATCACCCTTACATTTGGACCATTGTTTGGGATACACTTTGGGTACTCCTCCCAATTGATTTTGTTGAAAAGGTCCCCCCACTGTGGGAGAATTACTTTGGATCCAGTGCTTGCTTCTATATCACGAAAGATCGGAGGTTGAACAAAAGATTTCTTTGTTGAGGATTTTATGACTCACTCTTCCCTGGGAGTGTACTCCAACTGTCTCACAGTACCAGGAGAAGAACCTTCACCTGTTTCTACTTCCTTTATCTTGGTTTCTCTCGGCGAGCGTCTAGTGGTTGGATTTCTCAAAGGTATTTTCCCTACAGCTTAGAAAATAGTTAGATATTGAGAAATAAATGAGATGTATATATAGAAAATCATGACCGTTGAATTGATAAATTTTAACACATATCTATGCAGCTTATTTAACCTGGTCTTAATAATCTGAGAATCAACATAGTCTTAGGACACTTTCTTTGCTTCTTTGAATTCTCTAGAATTCAAACTTGTGCACATAATGAAATTGTTCAAAGTCATTCTAGAGATTTAAACATGATGAACTTACCGTGTCGCATCAACCATTCAATTCAGGTTATGAGTGTAGTTATATTAAGTCTATCGCCATATCTTCAAAGGAATTTAAAATTAAATTCGATCATGGGTTGACAATGGAAGCATAGGTTGTAACGTGGCCTATCAAAGATTTCAAAATGTTGTTGTTGAATTGGCACATGAGGTAGCAACAAATGTTGGATGAAACATTAACTAATCTATTAAATGTCAGTATCTGATCATATCTTATGTCAAAAACATCCCATCATTTCATTAGTCCATATAGTGAGTGGGGGGTCGGGGTTATGCTTTGAACACTTTCCGTTGATATCTTCTTGCAAAAGATCTGACTTCGATCGATCTTGCTGTATAGAGCTGACATGGAAAAGATGACTAGGAGGTGTGTTCAGGAGACATGGAACCTTAATATGACTCAAGATGAAACTAGGTCGTGGGACACCCCTACACGACAAAGACACGTGGAAATCGAGACTGACGTCTTCATTTACTCATGTTAATTAGAATAAGGACTTTCCTTAAGCTATACATTATAAACCCGATCCTATCTCTCTGACACCGAAAAACTATCAAGGATTGGTGATCGATGATAAACCTACCCGAGTGCTCCTGAATCAACTCTCTCAAAAAATTATTGATGCTAAAAGTGTATTGGGGATCAGCGATTGATGATTTCTTTAACGCAGGAAAAATTGATTGTTTTAATCTTTTTATATTTTCTCTGACCCCGAGCAAGCGCATCGGTCATCGACTATCGGTGGTTTCTTTATGGATTTTGTTAATGTCTATCCCTCCCGTATTTTTTTGTCGATAGGGATCAACTATCTCTTGAAAATTCATGGTGAATAAATCACGCAAACCAACTCTACCTTCTTTTGATGTCAATGGTGCATCATCGATCGACAATTAGTGTAACTGTGTGGCCACTTTACCTGCTCGAATTTTGTCGACACCGAACAAAAGTGAATTAGGTGCAATGTTAGCTTCAGATTCTTAGTTAGGACGTCAAGTTCTTTTAGACACAAGGTTTCATGTAACAAGTTCAAACACTCTGACTTGACTGATAAGGGTCATGAATAAAAAACAAAATAAACCACCCCCCTATGTGAACTCAATTTAGACAGTAAAAGTAAACAAGTGGTACCCAAAAAGTGATAGAATTTCATAAATATTTTAGGGTGTGTTGAGCACTCAACACTATGAAAGTTTGTACTTGTATTCTTTGATGATATCCTTGTTTATATCAAGAACTATAAATCACACCTAAATCACATTGAAATAGTATTAAAAATCCTTCAAGAGAACAAGTTCTACGCTAACAAATCCAAATGTAGTTTTGGACAAAAAGAGATATTATTTTTGGAACATGCCATGTTAGATGAAGGAATCAAGGTTGATCCAAAGAAAATTATGGCAGTTTTTTGAGTGGCCTAGCCCCAAATCAATCACATCGTTACGATGATTCTTGGGTCTTACCAAGTGCTATAGAAGGTTTGTTCAAAACTATGCACAAATTTTGGCCCCATTAATAACATTATTGAAGAAAGATTCATTTAAGTGGAACGACGAAGATGAAGCATGTTTTAGAAGGTTGAAGCTCTTAATGAAATCCACTTTGATTTTGTCAACACCATATTTCTCCAATTCATTTTTCCTTGAATGTAATATTTCAGGAGCTGGATTAGGTGTCGTACTTATGCAAGTTAATAATCCCATCGCATTCGAAAGTCAAAAATTTAAATCAAGGGAGAAAACAAAATCAACAAATGACAAAGAAATGTTGGAATTATGCATGCCTTAGTTAAGTGGAAACCATACTTGTTGGGAACAAAAATTCTTGTGAAAATGGACCACAATAGATTGAAGTATTTTTTAACTCAGAAACATATTTCATCAGAGCAGCGAAAATGGGAGAGAAAAATCCAAGTCTTTGATTTCAATATTCTTTATAAAAAGGGGAAGGAGAATTTGTATGTGAATGGGTTATCAAGGAAAATTGATAATGATGCTACTCTATGCGCTATGTCTATCATCATTCCCAAATGGATCTTAGAAGTTCAAACTGAGTATATCAAAAATCCATAAATATGAAGGATAATAGAAGAATTCGAAAGAGACCCAAATGCAAACCCTAAATTCACTTGGGAGAATGACATACTATGGTACAAACAACTGATATTTTTTTCGAATTCTTCCAAGTCCAAACTCCAAGTTTTGAAAGAAATTCATGATTCTCCGCCAGCAAGCCATGTGGGGTTTTTCAAAACTTACTACAATATACTCCAATCCTTCTTCTGGAAAGGTAAGAGATACTACATTCATAAATATGTGGCCGAATAAGACACCTATCAACAAAAAAAGTTTGAAACTATTGCTCCTCCAGGTCTCCTACAATCTCTTCATATCCCAACCCAAAAATGGTCTGAAATATCTATGGACTTTATTACTAGTCTTCCTACCTCTAAACGAAAACATGTTATATTTGTAATCGTCAACCGATTAAAAAAATATGTCCACTTTGTCAAAATCTCTTCAAAGGCCAAGGCTAGCCAAGTCATTGATAGCTATGTTAAAACTAGCACAGCCACATAATTGTGGCTGATGAACACAGAAAGACATATCTCATTTACAAATAAACCCTAATTCTCTTTTGCCTTATATTATTTACAATCAAACCTTAATTAACATATTAAAGTACAAACTTAAATAACACCAAAAGAACTAAAAATGCACTCATTTTGTCAAAACAAATACATGAAATTTGATGCTCAGATCAAAATAATACCTTCTCAGCCGACACATCGTAAACATTCACCATTCTGTTATAAAAAATAACGATTTGAGCTGTGGACTGCTGCTTTGGAGCTTTTGCTGGAACGGATCTGCTACAAATAGTACAAAAATTACAAAGTTAATCTTATCCAAGATTTAAGCTCGCTCAGTTATCAAGAATTTACAAAATATATCAAAGTACAAATGTCTGGACATTAAAATACCTCGAAACTGAATCAGTTTGGCAGATTGTGAAAGGAAGGGTGAATTTTTTTTCTGGAACTCTAGCGTTTGAACGGAAACCCATGCTCACAGGAAATAATTCCATCTTTTCTGCCTGAGTTGGTGCCTCAGAATGTCCATTGAAACCCTTGGCCTGATGATTGACCTGAGAAAAATCGGATTTTCTGTCCTCTGAAATCTCGATGGGCGAAAGCGCCTTTTGCATCATCTGCGATTTTATCCGCGATAGATCTTGCATTGTTGCATTTGTAAAAAATAGATACAAAATCAACCGAAACATTCTACCAATTCAAGAATGGAAGACAAATTTATGGAAAGATGGTATATTGCACGGGCCGATCTGAAAATAAAACTGCGAGACAAATTCAAGGCGTTTACAAAAGAAACCATACATCTCGGCTTAGCTAGTTGTTTTTCAGGGCCAACTTCCAAGCTAGTACTACCATTTCTGCCCATACCGTTTGCTTCAGAGGTGTTCTGAATGCATAGAAACTCGAAAGCTACAGATGCACTTGGCGACATAGATTGCAAACTCAATTGTTATGATAAATCACCAAAATTTCCACTGCAACCTACCTTTTCTCAAAGCTCTGATACTCTTGGGATCAATCAAAGTGGTGAATAAATGTATATTGTTTTCCAATTCATTAGAACATAAATAATGGGCAGGCAGAGGCGGGCATCGAGAAAAGGTGAGTAGGAGAGGCAGGCTGGCAACCTTGCAAGTGTGTATTTCACATGTAGAGAATGTACAACACATTGCAATGTGATGAAAACTAAAACGCACCGACAGTTGAGAAAATCCGTGGCGAAAATGAAATGCGCAGATAGGTGATGATGCCTTAATTTAGATTCCACGATTTAATCCTACTTAATCATTTAAATGTGGAAATTACATATCTTTACAGTAATTTTTTAATGTGATTATGTAAATGTTAAAAAGTAAACATGTTAATTGATGCCTTGGTAAATGCAAGAAAGTTATGAACAATAAATCTAATCCATTGATTTTGGAGGATGACTAAGAATATGCCAGCATCTTCAATGCATATCCATTAGATTAAGGTTTAAGATAAATAAGGTTAAAAGATCATTAATTGTGCCCATTATCAATAGGTGTACACCTTTCGGCGTAAATATTTTTAAACTTCATGGATTTCCCAAAGTTATCGTAAGCGATAGGGATCCCAAGTTTACTAGAAATTTTTGGAAGGAGCTATTTTTTCAGGTGGGGACATCCTTAACCATTAGTACTTTACACCATCCCCAAAAAAATGGCCAGACTGAAGTGGTTAATAAAGGCCTCAAAGGGTATCTAAGGAATTTTGTGAGTGACCGTCAGAAACAATGGATCAATTGTCTACATCTCGTAGAATGGTGGTACAGTAGTACATATTATACCTCAGCAAAAATGTCCCCATTTGAAGCATTGTATGGTTATACACCTCCGTCTATTAAGGAGTATGTTATGAATTCTAAGGTTCCTGTCGTGAAATACTATTGAGCCACATTAGATGAAGTTCTACGAACTCTTAAAGATCACCTTGAGCAAGAAAGGAACCGAATGAAACAATAAGATAAGAAAAGAAGATCTGACAAAGAATTTATGACAGGAGATTGTGTATTTGTTCAAATGTTGCTTTAGAAGCAAAGTTCTCTTAAAAATTACAAGAAACACAAACTGGGTCCTAAATTTTATGGACCCTATCAAATTCAAAAGAGACTTGGAAAATTTTATTAAGCCATCGATATTCCAAATAATAAGAAATTGCATGACATTTTTCATGTTTCTTTTTTGAAATAAAAACTAGGTCCTACCATCCATATACAAATAGAGTTGCCTCTTTTAGATGAAGAAGGAAGGTTAATTTTAATTCGTGAAGGCATCCTCGAAGTACGAACCAAATTCCTACATTCTAGAAGAATTAATGAGTGTCTGATCAAATATAAGAAACTACCTAAAGATGAAGCTACTTATGAAGATGAGGTGTTTAGATCTAAAAACATGTCATTTCTCATTCTTTGAGAATGAATATTTCAAGGAGGGATGACTATCTATCTATCTATCTATCTATCTATCTATCTATCTCTCTCTATATATATATATTGCATTTAAACTATTTAAAACATAAAGTCACACTCTTCTTAATAAAGAGATGTGACTTTACCCAATTAGTGTATATATAACGCATTTTGTATACCAAATAGATCATTGAACAAATAATATTATATGCTATTAAATACATTTATTGTTGTATTTGGATTTTGTCTTCCACATATTGCTTCAAAGAATCTTTTTTCTCATTGATACATCTTTGTAAATATTCTTTTCCTTAGTGATATGTTGTACGAATGAATATTTTTCCACGTTGATATATCTTCAAAAAAATATTTTTTTCATCGATACATCACTTTGAAGATTTTTTTTCTTAGAAATACATTTATCATAAAACACTTTTCCTCAGCGACAAGTCATTGAAAAAGATCTCCTTTTTGAGTGAGATGGATCTTCCAAAAAAACTTTTCTCTAGAGAGAGGCTCTGTATTGCACCACCTAAGTGATTTCCCTCATGCGAGGTGATTTGACCCATTTTAAATTTCATGCATCTTTTTAAAATTTACACCTAGTGGTCGTATCGTAATATAAAAATCCATTCTTACCTCTTATTTTTCACATCGTTTCACTTTGTGCATTCTCTTCCCACTTAGGGAAAATGCAGAGAACCTATTTCCATGTCACTGATTCCCACCATATGCACCTTCGAACATCCATTCACTAGTCAACGTGTAAGATCCCACTTGCAAGATACAACACCTTTGATCTATAAACTGTCATGGATATTCCACTTGAACAATTCATCACAACAAATCTTATAATATTATGAAAACTTATATTTCTATGGTTTATTTCCTTAGATTCCATATTTATTATATCTAGCTTATGTCTTGAATTTAAGAAAAAATTAGAATATAAAAATGAAAGAACATGCACAAATACACATCATCCACACAAATGAACACAAGATCTAACCTGGGAAACCCAATATGGGAGAAAATCCAGCTAGAAGGTGACGCTTATGATCTTGTCTCTTTCCTTTAGTTATAAAATGCACATACAAAGGAATGGGAACTCACTACGAAGTTACCTTTTGGCACTATAGCCTGAATGTCTGTTACAAAATCCTCCTCCTCCTTTATTATTCTAAGAAAATACCACTCTCAATTTTTTTTTCTCAACTATGGAACATGATACTATGCCAAATAATGGAAATCATTCTCTTCCTAGCGAATTGATATATAACCAAGCCCAATAGCCATCTAATGGTACGGTTTATTGTAAAGTGAGACTAACGAAGTTTGTACAAGATCTTAGACTCCATACATGACCAATTGTGGAAAGAAAGACAATATGTTCTATATATGATGATTTATTACAAGAGAGAGTTCTCAATTTATAGGATTGAGGAGGCCCAACAAATACCTAAGCTTAATTGGGCAGTTGAGAGAATCTACATGAGCTTACTCACTTAGTTGTCATCTGTTTAGAAACATATATAATCTAAACAATCACACGAACACCTTGTTGGACAACTGAGAGGGGGGGCGGGGGGTGAATCAGTTGTTACCATGTTTAAACAATTATGCTTCTTTTAAAATCTTTACAAGACACTCAATGATGATCACAATAATGAAGGGGAATAAACAATGGAACATTCAACATCAGTCACATATATGAGAAACACAGAGATAGATATTTCCCAAGGAAACCCATACAGGGTTAAAACCTCTTATTATTTATATGATAAGTATTATTTACATTCTTTACATTATCATACATATGAGGACCAACTCATTATGAGGCTACAACCTCTGTTTTGCAAGATGCAACTTGCTGAGAGCACCAACTCTTTGTTTTTCTCTAGCACCCACTAGAAGGAAGCACCAACTCCCTGGTTTCTCTAACACCAACTAGAAGGAAGCACCAACTCCCCTTGTTCAAGCACCCACTTGAACCTCTGAGGACACCATTCCTCCCTAGGACCTCACAACCACCCTAGATTGGGAATATGAAATACTAAAATCTATTACAGTGATATAGTGTTCAATAACAACTTACCAGTCTTATCATTGTTCTGCAATATTTTGCTACTTAGACTTCCTCACTGTCTTCCTGCATGCATCCACTTCCCATTCTTTTCTTCTAATTTTTATTCTCTATGCACCATTTCCATTTGCCGCAAAGTTCTTCTTCTATTCTTTTCAGCTGCTGCACTCTAATCCTTCTTCATGCATGAATCACCTTCAACAACAATATCCTCAACAACTCTAGCAACAACAACAACGTCATATCTTCTTTGTACCATGTATTTATAGATTTTGTTCATCTTGTGCATGAAATGTTTTCCATTCCTCTGCATACTCATACTGCGCTAATATCCTCCACATCTCAAGTGCTCT
Organism: Picea engelmannii; assembly: GCA_009831015.1. Classification (NCBI taxonomy): domain Eukaryota; kingdom Viridiplantae; phylum Streptophyta; class Pinopsida; order Pinales; family Pinaceae; genus Picea; species Picea engelmannii. The sequence goes on from ML777482.1 coordinate 242,145, forward strand.
ACTTGATCATCATCGCGACTCTTCATCTTCTCTAGCAGTTCAAACCCTGTGTCTATCATCACTAGGTGTTATGGTGAGATTCCTTTTTCTCTCTCACAGTTGAGACTCTTTGTCTTATCTATTATAGTCGATTTCATCCTTTCTGTTTCATTTACGAGCTCCAGCCCTCATCTAGCTATCAATTTCCTCCATGAATCGTCTTCATTCCACTGGCAGATTCCATGTAACTCTTCAGCTCCTCTGGAAATCACATCGAAGTCTCTTTGCATCCTCTAGTAGAAACCATCAATGGTTTCTAGCAATTACATTATGAGGATCAACATTAGCCCTTCGATCATGCTCATGTTCACCTCCATCATTGGATTAACTCTAATGAGTTCTTACGTTATTTTCCTGTTTCACACTTTCACAATTCGGAGATTCTGCGATGAGAGATCTCGAGTCTCTATGTCATGAGTTTCGAAACTCCGAAATGAAGTTTTTCTACGTTGGCTCCTTCCTTTATATGACCATGGCTATGACCAAGTGCTTATGCATAAAGCACTTTCACGATTTCTCATTTCATGATATTGGAGATGAGGCATCTTGACTCTCCAAGTTGCGATCCCCAAAACCCCAAAATGGAGCTAAGATCAACGATCCATGATCTCAATGAATCTATGGTCCAAATCTCATCGTGAATTTGCATCTCATGATTCCTTCGATGGAGGTTCTTGTCACTCCAAGTTGCGATAGGAGAAACTCTGAAATGAAGCTTAGATCAACAGTCCACGATCTCGATGAATCTACGGTCCAGATCTCATCGTGAATTCGCATCTCGCGATTCCTTCGATAGAGGTTCTTGTCACTCCAAGTAGCGATAGGCGAAACTTCGAAATGGAGCTTAAATCAATGGTCTAGACCACACCTTGATCTGACAGATGGGATTAAATCACTATTTCACATATCACGATTTCAATGGTTATGTTTCTTACCTCTCCAAGTCGCGATAGGTGAAGCTCTGAGATGGAGCTTATATCAAGGGTCCAGAACTCTTGGTGATCTGACGGTCCAGATCTTATCGTGACTTCACATCTCATGATTCCTGTGATGAAGGTTCTCATCACTCCAAGTCGCGATACATGAAGCTCTGAGATGGAGCTTAGATCAACGGTCCAGATCTTATCGTGATTTCACATCTCATGATTCCTGTGATGGAGGTTCTCGTCACTCCAAGTCACAATACGTGAAGCTCTGAGATGGAGCTTAGATCAATGGTCTAGAACTCTTGGTGATCTGACGGTTGAGATTTTTTCGCGATTTCGCATATCGCGAAATCGAGAGGTCAGGGAACCCCGTTACTTTGACTTTCCAGTCAGCGACATGACGATCTTTCACCACGTGTCCTATCGATCAACGGTCTATGACTATCCCCGATGGATGACCAGGATTCCTTCAAAGTTTTGGGGAGTTGGATGACTTTTGGAATTATCCACCTTGCAGTTTCACCATATCTAATGGCTATTGAGCCTTCGTAGATACCCCAGATCCTACGACCCAAATCTTCTTGCGATTTTTCCACTTCATGATTTCACTGCTTTGCAATTTCGTCCACCTTCACAATTTCGTCGCTTTGCGATTTCGTCCACCTTGCAATTTCGTCACTTCACAATTTCTTTGTTCTTGCCATCATTGTTCTTTTCCATCGCTGATATTTTCTATCATTGTTCTTGCCATCAATGAAAAGCTTACTCCCAACTGTAAACCTTCCAACAATATCCCCCTTTGGCATTTATGGTAACCCTGAACGCTTGCGCTAATCTGTTTGGACCTCCAACTGTAGCATCTGATCCAGACAATTCCTTTTCTCCCCCTTTGAAATCAATGTCAAAGAAAACATGCCCCCTTGAGATGTTGCAGTAATTTTATGAGGTATCAGATATGCAATCAATACAAGACTCCCCCTAACAGGATGGACTCTCTTAGATGTGAGACCGGATGACACCCATCTTCTATCTGAGATATTCAAATGGTGTCTTAGCTAGAGGTTTAGTAAAGATGTCTGCAATTTGTTCTATAGTGGGTATGTAATTGACCTGAACAATCTGATTGGTGACATGCTCTCTCAGAAAATGATATTTTATGGGAATATGCTTGGTCTTGGAGTGGAATACAAGATTTTTAGACACACTGATGGCACTAGTGTTATCACAATGAATTGGGATCGGTGTTGTGTACTTTACCTCCAAGTCTCCAAGTGTTTGAATCATCCATAATACCTGAGTGCAATAGATAGCAACAACAATGTAGTCTGCCTCTGTGGTTGATAAAGAAATGGAAACTTTCTTTTTACTAAGATAGTCTACTAAGGAGTCACCCAAGAATAATGCTCCTCCACTGGTTCTTTTTCTCTCATCAACACAGTTTTCCCAATCTGCATCTGAATACAGAGTCAGCTGCAGATTTTGATTTCTGGGATACCACAGACCATAAGTCATTGTTTCTTTCAAATACTTAAATATCCTTTTGACAGCTTGCAAATGAATCTATTTAGGTGTAGCCTGATATCTTCCTACCATTCCTACAACATGCATTATGTCTAGGTGAGATGTTGTGATGTACAATAGGCTTCCTATCATTTATCGATATGAGCTTTGATCAACATCAGGTGAATCATCATCCTTGATTAATTTACGTCCATTTACCATAGGTGTACCCATAGGTTTAGAATCTTCCATTTGAAACCTTTTCAACATTTCTCTTAGATACTTTTCATGAGAAATGAACATCCCTTCGGATCTCTGAGTAATTTGTAGACCAAGAAAAAATGGCAGTTCTTCTATCATGGACATTTCAAATTTAGACTCCATGGCAGAAGAAAACCATTGTACCAATGAATCCTTATTACATCCAAAGATGATGTCATCTACATAGACGAGTACGATGAGCAAATTATTATCCTCTTTTTTAATATACAGATTTCTATCAGTTGTTCCTCTCTTGAACCCTTTGTCTTTGAGATACGTATCCAGTCTATGATACCAGGCTCAAGGGGCTTGTTTTAAATCATATAAATCTTTCTTCAGCTTGCATACTAAGTCAGGGTTATCAAACAGTTTGAAACCCTCTGGTTGTTCCATATAGACTTCTTCACTTAAATATCCATTTAGAAAGGCTGACTTGACATCCATTTGGTAGACTTTAAACCTTTTATGACAAGCATAAGAAAGAAACATTCTGATGGCTTCTAATCTGGCTATGGGTGTAGATGTTTCACCAAAATATAGTCCTTCTATATGAGCATAGCCTTTACAGACTAACCTTGCTTTGTTCCTGATAACTTGTCCTTGCTCATTCAACTTATTCTTAAAGATCTGTTTGGAGCCAATGACGTTTTCACCTTCAGGTCTTTGAACCATCTCCCATGTATTGTTTTTCTCAATCTGATCAAGTTCATCATTCATTGCTTTAACCCAGTGATCATCTTTGTTGGCTTCATTGAAATTCTTGGGTTCCAACATGGATATGAAAGATGTATGAGATTGTTCGGTGGTTTTGATTAGATTTCTCCTAGTTTGTACACCTTTGTCTTTTTCTCCAATTATCTGACTTGCAGGATGATTCTTTTGAATGATTCTGGAGGAGGAATTTGAAGTTGAATGTTGATTTGAGTCTATCTGAGTGTTTGAGTCTTCATCTGATTCAGAGTCTTCATTTTTTGATTCTTGGACCTGTTCATCTTCAGCTTTATCTATGTCTTCTGTAGAAGACTCATTACTATACACCTCTCTTGTTGGGATTCCTTCATCAATTTTTACATCAATACAATCAAACATTTTATGCAACCTCTTATTATAGAATCTATATCCTTTACTGTTTGTAGCATACCCTAAGAAGATACCTTAATCAACCCGGTCATCATATTTGTCGAGGTTCTCATCATTATTCTTTATGTAGCATTTACTCCCAAAGACTCTGAAGTGTTTGATTGAGGGAGGTCTTCCAAACCATAATTCATAAGGTGTCTTGTCACTTTGTGGTCTGAGGTGGGCTTTGTTAAGCACATGGAGTGTTGTGTGTATTTCTTCTACCCAGTAGGTTTGACCAATGTTCTTCTCATTCATCATTGACCTGGCCATTTCATGCAATGTTTTGTTTTGCCTCTCAACAACTCAATTTTGTTGTGGAGCTCTTGGGATTGTGTATTCTCTCTTGATCCCATGTTCATTGCAGAATTCCTTGAAGTCTCTTGACATAAACTCTCCTCCCCGATCTGATCTTACTTCCTTTAACCTCTTGCCTATTTGAGTCTCTATTAAAGTCTTAAATATTTTAAACTTCTCAAATGCTTCAGCTTTTTCTTTGAGAAAGGAAACCCAAGTAAGTCTGGAGTAATCATCGATCATTAGCATGAAGTAGTTTTCTTTCCCTGTGCCTTCCTGTCTTGATGGTCCACATAAATCCATATGAACTAGTTGGAGTGGTTTATCTGTTGAGGTAAAGCTCTTGGACTTAAACTGTGTCCTGTTTTACTTCCCTACTTGACAAATTTTACACATTGAATCTTGGGGCTTTGATATTCTCGGAAGATATTTTACTGCCTCGAGGTTTTTGAGTTTGATTAAGTGGTCAAAGTTTAGATGTCCAAGTATCCTATTCCATAACCATCTTTCATCATGTTTTCTTAGATGACATTCTTCTCTATTTTCTTTTAGCACATATACATTATTTTCTATCCTTATGCCTTTGGCCACCACTTGTCCTGAGTTTACATAATTTATCTTGCAGTCCTTGGACGTGAAAAACACTTCACATCCTCTGTCACACATTTGAATTACACTGAGAATATTATGTTTCATCCCATCCACAAGTAGAACATCTTGGGCTTTTCCTTTTCCATTACTTAATCTCACCATCCCTTTGCCCTTTATTTTCCCTGGAGCATCATTTCCAAAGGTTACGTTTCCTGATATGCTTTCACTTAGAGATAGAAACTTTCCTTTGTCTCCCATCATGTGTTTGGAGCATCCACTATCTATATACCAAGGGTTCCTTTTTCTTTGAGTGGACAACACTAATCCACACTTGTCACTTTCCTTCTTCTTCCAAAACTTGACATTTTCAGTAGGAGATTTCGAATCTAGTTCATATTCCTTTAAATGACAGTTAATGGATTTATGTCCATAGTTATGAAAGATGTAGAATTCAATCTCATTATTCAACAGGTCAAACTTATTGGTGCAGTGTTTTCTACTCATTGACTGTGGATTATTTCTTGACCTCTTTAGTTGCATGTCCCTGGACTTAATTTGGCAATTGGAAATCAGTGAAGGTTTGTTACTTGGCTGCATCATTCTTTGTTGTGGCAACTATTTATTTCTTTGAAATCTTAATTGCTCATGTCTAAGTCTTAAGGAACAATTTACAACTTTGTGACCAAATTTAGCACAGTAGAAACAATAGCCATAGAAGAATTCTTTGTACCTGGAAAATGGTTGTCTTCTTTGAGCAAATCGATTTCTTCTAGACTGATGACGTCGTCCAGTAGTGAGAACATTACCTCTTTATTCTACAGATTCAAATCTGGCATCTTTTACCTTACTCGACCTGGGCAGCTGATTGTCTTCCTTTGTTTTTGCAGGATTGTTATTGTCATTGGTTGTACTTTTGACAAACTTGATGGGTTCTTCATTTCCTAGCTTACCACTGCTTGATCCCTCTTCATACCCCAAGACAGTTTTCATATTTGGATTCCTTTGTTGATTTAGAATGGTGGCCAATCCTTCTGAGGCTTTGATACTTGACATATTCTGATTATACAAGGCTTGAAACTTCTCCATTTATTTCCTCGTTTTCACTACTTCTTGTTTTAATGCTTCACATCTTGCCTTCTTTTTTGATAGCTGCTATTTCAAAATCTCTTTGATTTTCTTTGCGTATTCCAATTCTAATTTTAGTAGGACAAGGTATTCATCAGGTTCTTTACCGTCTTTCTCGAACTGTGTCAACAATTGTCTTTTCTTTCTGTTCTTGATTCTTAGTTTGTCAATCTCTTCCAGTGCACTAATCAGTTCTCCTTCCATGTCAACCACAGGTTCTTCTTCATCACTTCCTGTGATTTTATTATCATAATCCTCTTTGGCCATAAGTATGAAGTCATTTAGTTTATCTTCAATAGAGGAATCATTTTCTTCATCATCCGAAGGATCATCATCATTGATTATGCATAGACTTTTCTTTTTAAAGTTTTTCTCTTTAAATAAATTTCCATGTTTGTACTTCTCCTCATCATCACATGTCTGATCCTTTCCTTTGTGGGGACATTTATTTGCAAAATGACCTATCCTACCACATTTGAAACATTTGAAGGGAAGTTTAACTTTGTATTTTCCTGATCCCTTCTTCAGTCTCTTCACAAATTTTGCTTCAATTTCATCGGGCTCAGAATCCTCATTCTTGTCTACTTTAAATGATACTTATCTGGAGGTAGGTTTATATTTAACTATTCTCATTTCGTATGCAGTCAATGTTCCTAGCAGTTGATCAAACCCCAAGGTTTTTAGATCATTAAGTTCTTCTATAGTAGAGACCTTTAGGTTGAACCTATATGGGAGAGATCTCAAGATTTTCTGAACTAAAGAAGGTTCATCAATTGTTTCACCAAGTGCCTTCATTGCATTTACCATTTCTTCTACTCTTAGAAAGTATTTTCCAACAGTTTCATCTTCCTTC
>ML777482.1:249044-325637 GCA_009831015.1 Picea engelmannii
AAAGTTTGTTCCATTGAATAGAGGGGCCTTATTGGTTGAATTTCCTTCATGGCTTGACATGTTTAAGCTCTAGGATCTACCCTTAGATAAAAGGGGCCGGATCTGATACCAATTGTTGGACAACTGAGAGGGGGGGTGAATCAATTGTTACTGTGCTTAAACAATTATGCTTCTTTTAAAATCTTTACAAGACACTCAATGATGATCACAATAATGCAGGGAAATAAACAATGGCACATTCAACATCAGTCACATATATGAGAAACAGAGAGACAGATATTTCCCAAGGAAACCCATACAGAGTAAAAACCTCTTCTTCTTTATATGATAAGTATTATTTACATTCTTTACATTATCATACATATGAGCACCAACTCATTGTGAGGCTACAACCTCTATTTTGCAAGCTGCAACTTCCTGAGAGCACCAACTCTCTGCTTTTCTCTAGCACCCACTAGAACGAAGCACCAACTCCCTAGTTTCTCTAGCACCAACTAAAAGGAAGCACCAACTCCCCATGTTCAAGCACCCACTTGAACCTCTGAGGACACCAGTCCTCCCTAGTAGCTCCCAACCACCCTAGATTGTGAATATGAAATACTGAAATCTATTATAGTGATATAGTGTTCAATAACATCTTACCAGTCGTATCACTGTTCTGCAAGATTTTTCTACTCAGGCTTCCTCACTGTCTTCCTTCATGCATCCGTTGCCCATTCTGTTCTTCTGCATTTTATGCTCTGTGCACCATGTCCATTTTCTATGCAGTTTTGCTTCCATTCTTTTCAGCTGCTGCACTCTAATCCTTCTTCATGCATGAATCACCTTCAACAACAACAACCTCATCTCTTCTCTATACCATGTATTTAGAGCTTCTGAGCATATTTTGCATGCAATATTCGACATTCCTCTACATACTCATACTGCGCTAATATCCTCCACATCTCAAGTGCTCTGTGTGATCATCATCATGACTCTTCAGCGTCTCTGGCAGTTCAACCCCTGTGTCTATCATCACTAGGTGTTATGATGAGATTCCTTTTTCTCTCTTGCAGTTGAGACTCTTTGTCTTCTTTGTTACAATCAAGCTCATCCTTTCTGTTTCAGTTACAACCCTCATCTAGCTGTCAATTTCCTCCATGAATCATCTTCATTCCACTGGCAGATTCCATGTAACTCTTCAGCTCCTCTGGAAATCACACCGAAGTCTCTTCGCATCCTCTGGCAGAAGCCATCAATGGTTTCTAGTAGTTACACTGCGAGGATCAACATTATCCCTTCGATCATGCTCATATTCACCTCCATCATTGGATTAACTCTGATGAGTTCTTGCATTATTTACTCGTTTCACACTTTTGCAATTTGAAGATTCTGCGATGAGACATCTCGAGTCTCTATGTCACGAGTTTCGAAACTCCGAAACTGAGTTTTTCTACATTGTCTCCTTCCTTTATATGACCATGGCTATGACCAAGTGGTTATGCATAAAGTGCTTTCCCGATTTCACATTTCATGAATCTGGTGATGAGGCATCTCGACTCTCCAAGTCATGATCCCCGAAAAACCGAAATGGAGATGAGATCAACGGTCCATGATCTCGATGAATCTATGGTCCAGATCTCATCATGAATTTGCATCTCACGATTTCTTTGATGGAGGTTCTTGTCACTCCAAGTTGTGATGGGGAAAACTCCAAAATGAAGCTTAGATCAACAGTCCATGATCTCGATGAATCTACGGTCCAGATCTCATCATGAATTCGCGTCTCACAATTCCTTCTATAGAGGTTCTTGTCACTCCAAGTTGCGATAGGAGAAAATATGAAATGGAGCTTAGATCAACGGTCCAGACCACACCTTTATCTGATGACTGGGATTAAATCATGATTTCGATGGTTATGTTTCTTACCTCTCCAGGAGGCGATAGGCGAAGCTCCAAGATGGAGCTTAGATCAATGTTCTAGAACTCTTGGTGATCTGACGGTCTAGACTTTATCGTGAGTTCCCATCTCGTGATTCTTGCGATGGAGGTTCTCGTCACTCCAAGTCATGATACGCAAAGCTCTGATATGGAGCTTAGATCAATGGTCCAGAACTCTTGGTGATTTGATGGTCCAAATCTTATCGTGAGTTCGCATTTCATGATTTTTGCAATGGAGGTTCTCGTCACTCCAAGTCACGATACACAAAGCTCCGAGATGGAGCTTACATCAATGGTCCAGAACTCTTGGTGATTTGACAGTCGAGATTGTTTCACGATTTTGCATATCGTGGAATTGAGAGGTTAGGGAACCCCATTCCTTTGAATTTCCAGTCAGTGACATGATGATCTTTTGCTACATGTCCTATGGATCAACGGTCCATGACTAGCCCCGATGGACGACCAAGATTCCTTCATAGTTTGGAGGAGTTGGATGAATTTTGGACTTATCTGCCTTGCAACTTCACCATATCTAATGGCTATTGATCCTTCGTAGATACCCCAGATCCTATGGCCCAAATCTTCTTGCGATTTCACCACTTCACGATTTCGCTGCTTCATGATTTCGCTGCTTCACAATTTTGTCCATCTTCGCAATTTCGCCGCTTCGGGATTTCGTCCACCTTGTGATTTCATCACTTTGCGATTTCTCTATTCTTTCCATCATTGTTCTTTTCCATCCTTGATATTTGCTATCGTTGTTCTTTCCATCAATGACAAGCTTACTCCCAACTGTAAACCTTCCAACACACCCCCCGATAAGAAAAACATAGGGTGGAACAAGGAAGAACAAAGATGGATCCTGACAACAAGGCTTGATAAGGTATCCATGTACAAACTCTCATAACTAGAGAAAAGGAGAAAAACCGTAGGAGAAAACTCATCTCCAAAAGAGAGAAAAAATCTAGTGTTGAAAATGGCATTGGAGATGAAACTTAAGAAGATCTCACAAAGATGCATTGAAAATAAAGAGCATGAGTTTTGAAAAGGTTGAAATCTCCAATCAAGAAGTATGACCAAACTCTAAAAAAGAGGGCCAAATAAATTTGAATAATCTGGTTGAATTCTTATGCGAAAAGGTTTGGTTGCAAAATCACCAGAATGGAAAAAACTAGAAGCCATCACATAAATGCTTCAAATAGATAGGTGCCTATGAGGAACGAGAAAAAGGGCTTCAAATAGAAGCAAAAACCATCAACCATCAAAATATTAATGAGGTCTGTGAAGGTTGAAAACTCCAAACATGAAGTATGACCAAAAATCTAAAGAGGAGAGTCAAGAACCCAAAGCTATCAACATCATCAAAGATCCATGTGGAAGTCCAAATTTCAAGATTCTCAAGAAAATAAAGTGATCCTTTGAAATGATCCCTAGTGCATAAAATCAGATGAGTTACTCATGTAAATCCGACACAAACATCATAAAATGAGTGTCCTTATGAACACCAATCCATCTCACTAGAGTGCATGGGTCACTAGCCGATGCAACCATTGAGTCAAAATAGGAATGGTGCTCAATATGAGGCTCACTCTTAAAATAGTTGATGTCAAACAAAAATGATGAAGCATGAAGAATCACCTAAGGAAACATTGCACAAAATCCCCCCACAATGCTGAACTGAGTGGAAAGGATGATGGAAATGGATGTCACAAATGATGACTAAACTATGGAGTGCAAGCTAAAGGCAACAAATATGCAAAACAACCTAAGCAAGAAACACTCCAAAGTGTTTATTTCCAAGAAACTGTGAAACAAGGTAGTACATGGAGACAAATGTCTGGTTACACTCCTAAAACTATCTACATGAGTGGCACAAAATCCATTACTCAAAGGTGAAAAATGAGAGGTACCATAAATATCCATCATGGAGAACAATCCTTGATATGGGTCCTGACAAACAAGGCCATGTTAGGTATCCATGTACAAGTAAGGGATGAATTCTCTTAATTAACTTGACCCATGAGAAAAAACAATAATCTCACAAAAATATTAAATGTTGTGTGTAATACAACCAATAAGCTCCAAAATATAATAAATTTGCAATCACAAATTTCAATGACCTTCAAAATACAAACTCCATGCGTACAAATGAGGGTTTAAAACCAAGGGATCTAGAGTCTTCACCAACAATTATTATTGCTCCACATGGGAGATGTTAATTGGATTATCTCCTTCAAAAAGAAACTCTAGTGAGAAGCAAGAAATTTGAAACCCTGTCATAACAGGCTATGTATGATACACGGGTAGGTGGTATAAACAATCGACCACAACGACAAAGTTTAGAATCCATGTTGTTGTAATAGAATATATCTGTAAAGAATCAATGTAAATTGTGGTGATAAATTCTCTGCACATTTATAAATGCACATATGGAGAGATTTTGGGATAGGTTGTAGAAAACCAACCATAATCCACTTGTTGCACCCACAAAATAATACACTTATAGGTAGAGAATGGTGTTGATTCTGCAAATCCATTGGAGCCCCACCCAGGCTACAACTCTCACGTGCATATATGATAAAAGGAAACTGCCAACAGTGGCCATCAAGATTAAAAGGTCATTGTAGGGACTGAACCCATATAATTTTGGTTGAAGCCCCCGCCCCCATCAAAAAATCCAGGACAAAGAGGAAGAACTCGGTGCCTGTTCGAGACCTGGTTAAACAACAATATTTTTACATTGGTTAAACAACACCCATTTACATAATATCTTACCCCAACCTACCTCACCACTCCCATGCCCTTCCCAAGTCTGAATGACTAGCGATGTGGGAACATGGAAATAAATCATTGCAAAACTTTCGTTTATCATAACCTTGATCTCATATCCACTCCTAAAACCAAGAATAATCTACAACCTCCCATGAACGATTCTCTTGTTTCCATTGAAACAAATATTTTTAATCTTGATCGATGGCATGGTTAGGTCCCATGGGCCATCAATACAATGTGATTTTCTTAGACTGCTCATAAAATCCTAAGAAAAAGGCATCCTTGGTCATTTACCTGAACTTTCCTTACTCTCTAGCTCATTCACTACCATTACCAATTCACATGAAACCAACAGATAAGGTAATCTAATCTTTCAGAATAAATATCCTCTTCATTAACATTCAAAATTTTCAAGATACCAATTATGATAAAGTTTTATGTTTCTAACATGGCTGAACCAAAGGAAAAACCATGGCCACTTACCAAAGGAGGAGCGAAAAAGGTCTAATTATCAAAATTACCTTAGATAGGGAGGAGGACGAAGTAGGAACTAGTCTCCTAGGTCTTATTCATGATGATACTTGTTGGATGATCGACAAATATGTGTCCTACCATTGGGGAGAAATATACAAAATGTTCCAAAATAAGTCCTACACTAATCTCCTAGAGGGTGACAAGGAATTGGGCATATACCATATGATCAATATCTCCGAACTTCACAAGGTAGCTACTCACACAGTTGTGTTCCCATGCATTGAAGCCATCTCTTGGATTATCTAACACATTGATGTTGATAACAGACTAATGAAGGATTCTTAGGGGAAAGCTATATCTTTGTTTAGCCCTTTAGTTTTCCAATCGTTATACACACTTCCCAATGAAAAAATCAAACTCACCGAATATTGGATGAATCACTTCCCCTTTGATTCGAAGGAGGTTATGAAGAACTAGTGGATCCCAAATAAATATTTCAAGATTAGGAAATCTAATGCTTACCCCTCCAATATGTTTAGGAGCCTATACAAATATGTAGAATCCATGATATGTAGGGTATATGTAGAATTAGATGCCAATAATTTCAAGGTATCATGGGTCTGTTTGATACACTCCACAACAATGGGACACATATTCAACTAGGAAAATATTCTCTCTTCTGCCCTCAAATAAAATGTGGCAGCTGCAAAGTTCATAGTCCCTAGTAAACATCCAAATTTTCTATGTCCTCTTATCTACTAGATGTAGTATATTGTATAGTACATGCCTTCCTAAACATGATCTAGAAATGGTAGACAGATGACCCTCTAATTCATGTCTATTGCTAGGATTTATAGGAACACAAATATCACATCCAATATATGTGAGAAGTTCCTCATTCACTTGTACCAATTACTATTTTGTTCTCGAATGTCATGCATGCCAGATAAGGAAATGGATGTAGTTGTAAAAGTAGAATATTGACTTGTGCTGGAGAATGGAACTTACATCAATATTTATGGTGCAACCAAGCCTCCCCATTTATTCCCAAATTTCATTCCTGACAAGATGTCCTTGCAAGAAGTGGCATATCAAGATATGGTGCATGGAGTGGGAGAAACACTAGCAAGAGATAGAAAACTAACTTGGCCACCACTTCCATTCTATTGGGGTTACTACAATTTCAAGGATTTCAAGGAGGCAGAAGATTAAGCTAACACTCTCACAACATTCCACTTTGGGGAAGAAATATTCCACATACATGATACCCTTCAGATTGTCAACAAACATTGTTAGGTTTGGAAATATAGGTGGGTGTATGAATTAGAAACTTGCAAAGATGAATGAATTCACAAGTGAACCATGAATTATGATGAGGTTATTTTTTCAATGAGAGGAAGGTCTCAACATAAGAATATATTGAAAAGAAAAGAAGCATCTAGAGAAGTAGTGGAGAAAAGAAAATTAGAAGGAGAAGTATCTAGAGTAGCAGTAGAAGAGGAAGAAAAGAGTAAAAGAGAATTTGAGTCTCTTAGACATCAACAAGCAATTAGAGTAGTAGATGAAGAGTGGAAAAATAAAGAGGAGGAAAAATAATGAGTGAGATTTCAAAAATAGCAAGAAGAAAATCTCAAATGAGAAGAAGAAGAAAAAAGAAAATGTTGGGTATGTGTTATATTCTTTGCACGATTAGTAGAGTTTGTGTTGTACTAGGCACACAAGGTGGTTTGAAGGGTGGGGAGTGGGGAGGGGGGGGGGGTGTCGCTAGGCCCCCTGTTTAGGCGGTGCAGGGGGGCAATGACCCCCTGCATGAGGGTTCTAGGGAAGCACCCCCGAGAATTTTTTTTCCTCGGAAAATGTGTCACATTTTTGCCTCGTTTTTTGTGTTGCCTCGATTTTTGTGTTCATTGTTGGGCATTTTTTTGGCACATGGTTTTTTTCAACGATTTTCTATTTCCAGTTAAGGAATTAGGGTTTTTGACTAATCTATGTCATTGGGTTAAGGTTTTGGATGCCACTAACTCCTATATGTATATTGTATTGCAAAAAATGTATCACTAATGAATGAATATAGAATATGTTGGCTTTTCCGATTTGGGTTTCCAAGGGAAAAATATGTGTAATGTTTGTATTTGACATTGTATATTTTCTGTTCTTTTACTGAAAATATATTTGCAGTAAATATGTACAGGTGATCCAGGTGGATATCGGTGGCCACCCAACATTTCCAACTGGCTCAAAATGGTTTTTTGGCAACTTTCGTAATTTACTATTTGTAGCAGTTTTTAACTTCTGGGGACATTTTAAGAGCCTAAATGAAAGTTTTTCAGGATCAAGCTTCTCAATGATAGCCAAAGGCTTGATTGAGCCCCCAAAATGAATCTCCTCAATGATAAATTTCCAATGATCTATCTTGCACCCAAAACGAAGATTGTATACCAAACTTATGTCCCCGAGAAGTTGATACACCAAACTACCCAAAACGGGGTCCACAAAATTGTTGGATTTTCATCTTCTGGGGTTATGGTTTTGGATTTTATTTATGATAAAAAGGCCTTTGGAGCCTCATTGTAAAAAATCATCTTCTTGCGAATGTGAGTAGCAAACACATCTCTTCTCAGAGATAAGTTGCCACCATTCTAGCGAGTCTTTCACTTTGTATTTTTACAGTCTTTGTACATTTTCTCTCATTAGTAGAAAATTGTGTATTATTGTATCTCTTTTTTTATGGTTGCATATTTGATACATTTATGTTATATTATTGGATATACAAGATATCTCTGTAAATTGGTTTATTATATCTCCTCTCTCATTTCTTGTCAAAAATAATCAAGATCAGTGGTATTAGAGTAGGATTATCTTGATCATTTTTTTAGTGCATGTCCCCGACAGGGTCTGAGTATAGCAAGTTGGGTCTCAATCTTGTCTCTCTTGAATAAAATCCCTCTCGCAGGCCCAATAAAACTGCCATGGAAGAATAAAATAAAAATGATAGAGCAGATGATTCTATTAATCTGTTGCTTGAGAAAGCTCTCACGCGACAGAGGGACGAAATGATGGAGAATTTTTCCCACATCCTTCAATGCATGTCGATAAAAATGGGTGTGTCTTCATAAAGTGGCCACTTTGGAAGTACATTTCCTTTAAAGTTACAAGTTAATTTTGATATTCCCATATTTGAAGGACAGATAGATGTGGATGCCTTAGAAAAATGATTAAATATAATAGAAGGTTATTTTTCTATTCATAATTTATATGATAGGGAAAAGATCACCTTTGCACTCCTTAAGTCTCTCCCTTGTGTCAAACATTGGTGTGAAACTTACTAGGAGAAAATTTCCATAGAGGATTCTGGAGTATATGGGCTCGAGCCCACTTGATTTTTTTTGTGGATGCGGTAAAGGAATGGTATTACCCTATTGGCAACTATGAGAACCAGTGCATGATATGGACCACACTGCGGCAAGAGAGGGGCCAAGTAGTTATAGAGTTCACCAATACCTTCCATACCTTGCATACCAAGCTGGGTATGAAAGACTCGGAATGAAATTTGGCTCTAAAATACCATGGGGATCTACACATATACATCCAAACTGAAATGGATTTTCTGGACATGTCATCACTCGATGTTTCTTATCAATATGTTGTTAAAATTGAGTATACATTTAAGCACTAGAACAAATGGGAGTTTGGGTCTGAAAATATGCAACAACCAAAGTATGATAAAGACAACCCTAACAAATAGTCTCCCAAAAACTGTTCCAAGCCACAGGAAAATAAGGGTCACAGAAAGACAAAGAAGGACACTGTAAAATGGTGTGATTTCCTCAAAATCCCCTGAAACAACACTAATGAATGTTGTTAAAAATAGTCATTTGTGGCCAAGATCATAGACAAGGAGCCGAACCCTGATTCATAATTTGATTCAGAAAATATTGATAGAAGATAGATCATTGACATAGGCCCCACTACTATTGTTGCAACCGCAACAATTCAATAAGAAGAACCCATAGATCCTGAAGAGGGGGAGTTCATTTTTCAGTCACAAATGTGGGTGAAGGGAACCCCACTTCATTTTATTGTTTATAGCGGAAGCCAAAAGAACCTCATCTCAGCAGAGGTCATAAAAAAGTTTGGATTGTCGACAACACCACATTTGCAACCATATAACATTGGGTGGCTTCGCCAGGGATGAGATATTCATGTTAGCCAGCAATGTTGATTGTCATATGGAATCCAACCCTTCAAGGATGAGGTATTATTTGATGTTGCCCCATTGGATGTTTGTGATGTTCTCTTGGGCCAGCCATATATGTGGAAGCACCATTCTATCTATGAGTCACAACCCCATAGTGTCCTTTTTACTTTGGGGTCTCATCTCTATAGGATAATAGAGGTAGTTCCAACTACTATCCCACCCAAACAATGCCTCAAGGTAGTATCTCATACTACAAAATTCATCTTCTTCACAATTTGTTCAAAAGGTGAACAAAAGGATACTGCAACCACTACAGCCTTGGCCCAAGAACGTTCTATCCAACAGAAGAAGGTCAACAATATTGAAGCAAAGTGTAAATATTCCTTCTCCACATAGGAATATCATGTAGCTATACTATTTAAAAAGTTCCAACCCTTCCATTCGCAGGTTCGTGACAACCTTCAACAAGATAAGCAATGCAACTTCTCCAACAAGGAAAGAAGCTCATCAAGATACAAATTCAACAAATGCTTTTCCCTCTCCCTTGGACAGTCAATGAAATGGACAACATTGCTTCCTAAGGAGGGATGATTGATCTATGTGGATATCGGTGGCCACTCACCTTTTCCAATTGTCTCAAAATAGTTTTCTAGCAATTTTGGTAATTTACTATTTTTAGAAATTTTTAACTTCCTTGGCCATTTTGAGGGCCTAAGTGATTTTTTTTTGGGATATATAATATCAATTATAGTCAAATGCTCATATTTATCCCCCAAATGTAATATCCTCTATGATACCTTTCCAACGAGCTATCGTGCACCCCAAACAAAGATCGTATGCCAAAGTTACGCCCTTAGGAAGTTGATACACCAAACTACCCAAAACGAGGTCTAAAAAATTGTTGGCTTTTCATTTTCCAGGGTTAGGGATTTGGGTTTTATTTATGATAAAAAGGCCTTTGGAGCCTCATTGTAAAAAATCATCTTCTTCTGAATGCGAGTAGTGGACACATCTCTTCTCAGAGATAAGTTGCCACCATTCTAGCAAGTCTTTTACTCAGTATTTTTACAGTCTTTGTACATTTTCACTCATTAATAGAAAATTGTGTATTATTGTATCTCTATGTTTATGGTTTCATCTATGATACATTTATATTATAT
Source organism: Picea engelmannii (assembly GCA_009831015.1). NCBI lineage: Eukaryota > Viridiplantae > Streptophyta > Pinopsida > Pinales > Pinaceae > Picea > Picea engelmannii. Next base: position 259,569 of record ML777482.1, read on the forward strand.
TATTGTATATCTGATATATCTCTATACATTTATTTATTATATCTCCGATCTCATTTCATGCCAAAAATAATCTGGATCAACAAGGTTAAAATCTACATTTGGTATCAGAGCTTTGTTGGCTTAAGGGGGACTCCTTTGTGGTCAAGGGTTTGGCTCAGAACTATGATAATCCTTTTTATAGTGGGAGATCTGTGGTATTGATTTTTCAGGTGAAAATAAATGGTGAGCAATTCGAAAATGGATATCGAGAAGTTTAATGGGAAAAGTTTTGAGTTGTGGAATCTCAAGGTGGAAGATCTGTTGGTGGACAGAGACTAGTGGATCATGGTAGATCCAAGTACTGCACCTACAGGAACTTCAAAAGATGTCTAGAAAAATTTGGATTAGAAGGAGAAGAGCACAATCCAACTGTGTCTCTCAGATTCAGTATTAATGAATGTGTCAGAGGAAGCTACAACCAAGGATTTATGGGATAAGTTGTGGAAGTTGTATTAGTCTAAGTCCCTAGTAAATAAACTATTCATGAGAAAGAAGTTGTATAATCCGAGGAAGAGATATGGAGACTCGGTGGCAGAGCATTTGAAAACTGTCAATACTGTGGTAAGTCAGTTAGTATCTATTGAGATTAAAATTTAATATGAAGATAAGTGTATCAGTTTATTGTGTTCTTTACCAGACTCGTGGGATAGTCTGGTTGTGGCCATAGGTAGTAATATAACTTCCTTGAAGTTTGATGAAGTAGTCTCATCCTTTTTTTTGTAGGATATGAGATGAAAGAATATGGAAGGACAAATCACAGATGCATTATTTGAAAGAGGACGCTCCCAGGAAAGAAATAGATCTAAGCTCTCAAGTGGGAGATCTAAGTCTAAAGGTAAATCAAAATCTCCCAAAAATTTTGTAAAGGTATGTTGGAGATGTGGAAAACAAGGGAACTACAAGAAGCAGTGTAGATCCAAAGTTGAGAAAAAGAAGGGATCTAAAGAATATCCTTCTACAAAAGAAAAAAACTCCAAGGAAGAAGGAGGGGATGTGTACTTGTCTTCTTCAAGCACACATGCAGATCACGATGCATGGTTGGTTGACTCAGGTGCATCCTTTCATATGACTCCCTACAAAGAGTGGTTCTGTGAATATGGAAGGTATGATGAAGGTAATGTTTTCCTAGGTGATGAATCGCCAACCATAATCATAGGTTGTTACATGCTATTTTGGTCACCCCAATGATACATTGACAACATGTGTTGATGTTCCCAAAAAGAGCCTTTCTTTATGAGGAAAGTGACTGGCTTTCTCTTCTTAAATACCCTATTAAGGAAGGTCGTCATAGGCTTCACTATACAAAGGGTGCGATGATGCCTGATCATCGCCCCCTTCTCTAACGCTGGGTTGTGATGTCTCCGCAGGATGCTCTATAGCTAGGGTGAGATGATGTCAAATGGATAAGAAAAGGTCAAGTTTAACAAAATTTCTAGAAGGGAATCTTCTAGAAGATGAGGTGGTGTCCGAATGGTTTGGATCTTACTTGCTTCTCTAATTTGGTGGGATCATCCTAATATTCCCAACCATTTCTCTTTCCCCTATATAAAGAGGGATTTCTCATGGAAAATGCTAAGGTTAATGAAGGTTGAATATGATAAGAATTGGATGGATAATTCTACTTTAGATCATGTTTGAGAGACATAAAGGTTATACGAAAAAGGAACCCCCTGGAGTTCCCTTTAAGATCTTTTTAGACTCTTTAAACATGAAAATATTGTCTAGCGATCTTGTTCTTTTCACACTCATAAGAGTATTTGAAGAAAACATATGATGAGCGATATGTTATCACTTTTTAGGTCTCATTAGATTAACTTACGAAAAAGGAACTGGTGGAGTTCTCTTTAAGTGTTTTTCATATGCTCTAAAATTGAAAAACCCCTGAGTTTTCTCTCTTTGGAATCATTAAACAAACATCGAAAGACCCATATGGGACTGAACCACTCTTTCTTAGGGTTCTTTAGAAATACTCTGAAGGACTCATCCAAAGGATGATCTTACATCAACAAGCATATGTTATACTCCTCAATCTTGCGTAAAAATAAAGAGGTACTTGCTAGAAATGGTGAGGGAAAATTTGGGAGAGAAATGTACCTCTGCATCCATGTTAGTGGTAGTAATAGTCACTCTTGAACATGACACTCCCCTTCATCATATTATTTGAGTTGGGAAATCCATTTGTCTTTTGTTTGACCATTTGCATGTTTGTGTATTGGGTCCTCCTTGATCAATGTTGCTAATACCATTTTCATGTCATTCATATGTTCAAGAGAAGTATAACCTAAATAAGCCTTCTATCGAGTCAACCATCTGTAGTTATAAATATTCTACCATGTCAGCCTTCCCTGTGTCAGTTTCTAATCACTTCATACTCTGATCTACTTCAAATATGTTACTTATTTAGTGTCATTGATGGAGGATACATAAATTCCCTCCCGTGACGATTCTTTTCCTATTGACTTCAACTCATTATCCAGGAACAAGACTTAGAAATCATTCAGTACCTTGGAGTCTGCATGCCTCAATGGCAGGTTTCTTCGCTTTCAATAGTGGGTTTACATCACTGGCCCCTGATTGGAATATTCCATCGAGTGTTCTAATTTAACTCATTTATTCACATTCATTGGATTGTATTGGGGTACCTTGGGAATCATTGACATTAATGGTGATTTCCCTCTCACTTGTTAATGATTCTCATCATTGATCGATAATCAAGTGGTTTCTACCATGCTCAAATTCAACACCTATAATCGCATAGTTATATTTGTACTTAGGGACGGTGGAAATGAAGACCCCAGATCACACCATTCAGGTCCAGGTTGAGACAAAGTATTTATGATTTGTATTGACACATAGATCCACTTTGTATGTCTCGTGGCTATGTCCGAATTTGAGTCATTTTAGCACATCTATCCACAATGTATTCTTGATGTCTATGATAATTCACATTGACATGGATCCACAATGTATGTTTAGTGGCCATGACTCATTTGACATTTTGTAAAATGAGTATGGGAATTCCTACCTCAGACAATGGTATATTATTATGTTGATTCTTGATTGTTTGCAGGTTCCGAATCGATGCACTCCTTATTTCTGACACACACATTCTACAAAGAATTTCGGTTGTCATGAGTTCCAACTTCGTATTTTGGGGGGCATTCTGTTACACATTATTTTGGTCACCCCAGTGATACATTGACAATGTGTTTTCATGTTCCCAAAAGGAGACTTTTTTTATGAGGAAAGTGATTGGATTTCTCTTCCCAAAAACCCCATTAAGGAAGGTCATCACAGGCTGCACTATACACAGGCTGTGATGATACCTGATTGTCACCCCCTACTCTAAAGTTGGGCTACGATGTCTTCAAAATATGCTATATAGCTAGGGTGCGATGATGTCAAAAGGATAAGAAAAGGTAAAGTTTCACGAAAGTTCTATAAGGGAATCTCTTAGAAGATGAGGTGGTGTCCAAATGGTTTGGATCTTACTCACTTCTTTGATTTGGTTGGATCATCCTAATATTCTCAACCATTTCTATTTCCCCTATATAAAGAGGGATTTCTCATGGAAAAGGATAAGGTTAATGAAGGTTGAATAGGCTAAGAATTGGATGGAGAATTCTACTTTAGATCATGCTTGAGAGCCTCATTTTCATTCATCAAGTCATTGTGGATCTTCTTCATTCAAGGTTGGAGCAAGTTTGTGTGTTGGAGAAAAGGGCCATCAAGAGGAGACCTTATGAAATCAAGGATTTGGTTGTAATCTCTTCTTTCATTTTAATATGATACAACAATATGTTTGTTTCCCATAAAACTTGTCTTGTTTTACTGTATGATTCCTTGATCACATACATAGGTTCTTGTTGAGTTTATTGTATTGCTTTCACTTTGGTTGGCTTGTGTTCCCTTGGAGATCCAATATCAAAGGAGCACCATAGTGGATATAGGATGGTAATGGAAAGAAGAGGCAACATTTAAACAATATGTTGTCGATCTCTTGTTAAGTAGTAAACTCAATAGTTAGAGCTTAGGGAAAGTGCCATATTCTGTTTTTTTTTGTTCTAGATCTAGGTGGATCTAGGGAGATCTGTTTATGTGCGCATTTACCGATTAATTCCCACAACATATATTAAGGAAAATTCAAGTTGAGACTTATATATGGAAGGATTAAAACACTACCTGATGCTATGCACATCCAAGGATTGGCCAAAAAGTTGATTTATGTAAGAAAAATGAATGATGTAGGGGTAAAAACAATATTTGAAAAGGAAACCTTTATGATGGTTAGAGGAGAAATAGTGTTGCTGAAGGGAGTTTGGTTTGGAACTCTATATAAGCTGCAAGGAACAACTATTAGTGATGGTTGTAATAGTTCCATTGTTCCTGATATTGGAGTTGAAGAAGAAATAACTCCTATAGTCTCTGGAGAAAAGGCTATGTTGTGGCATCAAAGATTGGGGAAGATCATAGAGAAGGGTCTCCCACTACTACACGATAAAAATATGGTTGAAGGTATGTGTAATTTCTATCTAGATTTTGATTTATGTGAACATTGTGTATATAGGAAGAAAAATCGAGTAAGATTCCCTTCTAGTGCAACGAGGGCAAAAGGAATTTTATAGCTAGTTCACAGTGATGTTTTTGGACCTATGTCGGTCCCATTATTGGGAAAATCTATGTACTATGTCTCACTTATAGATGAATTCTTGAGGAATACTTGGATATATTTCCTCAAGAAGAAATCTGAAGTCTTTGATAGGTTTAAAGAGTTTAAGGCTCTTGTTGGGAATCAAACAGAGAAAAGAATTAAGGTGTTGAGGACATATAATGGTTGAGAGTTATACAAGAATGAATTTGGAGAATTTTGTAACAAGTGCGGTATAGAAAGGAAGAAGAACATTCCATATATAGCTCAGTAGAATGGATTTTTATAAAGGATGAACAAGACGATGATGGAAAAATAAAGATGCATGCTTAGTGGTGTCGGGTTAGGGCAATAATTCTGGGCAGATGCAGTGGGCATTGCATGTTACATGGTCAATAGATTACCCTCATCAGGGTTGGATGAAAAGACTCCACAAGAGGTATGGAATGGTAAGAAACCTTCTCCCACACATCTCAAGGTATTTGGATGTGATGCATATGTTCATGTTCCAAAGGAAAACAAGAGTAAGCTAGATAAGAAAGTTGAAAAGTGTATGTTTATTGGATATAAAGATGGTCTCAAAGGTTATAAGATTTGGAACCCAGAAACTAAGAAGGTAGTGTATAATCTAGATGTGGTATTTAGAGACATGAAGGATGTTGTTAAAAAGAAAGTCCTATCAAGTAAGGAAGAACTAGAGAAAATAGAGTTTTATTTAAAGAATGATGAATCAAACTCTACAAAAGAATAAGAAGCTGAACTAGAAGATCCTCATACTTAAGTATCGAGGATATCAATTCTAGAAAAAAGGCTTCCGGAAAGGTATACTCCATTTGATTTTCGTTCAAATTTCTCTTTGTTTATTACTGATGATGATCATAGAACTATCAGGGAGGCAGTGGATTTAGAGGATGTAAATCTCTGCAAAAAGGCCATGGATGAAAAAATGGGAGTGTTGGATAAGAGTGAGGCTTGGGATCTAGTGGAGTTTTCGACTAGAAGAAATCCCATTGACAACAAATAGGTATTTAAAAATAATTTGAATGCAGAAGGAAAACTGGATAAATACAAAGCTCGATTAGTAGGAAAGGGTTATTCCCAGGTTAAGGGAGTTGATTTTGGTGAGATTTTTTCTCCTATTTCCAAGTTAAAATTTGTAAGATTTATGTTATTTGTTGTTGTTGCATTTGATTTTTAAGTAGAATAGGTGGATGTGAAGAAAAAATTCCTACATGGGGATCTGGAAGAAGAAATCTATATGAAGAAACCAGAAGGTTATGTTGTGAAGGGAAAGAAGGAGCTTGTATGCAAGATGAAAAAGTCCCTATATGGTTTAAAACAATCACCAAGTATGTGGTATAAGAAAATTGATGCTTATATGCTAGGATTTGGCTTCACAAGAAGCAAAGAGGATCATTGTGTGTATTTTAAATTAATTGGTGATCATTTGATTTATTTGGTCTTGTATGTGGATGACATGTTGTTGATAGGAAACAACAAGAAGATTATCCAGGATGTGAAAACTTAGTTGTCCTCTAAATTTGACATGAAGGATATCAATGATTCAAATTTCATTTTGGGCATGGAAATTAAAAGAGATCGGAAATAGAGGAAACTTTGGTTAAATCAGAGAAAATATGTCGAGACAATATTGCAGGGGTTTAATATGCAGGAATGTAAATCGATCAAGTTTGTTATTCCCGTTGGTGTAAATTTATCTGCGGATTAGTGTCCTAAGACACATGAAGAGGAGGAGGACATGTCTTGTGTTCCATATGTAAGTGCATTTGGGAGTTTTATGTATGAAATGGTTTGTACTAGATCAAAAATTGCACATGCAATGGGAGTTTTGAGTAGGTATATGTCAAAACCAGGGAAGAAGCATTGGATAGCAGTAAAAATGGTTTTTAGGTATTGGCATGGAACTACTAGCTATGGATTGTGCTACCAAGGATGATTGGGATTGGATAGAGTGGTAGATATACATGGATTTGTGGATGCATACTCGGTTGGAGATTTGGATCGTAGCAGATCTACAAGTGGGTATGTGTAGCATACCCTTTCACTACCCAGATTTCCCAACCTCTCAGTTTCCATTCTGTACATGGAATTTGCATAATTCATACTGGAATTATAAGAAAATGCATTTAACACAATTAAACACACTTAAAACTCAGAGTAAAATATATGGGTATTGCTATAATTAAACAAGCCATAGAATTCAACATTAATTCATTTACACAGTGGAAAACATGATACATAAATAGCTCAATCATGCCAAATGTGATAAATCATAATTTAGATACTTATCTTTTAATAGCTGTAGGATTCACCAACCAAGTGCAGGCCTCCCACGAACCTCCCAGCCTTAGACCACACTGTTCATCAGCTCAACAGTAGGTCACCCCTAAGTTGGGACCGAGCACCATCCCAAGGCAAGGAATCCTAGGCGAGGCTGAGGTTACAGGGAAGATAGCACATACACAACCACCAGGAAGAAAGCTCTCCCAGGAATCTCCCACGCTCACTGCCCACAGACCCTCATTCCCCACATGCCTGTTCCACCCTAGGAGAGTGCACCTTCTCTGTCACCTAGACAGTCCTTCAGCTGCCAGTCTCCCTTACCTTGGTTTACCGGAACAGACCAGACCAAAAGTCTCTGGGCTCTATGGTAGCTATAGGGTTCCTTCCAGGAGTTCTCTTCTCCCTCTGTGCACTCTCTCACCTAGAGGAGTCGCTCATAGGCCAACAAGCCTCATGCAGTCCAATACTGTGTGGTCACAACAACCCACGGGGAACACAGACCAAGACTTCCCCAAATTGATTCAGCAATCATAGGATGATCTCACGGTGATGTTTTCGGAACAGGGCTCCAGCTTTTCTCAAATAAACAGGGATTCTTCCACTCGAGTTCAACATAGGGATTCTAGTTCAAGAAATGCACTCTCGGGTTTGCCCAGAACAGACATAGACTCACTGCTCTGGACAGGGTGTACATAGTTTTTTCAGACAACACATGCTTTTCGGCTTTTAGAGATAAATCTGGGTATTCTGGCAGAGTCGTACCAGTTCCACGCCCAGAGGTTCGGGTTCGAATGGAGAGAAGATCCTCCCATGGTTCAGCTCGATGCTTATATTTGCATGCACCAGGGTTGACACTTGTCACCTTAGGAACTGCATGCGTACCACAACGTGCATCCCATTTGCACGTACCCTCCCTTTCCAGGAACTTAGGATAAACAGAAATGCACATGTCTCCTTTTAAAATAATATTAAAATATTATTTCCCAGGCTTAAGCCCCTAGGTTTATCCCCTTGGCTCATCACTCAACCCCTTTCCCACCTTCCAGCCCCTAGTTCCTTGCCCACTTTGTGGACGCTCAATCCCCCATCACTCATTCATCGTGGTCAATTTGCACTGGCGATGTTTATATTTTATTAATTGATCTACATACATACAAGTACATCAACAGGCTCCTGGCCTTCAACACTTAGGCTCCCTGGCCTAACAAAACACATAATCCTACAGCTTATACAAAACTTGGCTCACCAGCCTATAGAACACAATTACAATTCTTTGCATAAAACATGATCTATAACGGGGCTCGACCTTGGGGACACTACAATCCCCCTCCCCTTATTTTTGCACTGTCCTCATTGCAACTTACACTGTCTCTGCAAGTCTTTCAAAATTTTCAAAAGATGCAGGTACTCTATCCGCATAACTTCTTCATGCTCCCATGTCGCGTCCGCAGGACTGCACCAGGTCCACTGGACCTTTACAAGTCCTATAGCTCGATTCTGGAGCTGCTTGTTTTTCCTGTCTAATATGCGCACATGATGCACTTGCAGGATGTTTTTTGGTTCCACCTGAATCACAGTCCAATCGATAACATGATTAGCATCAGGTACATATTTCTTAAGCAGTGAAACATGAAACACATTATGTACAGTCATAGATGTAGGTAATGCAAGCATGTATGCAACTGGCCCACAAAAGCTTGCTGCCAACTTGGCGCAACTTCCCAATTTCAGGGAACTCCTGTTAGCTTTCACTTCCAGGAAAACATGGTCACCCACTTTGAATTCTTTATGGGTTCTGTTACTATCAGCGTAACTTTTCTGCCTGTCCTGGGTAGCTTTCAAATTCTGTTTGATTTTGATCATCTGATCTTCCATCTCTTTGAGTAGTTTAGGTCGAACTACTACTCTGTCAGCTAGATTATCCCAACTCACTGGAGTGTTGCACTTTCTTCCATAAAGTTCTTCGAATGGGATCATCTTCAGAGATGCATGGTACCCATAATTGTAAGCGAATTCTACCAAATGCAGGTAGTCTTCCCACCTTGATGGTTTATCCATCACATACATTCTCAGCATGTCTTCTATTAATCCGTTTACTCTCTCTGTCTATCCATCAGACTTGGGATGATATGCTGTACTAAATTTCAGATTCGTTCTGAATCCCTTGAACAATCCTCTCCATAAATTCGAAGTGAATTTCAGGTCCCTATCAGACACAATTGTCTTAGGAATTCCATGCAAGCGTGCAACTTCTTTTAAAAAGATATCAGCAACATCTGCTGCTTTGTGGGTGGTTTTCAGTGGGATAAAATGGGCAGCTTTAGTAAGCTTTTCCACCACCACTATGATTGAATCATGTTTCTTGCTTGTTCTGGGCAATCCTGTGATAAAATCCATTGTTACCACATCCCATTTCCACTCAGGAATAGGTAAAGGCTGCAACAACCCTCCTGGGTGTGTGTGCTCAGCATTGACCTTCTGGAATTCCATACATCTGGCAATGTATTCAACAATTTCCCTCTTCATACCTGGCCAAAAATAATGGCTTTTGACTACTGCCACAGTCTTTTGATATCCAGGATGACCGACATAAGTCACATTATGCATTTCTTTTAGAATTGCCAGCTTCAATTCTCGGTCATCAGGTACATACACTCTGTTTTTATACAGAAGTAAACTATCAGTTCCTAAGGTATAACTTTCCTTGGTTTGTGGCTTCTCATGTTGTTGTAGCTTTGCTACCAATCTTTGGTACTGCAAATCAACATTTGCAGCTTCAAGAATTTTATCTTTCAACTCAGTTATGTACATGCTAATGGATGTAGCATGTAATTCATGCACTTTTCTATTGAGTGCATCAGCCACCTTATTGTCTTTCCCTTTGATATGCCTGATATCAAAGTCATATTCGCACATAAATTCCATCCATCTAACTTTCCTGGCATTTAAAGTTGGCTGATCAAATAAATACTTTAGACCATTGTGGTCTGTTCTTAATTCGAATTTCTTTCCCATGCGGTGTCTCCATTTCCTCAATGCATGGACAACTGATGCCAGCTCTAAATCATGAGTGGTGTAACTCTTTTCATGCTCTTTCAACTTTCGGGATTCATAACAAATTACAGATCCTTCTTGGCTGAGAACTCCTCCCAGCCCTTCCTTACACGCATCCGTGCACACTACGTAATCCTTACTTGGATCAACAATCTTTAGGATCGGTGCACTAGTGAGCAGCTGCTTCAATTGTTGGAAGATGCTCTCACATTGTTCAGTCCACTGGAACTTCTTCTCCTTCCTTTGCAAGGAAGTGATAGCATGAGCTATCCTTGAAAATCTGGCTATGAACCTCCTATAATAACCTACCAGACCCATAAAGGATCTAACTTCTATCACATTTCTTGGTGTTGGCCACTCTTGAATGGCCTGTACCTTCTCAGGATCCACAATGATCCCCTGTTCAGAAATAATGTGTCCCAGATAATGGATCTGCTTTTGGTAAAATGAGCACTTGATCAGTTTTGCGTATAGCTGGTGTTCTCTTAACACCTGCAACACCATTCTCAAGTGTTTTTCATGTTCTTCCTCTGTCTTGGAATACACCAAGATATCATCCAAGAAGACTATGACGAACTTGTCCAAATAATTTCGGAACACTCCATTCATTAAGCACATGAAGACAGCAGGCGCGTTGGACAGTCCAAACGGCACCACAGTGAACTCATAATTACCATACCTTGTTCTGAAGGGAGTCTTGCTGATGTCTTCATATTTTATCCTCACTTGATGATATCCAAATCGAAGATCTATTTTTGAAAATACTTTCGCATCCTTTAACTGATCAAAAAGATCATCAATCCTTGGCAGAGGATATTTGTTCTTGACAGTGACTTTATTCAACTGTCTAAAGTCAATGCATAGCCTCATCATCCCATATTTCTTATTCACGAATAGGACTAGGGCTCCCCACGATGACACGCTGGGATGAATGTATCCTTTCTTTAATAGCTCTTCGAGCTGCAGTTGCAACTCCTTCAGTTCTGGCATACTCATCCTATAAGGAGCTTTCGAAACTGGAGCTGCCCCAGGCATCAAATTTATAGAAAAGTCAATGTCCCTCTTCGGAGGTAGTCCAGGCACCTCCTGAAACACGTCCTAGAACTCTTTGAGCACCCTGTGGTCTTCCAAACTTGAGACCACATCTTGGAATACTTCTTCTACCCGGGATGCAAATAATTGACAGCCTTTTCGGTAACATTTCTTCAGCTGCATGGCTGAGATTTCTCTAAAATCCATGGCTCTGGGAATTCCTTGGACTGTTACCTAATTTCCCTCTTCATCCAGACATGTGAATCTCTTGTTTCAAAAATCCATAAGGGCATGGTGTTGGTCCAGCCAGTCCATCCCAATTAAGCTATCATATGAGCCTAAAGGTAGAATTTTCAATTCAGCCTTAGTGCTCATTCCCTTCATGTCCACTGAACAGGACTTAACCAATTCAGTGACCTTCCTCTTGGTCCCTATGGCTAACTACACTAACCAAGACTTCTCATGTTTTCTCTTCATTAAATGAAAACTTTCCACCACCCTAGGATCTACATAACTATGGCTAGCCCCTGAATCAATCAAAATAACAAGTGGTTGGTTGTTGATCATACCTTCCACTTCAATCATGTGTGATTGAAATTATGCTTCCTTGTTGTCCAGGGCTGCATATACCCTCGACATTCTGCTGCCCATATCCTCCACTATTTCAGTTTGCTGAACAGTATGGAAATTCTTGCTGTGTCTTTTATGTGGGGGCAGTCTCTGTACCTATGGTTCCCTTTAAAGCCCCAACACTCCATGGGTGGAGGCCTTGTCATTTGTTCACTCCCTTCAACTTTCCTGGGATTTTTAAAAGATGACTGTCCCCAAGGACTATTTCTGAAAAAGGAAGGCTTGCTTCCCTTCTGCCTCTGTTCTTTCTTAAACCTCTTCTGGTCATCCCAAGCCTTCTGAAAGGTAGGCTTTTCTCTTTGCTGTTCATACAGGCATTTCACCCTTCTTATGGTCTCTTCCATAGTCTTAGGATCATCGTATTGAATCTTGTCACCAATGGAACGTGGCAGTCCACTCAGATACCTCTGAATTTTGACATCCTCGTCCTTGATGAATGGAACATACTTCAGTAGTTCCAGAAAAATTCGTTCATACTCATCAATGGTCATACTGCCCAACTTGAGCTCGAATAACTCCTTCATATTTCTATCATAGTATCTTTTAGTCAGGTATTTCTTCTCGAAATACCCCTTAAACTCCTTCCACATGACCTCTTTCTCTCTGATGTGCTGCACTTGCACAAACTGATCCCACCACATGGACGCTTTTCCTTTCAGCTGGTACATTGCAATTCTTCCTTCTGCATGGGTAGAATAATTCTGCAATTGGAAGTATTTCTTCATGCCCAGAAACCATATCTCGACATCTTCCTCCTTCTTATGTTCTCCATTGAATGTTGGAGGATTAATTTTATTCATCTCTCCTTTCAATTCCTCTCTTCCCGATTTTCGATGTTTTTGGGTAGTTGGTGGGCTTGAACTACTGTGTGTCTTACTGTCAAAATGTCCTTGGGAGCGAATGTGATGTCGGCTACCACTCCTCGATCTACTTCTTCTCCCATGGTTTCTGCGACTCTCCATCGTACTTGAGTCTCTTCCCTTCTCAAGTTTCTTCTCTATTCTTTCCAGACTCTGCAATAATTTGAAGTTTAATCTCCCTTGCCAATCCTTGACTTTCATGAGCTTTCGGCTATCATCTCGATGCTCCTTGCCCTCTCTTTGCAATCCTTCAAGGATTTTCATTATATGTCCTTCCTTATCCATCTCCTTTCCATGCCCATTAGAGTGCGATCCTTCGACTCCTAGGTTAACATCCTTTCCTTCCCATTCGTCTTCCATTTCAGGGGTAATTTTCACTCTTCCCCACTCCATACTCGGAATTGATTAATTGGAGTTTTGGCCTCTATTGTATTATGAACATGCACTGTGCAATCAAATTTGAAATTTGTCAGGCCATTTAAACCTTCACGAACAATCCACAACATTTATAACTATTACAAACAAGAATGAAAGACATTTCAACTTCACAAGTTTTCTGAGCTCTGTTTGGCTCTGTGGTTTTCAAGTTTCTTGAAATTATCCTCTTTCCTATTGGAAAATTTTCCTCCCACAGGAACTCTCCGAGGTCTCTCTTTCTTCTATCGGGGTTACCTCTATCGGGGTTTTGAAACCGACAATGTTCTGGGGGTTAAATCCCCTATTTCCTGATTTCTCGATGCACTACCTTTACGTGTTAGCCCCTGCTATGGGCTCTACACCCTATGACCACTGACTTGTGACCTCGAAATTTTCCCTTATTGGGGTTTGGGGTTTCACGAATCAAAATGTGCCAAAACTCTTGACAGCGGAATCCCCGATTTTCCGATTTTCGATGGACTATGTCCATGCTAGCCCTCTGGGCTATAGCCTCACCATACGACCACGACCCATGACTGTGATCAATCCTCCTATCGAGGTTTTGGGATTTTTGATGTCGTGATGCACATGCATTCACAACCTCCGATCCTCTGATTCCCGATGTGATTTTACACTGGCTAGCTCTCCTGGCTCAGCCTCTGGTCCACATGACCATACTATATGACCTCCACCTTACCTCATCAGGGTTTCGGCGGTTTCAATGTCAAAGCACATACGCTCACGGGATCCCTGACATCCTGATTCCCGATATGTCGGTACACCTTTTTCTTTAACCCTTCGTGGTTAAGCCCATGTCCATGTGACCTCTACCTCGTGAATCACTTGTCACCGGGGTTCCCGATTTCCCAATGAAATTCAAACACCGATGGACTTACTCCTTGTCAGGACTTCCCCGATGGAAGATCTCTGCCACATGTCCCCTAATATGAATGGTCCAGATCTTGTCGTGAAATTGCGGATTGCGATTCCCTGTGTAGAGATCTCTATGTGCTCGACAACTCCGATTCTTCGATTTTCGACTCTCTCCAAGATTCTGACACATGTCCTCCTTGGAATCCTACGGCTATGATCCCTCCTCGGGATTTCGAGAATCACAAGGTTTCGATTCTCTACCTTAGAAAAACACCAATGACCCTAATATCCCGACGCCTCTCCGGAACTTCTCCTCTACCCACGAGGACTTAAACCCTACACAACTTCTGTCAACTCGGACGGTTGACGGTTAATCCCATAGTGATCTTACGACTCACGATCTTCCCGAGTTTAACCCCTGTGTAGTATCCAAAGGCTTTAAACCTTGTGCACATTCTCTAGATCTAACAGTTACAAGGGTTCTCCTTCCCTCCCAAATAGATTCGACGGTTCTAATACTATTGGTGTAGAGACATGTCTCCTTGTGGTCATATGCCATAGCAGTTGTGGTTTCACAGCACCGCTAAACCTCCTGAGCTTATAAACGTGGTCAAGCAACTACTTGACACACTGGAACAAACCAGTCGTCCGAAATTGGCCATTCGAGGCTCAATTTATCTTCACATTTTTGGTCGAAAGACCGCTCCACTGGCCCATCTAGGCTCAATGTCGAAACCTTGGCTCTGATACCACTTTGTAGCGTACCCTTTCACTACCCAGGTTTCCCAACCTCTCAGTTTCCATTCTGTACATGGAACTTACATAATTCATACTGGAATTATAAGCAAATGCATTTAACACAATTAAACACACTTAAAACTCAGAGTAAAATATATGGGTACTGCTATAATTAAACAAGCCATAACATTCAACATTAATTCATTTACACAGCGGAAAACATGATACATAAACAACTCAGTCATGCCAAATGTGATAAATCATAATTCATATACTTATCTTTTAATAGTTGTAGGATTCACCAACCAAGTGCAGGCCTCCCATGAACCTCCCAACCTTAGACCACACTGTTCATCAGCTCAATAGTAGGTCACCCCCGAGCTGGGACCGAGCTCCACACCAAGGCAAGGAATCCTAGGCTAGGCTGAGGTTACAGGGAAGATAGCACATATGCAACCACCAGGAAGAAAGCTCTCCCAGGAATCTCCCACACTCACTGCCCACAGACCCTCATTCCCCACATGCCTGTTCCGCCCCAGGAGAGTGCACCTTCTCTGTCACCTAGACAGTCCTTCAGCTGCTAATCTCCCTTACCTTGGGTTACAGGAACAGACCGGACCGGAATTCTCTAGGCTCTATGGAAGCTATAGGGTTCCTTCTAGGATTTCTCTTCTCCCTTTGTGCACTCTCTCACCTGGAGGAGTCGCTCACAGGCCAAAAAACCTCACGCAGTCCAATACTGCGTGGTCACAACAACCCACGGGGAACATAGACCAAGACTTCCCCAAACTGATTCAGCAATCATAGGATGATATCACGGTGATGTTTTTGGAACAGGGCTCCAGCTTTTCCCAAATAACTGGGGATTCTTCCACTTGAGTTCAACACAGGGATTCCGGTTCAGGAAATGCGCTCCCAGGTTTTCCCAGAAGAGACATAGACTCACCGCTCTGGACAGGGTGTACACGGTTTCTTCGGACAACACAGGATTTTCGGCTTTCAGAGATAAATCTGGGTATTCTTACAGAGTCGTATCGGTTACACGCCCAGAGGTTCGGGTTCGAATGGAGAGCAGATCCCCCCATGGTTCAGCTCGACGCTTATATTTGCATGCACCAGGGTTGACACTTTTCACCTTGGGAGCTACATGCATACCATAGCGTGCATCCCCTTTGCATGTTCCCTCCCTTGCCAGGAACTTAGGATAAATAGAAATGCACATGTCTCCTTTTAAAATAATATTAAAATATTATTTTCCAAGCTTAAGCCCCTAGGCTCATCACTCAGCCCCTTTCCCACCTTCTAGCCCCTAGTTCCTTTCCCACTCTGTGGATGCTCAGTCCCCCATCACTCATTCATCGTGTTCGGTCTGCATTGGTGGTGTTTATATTTTATTAATTGATCTGCATACATACAAGTACATCAACAGGCTCCTGGCCTTCAACAATTAGGCTCCCTGGCCTAACAAAACACATAAGCCTACAGCTTATACAAAACTTGGCTCACCAGCCTATATAACAAAATTACAATTCTTTGCATAAAACATGATCTGTAATGGGGCTCGGCCTTGGGGACACTATAGTATGTGTTTAACCTGTTTGGAGGAGTGATAAGTTGGATGAGCAAAAGATAGGCTGTAGTGGCACTTTCAACTATAGAAGTTGAATACATGGCAGCCACTCATGCAAGTAAGGAAGACATATGGTTACAAAGATTATGTTTGGGTATTGGGTTGGTACAACAAGCTATAAGAGTATATTGTGACAGTCAGAGTACAATTTTTCTGGCGAAGAACCTGACTTATCATTCAAAGACAAAGCATATTGATATTCAATATCACTTTGTGAGAGACATGGTTAAAGAAAAAAAAGTATTTTTGATGAAGGTGGACACTTTGAAGAATGTTGCAGATTCATTAGAACAATATGTGAGCACTGAGAAATTCTCTTGGTGTAGAGGATCCATGGGCATTGCTACCCTAGATTGTTGACTATATAACCCTGTAACCCCTTGTATGAAAAGAAAACAACAAGTAGGAGAACGTCTGGTATGTGTTATATTGTTTGCATGATCAGTAGTGTTTGTGTTGCACCTGGCACGTGGGGGGTTTGAGGGGGGGATGCTAGGCCCCCCCTTGTGGGGTGTAGGGGGGTGATTCCCCACACACATGGGGGTTCTGTGGTAGCACCCCTGAGAATTTTTTTTGCCTCAGGAAACATGTCACATTTTTCCCTGTTTTTCATGTTGCCTGATTTTTCGTGTCCAATGTTGGGTGGTTTTTTGGCTCATGGTTTTCTGCCAATGGTTTTCTATTTGTTGTTAAGGAATTAGTTCTGTTGACTAATACAGGTCACTGGGTTATGGTTTTGGATTTCGTTGGCTCCTATATGTATATTGTATTGTAAACAATGTATCACTAATGAATGAATATAGAATATGCTAGTTTTCCCAGTTTGGGTTTCCAGGGGAAAAATATCCATGTAATGTTTGTATTTTCCATTGTATCTTTTTTGTTCTTTTACTGAAAATCTGTTTACATAAATATTGTACAAGGTTAAAATATACAGAAAAAAAGGAAGGCCATACTCGAAACCTCTTCTAGTGCATATTTAACTTGAGGCCATTTCCCCTAGGAGAAATTGTATCGAGAGGATTCATGCACTCTAGGTTTAGAAGAGTGGAAAACCTCAATTATTTTAGGTTTGACATAGATACATGTAAAATTATTTATGAATATACAAAGAGACTACCCATTTTTGGGTACCTATACTCTTAGTCTCAATAGAAATGACTATGGTAGGGAATATCCATGAAAACTCTATGGCCATAGCTTCACTACTCAAGCATGAGAAAAAAACATCAAATATATGCTCCAAGAGTTTTAGGATTACAAAGATATATTTAAAATCCTAGAGGAGGAAGTGAAATTATACAAGTGATAGAACTAGCATTGTCAAGTTCAGAATATGTGTCAGCAAGGTGCAGGAATAATTCCAAGACAAAACCAAGTGACTATACACTAATTTGCATGGATTTCAAATATTATTTGCTCAAATGATATCATTATTAGACAAATCCAAGGTCATAAACATAGAGTTTCAAGGAGTGAGGTTCACAATGGAAAAAATGAAGAAATGGATTAAAGAAAATTTTGATGCACTAGTAGGCCTCCCTAGGATGTTTAGTAGGGAAGATCAACTCAACTACACAACACTCACAAATTGATTAAGAATTGAGGTGAAGATAGAGAGAGATTTGGTAAGATCAATAAACAATTTCACAAGAATATGTTGGAAATTTGGCTATAATTGATGTCAACCCTAGAATAATCCCTAAAGAAAATATCAGAAGCCCATAAAAGTGATGATGATGTGTCCACTTTAAGAAGCCTTGAAAAGCCTTGAAGGAGCCTCGACATAAATGTATATAACTCCAAATTGGTCACCTTATGGCATAAATTTTAAGCATGACCCTCATGTGATGAGATAACAAGTGGTTGTTTCGACATTCCCACTTTGATTTGTACAAAAATATATCCCACAATATGTCCAATATAAATATTACAAGCCTACAGATGTCTAAGATAAATATTGCAAGATGGAGATTGTTGAATCTATTAATTTTTGGTCAAATTGGATACCCTATATTTGAGGGAATATTTACCCTACATAAATAACTCAAATGGAAGTAAAATTTACATGGTTGAAAATATTATTCCGATACCTTTCCAATGGTATATGGAATTCCCTCTAACTCCCTAGGAATGGGGAGATACAATTTTTTATGTACGATAACCCAACCAAACAATTGAGGTCGACTCAGCTAATTTTGGGGGACATAATTACTATAAACAAAGGATAAAATTTCAAATTTTTAGACTAACCAATGTAGATATCAATTCTAGGGTGTGCTCAAGGTGTTGGGGTCTCTTTCTGGTCTGGAAGGAGAGTCTAAAGGATTCTCTTAAGGTCCTTCATATTCTTAAGGTATCCTATGAGGTTGTGATGTTGTCATGATCTTGTCGTGAGTGGATGTTTTCGTTAATGTACATTTCCGTGAATGGATGTTTTCATTATTGGAGTGGGTCGTCAGTGATTACATTTTGGGAATGATGCTATGAGGCTTGCTAGGGTTTTAAGGATTGTCTAAAGAATGAAGCATGCAAGTGAAGTCAGAAGTACTCTGTGTATGAAGATCTTGGATTCGTGATATCTTATTGAGTTGGTGCTCAATTGATAAGATTGGTGTCTTCATTCAGTAAGTTGGTGCATGTGTTTTAGGGAGTGTGTGCTTCCTTCCAGTTGGAGCTGGTAAATCCAGGGGTTTGGCTCCTCGTTCTATTCAGTGCTAGTAAATTAGGGAGTTGGAGCTTCCTTCAGGTTGGTGCCTATAAATCAAGGGGTTGGTGCTGGAGAATATTGGAATTTGGTGCTTCCTCTGAACGTAATTTTAATATTATATAGGAAAAGAGTTCCGTGATTTTATCCCATTTAGGTTTCCACATAAAAATCATTATGTTCTCTGTATGCTTTTTTGTTTATGATGATGAATGGAAATGTTAATGGTTAATGTTTACATGATGTAATTAAAGTTAAAAATGATAAAAAGTGCTCAATAATTATTCACTCCCCCTCTCAATATTGGTGAATATTCTAATATAATACACATTGTAGCCACTAGGCTTATAGACAGGTGCAACTTGCCAGTGTTTGGGGACTTGGGACAACCAAGGTTAGATGATCAATTTCAAATAGAAATGGTTTCATTCATACACTCTAGGTAACTTTTAAATGGGATACCTCACAGAGCAACTGGCAAAATAATGAAGGAACATTTAGTGGTGCCTTCCAAGGACCACAATTTAATAAGTTCTTTCTTTCTCACATTAAAAAGGGATATGAAATCTTTGTCCTAGGACTTAGAAGTTTATGAAATGACAGTATAAAGTATTTTTTTCAAAAGAGTAATATTAATTTCTACTTATTATGAAGTGTGGGAAACTTACATTCGGGGTAAAGATGAGGGACATTTGTAAAAAAAATGAAAAAATCAATTATGATTGTAAAGAAGGAAAATAACAAATTAGGGAAAACCGAAAGTTGTAACTGCCAATGGGAAGTCAAGAATTCCCAAGAAACAGTTGTAAAATCAACTATATATTCCAAATAGCACCCACTTATCAAGGGTTGTTAATTTTTGTAATTTTTGGAACTACGTCTAGAGTTTTAATGAGAATAATCCCTCAAGACCATTTTAGAGGAAAAACAATTTCGTGTATGTCATATGTGTGTTGTTAAATACTAGCTAATGTGTTGTCATGTTAATTGTTTCAAGTTTATGTTGTTCATTTGATAGACTATTCTTCTATGATGTTGTAGTTTTTGCTTCTTGTTTATTTTCCAACAATTTCATTATGAGATGATGAATGGATGGTGTTGAATGAGTTTACTATTTTAGACTAATATGTGTGAATATTTTGTTCATGTATTACTTGTATCTTATTTTCTTTGACAACTTACTATTTTGGGAGTGTAAGAAAGGAGCAATGTTTTCATTTTTTTTCTGTTTCATTTGGTTTTCTCTTAGCTAGGATAGGTTAGAATATCTTTTTCTTTCAACAATTAGATTAGTTCATATTGAATTCTATGTTTCGCATACCATCACCCTATATCCATTCATACCCAGTAATGGTAGCCAGGCCAGAATCTAAATGGGTCTCCCATACCAAACTGTGTGAGATCTAATTATGACTTCACACTGGGGAGTACCCCTATTTGTTAAAGGGATTTTTTCACATTTCAATATATTTTGGCACTATAAAGAGGGCCCATTGAGTTGTATGGATCGTATAAATACTCAATATTCATGTGGACAAACCTTTGAGCATACCACCCATGAACCATAGCCTCACATTTTTCCTGCTATAGGTAACAATCCTAAGTTAGAAATCCCTTTCAAGGGTTCTCCCCCTTCTCTCTTAAGATTCATTTGTTTGGATATCTCGATCCTTTGACTGAATATTTATATGTTATTCACAAGATTGAAGTGAACATTGTTCGATATATCACTTGCTCCCTAGTAGAATAGATTGATTGACTAGTTGTAGTACCTTTTTTACCTAGATGACATGCTAACTAGAGGCATGTAACCCAGTTGGTTGTCCTCTTCAAGTCCATTGAATATTTAGTTGAGCATTCCCTCCTAGAGATTCCTCGTCCCTTATACCAAATACCACATATGCCAAATTATCCTCATTCTTCTTCTCCTGAATATGAATTTAATGAGAATACTAGAGTAATTTTTGATATGGGTAGTAAAAAAAAATTTCTTCATGCATGGATGCCATAAGGATCCTTGAACCTAGTAGGCCCCCTCCATGATTTACCCAAATTTCCTAAGATAATCTTACCTAGATTTGACCTTGACAAGTCATGCATCCATGAGAACCATATTAAGAACCTCTAGTTTGTTGTTAGGCTCATGAAAATTGAACATGAATATGTAGTATATATAATTTTTCCCTATACCTTAGATAACAAAGAATATACATGTTATTACAACTTACTTGTTGGATCTATTAGGAATTGGGATTCTTTAGAAAGATATTTCCTTAATAAATTTGGAGAAGAGAAAATACCTACAACCCTTATTAGAGAATTAATTGCTATAAATTTGGAAAATAAGGAAAAAATTAAAGATTTTAATAAATGTTTTACAACCATTGTTAACAAATTTCCTATCATTGCTTAGCCTACAGTTACATTGGTTGTACAATACTACACCTCTTCCATGCACTCTTCCATCGCCATCTTTGTTAAAAGAGTTGGAAAAATCACTTTCGCAGAAAATTTTGAGGAATATAAGGATGTGAAAAAGGAAATTCTCTCCTTAGGTGGGAATCCTGGGGGGGAGAAAAACATATTCCAATACAAAACCCTTTTTATTGACTAAACCTATAGAAAAGGAACCAAAATACTTATAAGGTGTGTTAGCACCATAAGTCACCCCTGGATTGCGAGAGAGGTAAGCATGATACCCATCAAAGTTTATGTCACAAATTGGTTAAAAAAGGGTCAAATAGGTGCAATCTCAAGAAAATATCATTTTAACTCAGAAAACCGGACTGATATGCATGAGCATGCGAGGCCTTGGTTTAACTTCAGATAATAAGTTGTACTAAGGGTGAGTAGGAGGAAGACTTCGATGAGAAAATGCAGAGGTCAGCCAAGGACATCAAGACTTTTGGTAGCCAAATGAGGAACAATTTAAACACAAGAACTTATTGAATTTAAATCTCATAGAAACTGAAAGGAACTATAACAACACTATAATCAAACTTTCATCATAATGCAGTCACAATAGTTCAAGTGAGTCATTCAACCATGAACTCTTTTAGCGACAGAAGGAAACAAGAGGAAGTAAGAAAGTTGACCGTCATTAAACAAGAAGTTTCAAATGCATATACATAACCAGATAACCAGAGAGTTTATTAAAACTTTACATTTCGGGAGCTTTATTCTACCATCAACCTTTACAAAATATAAAAAAATAGTATGTATTCTTAAAGCAACTCTCCCCCTACAGAAGCGTTCTCTGTTCATTGTATTCAAGGCTTCACATCTTCTTCTTCTCCTGGCATACTGCACATACATTATTTTTTCAGACACGATCTCAGATCATTATGTGCTTTGCAAAGAACTTTATTGACAAAGAGACCTTGGGATGACAACCTGCCTCCATGATCGATGCTCCCATGCTTTCCATTTACGGGGTGAAACGAGGTTTCAACTACCTCCCCCTGCTTCTATTAACTAACTGCATTAGGATCAGGGTGGATCTTGACACCCATGAATGTCCAGGTGAGCATGCAACTTCTTTGATTCAATTTTGGTGGCTATAGGCCACATATTCCTTCTCTATGGATGACTCATATGCTTTGATTCTTTGCACAATTCCCTTTCATCGCCCCACGCAACTGCGTGTTGTGACCTTGTGCTTAAATAAATCAAATTTCGGGACTTCGCATATCGGGAGTTCTCACTCCCCTTGATTCACAATGTTCCAATGCCCGAATCCACGAAACAGTCCATATGGATCAACGGTGGGATCTACCCTGATTCTGATGGCCACGATTGGTTCCTTGAACGCTTCAGCCGCCTAGAGCTAGACTGATGCCTACTTTCTCTATGGCCCTACTTTTCAATACTACCTTGGGCTATGACTATGGGCCCAGTTCATAGGCACGTCATAATATCACATTTCACAATTTCACTAGGTGCTTCATGCTCAAACCTCTAAATCGTGAAATCATGATCCCTTAGATTGGGTTCCATGCATCTCCTTTAATCGGATGGCCCAGATCACATCAACATTTTGGGTCTCATGACTTTGGGCTATGTATGCACCTTTACAAAAAGAACCCTGAACTCTTGATTCCTGAACCTCTAAAATCCACTAATGTTAGGTCAACAACCCTCGGCTCTTCATGATTGGATGGCCCAGATTTACTTTTTCGTGAATCGGGACTTTGCGATCCTTTTTGAACAAATTTACAACATTTTGAACTCTCGAATCCCATGCTTAATTGTATCCATATAAGACCTCTCTTAGTGATGTGGCCTGCAATAATCAAGACTTGGATGACATGACTAGGACTTGGGAAAAATGAAGACTCGGTAACAAAGGCAAAAAGAGAAGTAATTGGCCTTAGGGAGAATAGAAAATCTTGGGGATGATATCTCTCAGGAAAATTTCAACAAGGAAAACCAGTCGACCAAAAGGATGAAGGCAAACAAACAAAGAAAAATATACGTTGGGAGGAGAAATCTATGATCGGGTCTACAAAAAGGGGAGAAAAGACAGGAAAAATCATAATCGCTAACATTTGTCTCCACAAGGGATGGCATTCTCCCTGTGGGATGCTAAGAATGTGTAGCTCCAGTGCCTTTCTTTGGGTTATGGAGTCGACCTCAAAACATCTTGCTGAGGAATAAAAGATGATAAGTAAAAAAAAAAAACACACATGCTCGAAGGAGCTTATTTATGTACAATCCTAAACTAATAAAATTTTACATAGTGTTAGGTGAAAGAAAACTTCCACCATATCCATTGAAGTAACTTCCTAACTGGAAGCTCCTTCACTCTGTCGATGATTGATAACAGGTAATGAAAATGTGACAACAGAATGATTACATTCTTCAACTTTCCTCCTAATGTTGAGGTCAGGATAAAGGTGGGTGGCTTCAAAACATGAAGGAAATAAAACTCTATGTATTCCTTCACAGGCTCATAGGCCAAGCGAAAAACTCCAGAATATTTATAACAGGTAGCCACCTCTACTACATAGCTACTCACACATAGTTGAATGTCTCTAGAGAGTGCAGGTGAATAAGAAGTTGATGCAGGTGGATTGATTTCAGATGATGTATGCTCACTTACAGGCTCTAGATAGGAGATAAATCGCCCATTCTTCTTCTCCTCTAGTTCTTCTTCATGGCTTTCCCAAGGCTTAGATTCATAATCATCATAAACATGACCCATGGGAAAGATCTTCTCTTCAATCTACTACTCAACGTCTTCTGTAGGCCAAGGATGGAGGATTTCCTTGTAATATTCTTCCTTAGTGAAAAAAATATATATATCTACAATATGTTCTTGGAAATCTTGCATATCTATCTCAAAACTTGATTCATAGTTGTCATATATAGGATGGCTTCTCCCCAGGTTAGCAAATTGTGATGCAGGGCTTTGTTGCCCCTCATACGAATAATTATCAAATGTTGAAACAACGGGCACATCAAGAGAAAAATGCAAGGCATCTACAATTATGGAATCTTCATCATCATCCTTAGTAGGGATGCTAGGAACATTTGCTTCAAGGAATGGAAAATCCTCTACACTTTCTTCATAAGAGTAGCAAGTATGATCAGCCTCAAATTTTTCTATTCTTACAGAAAGTGATTGTACCAACTCTATCAACTCCTCTGAGGTATATCCTTCATCCTCACATATTTCACAAGAATGAACTATGTCTTGAACACCATATCTATACCCCTCACAACAGTTATGACAAATTAACTCAGAGGAATAACACATTTGACAATGTCTATTGAAAGCTGCATGAAACTCTCTCAGGGAGGATATGCTAGCAAGGGGTAAGGATCGATACCATTCATGGGCATGCCTGTCTAATGAGAAGATGAACATTTTTAATAATACATCCTCATGATGTATCTCCCAGTAATGCAAGAGTTCATGAAACTCATGGAGATGTTGAGAAAGGTTGTTCTCTTTATGCTCTCTAAATATGGGAAAATAATCACCCCATTCATCCACAGTAGGGAAAACATTAGGAAAACTAGGAACAATAGAAAAATCAAAAGGGAAAAACCTCTGAGCCAAGATTTTGTCCATTTTGAACCAGTGGAGTCACTAATCGATTCTTTAACCATGGAGTCGCTAGGTGAATGATATGCAGAATGAGTGTGTCTGGTCTTTGTTCACCATAAAAGACTATATCTAATCGTTGTGTTCTCCCAGGCGATACCAAGTGTAGCCAAAAGTATTCACACTAAAACAACGAAGCTGAGACAGTGGAGTCGCTACAGCGGGTTCGCCAGGTGTGCAGCTGCAATATTTGATGTACTAATTTATGATGCACCTTCAAAACCAATAATAATTTTCATTCAATAGCAAGAAAAATATTCAATTTTTTCCCCAAAAATGGTGCCAGAAATGTTAGCACCAGAAGTCACCCCTGGATTGCGGAAGAGGTAAGCCTGATACCCATCAAATTTTATGTCACAAATTGGTTAAAAAAGGGTCAAATGGGCGCAGTCTCAAGAAAATATCGTTTTAACTCAGAAAACTAAACTGATATGCACAAGAAGGTGAGGTCTTTGTTTAACTTCAGACAATAAGTTGTAGTAAGGGTGAGTAGGAGGAAGACTTCGGTGACAAAATGCAGAGGTCTGCCAAGGACATCAAGACTTTCGGAAACCTAAGGAGGAACAATTTAAACACAAGAACTTATTGAATTTAAAACTCACAGAAAATGAAAGGAACTATAACAACATTATAATCAAACTTTCATCATAATGCAGTCACAATAGTTCAAGTGAATCATTCAACCATGAACTCTTTTAGTGTCAGAAGAAAAAAATAGGAAGTAAGAAAGATGACTATCATTAAACAAAAAGTTTCAAATGCATATACATAACCAGATAAACAAGGATTTTATTAAAACTTTAAATTTCAGGAGCTTTGCCCTACCATCGACCTTTACAAAATATAAAAACTAAGTATATGTACTCAAAGTAACTCACCCCCTATAGAAGCATGCTCTGGTCACTGTATTCAAGGCTTCACATCTTCTTCTTCTCTTGCCATATTGTACATACATTCTTTTATCATATGTGATCTCAGATCAGTATGGGATTTGCAGAGAACTTCATTGACAGAGAGACCTTGGGTTGACATCCTACCTCCACAACCAACTCTCCCATGATTTCCATTTACGGGGTGAAACGAGGTTTCAAATACCTCCCCCTGCTTCCATTAACTAACTACATTGGGATTGAGGTGGAGGTTGAAACCCATGAATGTCCAGGTGAGAACACAACTTCTTTGAGTCAATTCTTGTGGCTTAAGGCCACAAAGTCCTTCTCTGTGGTCGACTTGGGTGCTTCAATTATTTTTGCGGCTCCTTTTCATCACCCTATGTGACTGTGGTATGTAAACTTGTGCTTAAACAAATGGAATTTTGGGAATTCACATATCAGGAGTTCTCACTCTCCTCAATTCACAATGTTCCAATGCCTGAATCCATGAAATAGTCCATCTGGATCAACATTGGGATCTTCCCTGATTCTGACAACCACGATTGTTTCCTTGAATGCTTCAGCCACCTGCCACTGGACTGACACCTACTTTCTCTATGGCCCTTCTTTTGAATATGACCTCGAACTATGACCATGGGCCTAGTTCATAGGCATGTCGCAATTTCATGTTTCTCAATTTCACGAGGTGTTTCATGCTTAAACCTATGAATCAAGAAATCGAGATCTCTCATATTGGGTGCCATGCATCTCTTCACAATTGGATGACCCAGATTTACTTTTTCTTGAATTGGGACTTCACAATCCTTGCTAAACAACTTTACAACATTTTGAACTACAGACTCTCACGCTCACTTGCCTCCATATAAGACCGCTCTCATTGCAGCGGCCTACAATAATGAAGACTTGGACATCATGAATAGGACTTGGGAAAAACAAAGACTCAGTAATAGAGGCAAAAAGAGAAGCAATCGGCCTTAGGGAGAACAAAAAATCTTGGGGCCAATATCTCTCAGGCAAATTTCGACAAGGAAAACCAGTCAACCAAAAGGATGAAGGAAAACATACAAAGAAAAATATACATCGGGAGGAGAAATCTATGATTGGGTCTGCAAAAAAGGGGGAACAGACAAGAAAAATCACAGACCTAGACCAAAACCACAATTCACAAGAACACAAAAAGATTAATCGCTAACAAGGTGTACTAAAATTGGTTAAAAAATTGTCCAATGAGATCATAGATTTGAAAAACAATTCTAATGATGGGTCTTCATATCACAAACCTTTTCAACCCTTCCACAAGAAAAACAATAACCAAGCCAAACCTCCATATGTATCAAATCAAAATTTAAACTTGGATGAGTTTGGGATAGATAATTTATTCTCTTATAATCACATGAATCATTTAGAAAAGACCTATCCTTGCTGCATAAATTCTATGAATCTAGTCATTAATTTGTTGCTCGACCAACAAACTTATTCTGATAACCAAAGTCAAGAATCTTAATATGAATAAACCACCATGGAAGGAGACACCATCAAGGAATTTTCTAAGTTCCTTTGAGACTGGTCAATAGACTTTGAGAGTGAAACAATAGGAGATGTATCTTTGAGAGATTCACAAGATACCTAGAACTCTCCCAAGAGATACAACCCAAGAATTAAAGGACCCATGTCTCACAAAACTCTCCCTACTAAAACAAACACCACTCTTAGAAAGGTAATTCCCCAAGTTGTAAATAAATAATTTTACCTAAATTTTCATGCAAGAGGTGAATTTAGAGAAGAGACATTTCAAAGGGATCTTAATTAGGTTTTTGTTGAGGTTGTCACAATGGGAATGAGAAGAAAATAATAATATTTTTTTGTTGGTGTAAAGTATGTCAAGCTACATGATGGGAGGACTATTGAAATGTGAGACTTATCACACAATTTATTAGACTAGAAGATGTTATTAGAAAGAGTATTAGCATTTTTAAGTCATATATTACCTAGAATATGAGATGATTTGTTGTAAGATCATTTTGGGCTTAGGGAATCAACATCGACCAAAAAAAAATTGATTTCAAGTCAACATTTTGTAGGATGAAATACGGGTGCTATAACTCATGGATCGGGTTGTGTTGCAACTCTTGCTACAATTCATGGATCTTGTCATGCTTCAACTCCCACTACAACTCACAGATCATGTCATGATGGGAATCCATGTGTCTTATGAGGACTTCATGAAAAATGGTGGGCACATTTACCTATCTTATGAGGCGTTTGTGGAAATTGGTGGGCCATCTATGAGAGGAAGAATAATCAGTGTGGAAACATATTTAAGAAGTTGAATTGTCACAATTGTCTAACTTCCAATGCACTGTTTGTTGACAAATATTTAATAGATAGCGCCTGCTTGTATACTTTTCATTGATGGCCATTACAACAGTGAAGATGGCATGAGTACAGAAAGTATGATATAGATGGGCATTATGAGAAGTCGTTGCAAAGAAGATTCAAATAAGCTCAGAAGGGATAGTGTAGAGGATTGTTGGCAGATCATCGATGGAAAGACCAGATTAAGTGGAACAAAGTAAGCTCGGGAGCAGAAGTAGAATTTTTGATCATTGGATCTCATTTACAATTCCCGATGATGGTCAAATCAAGTGTTGATAGGGAATGCTCGGGAGGAGAAGAAACATTTATGATCGTTGGATCCCATTTACAATTCCCGATGACCGTCAGATCGAGGTTTGTTCTGGATCGTTGATCCAGCTCCATGTCGGAGCTTCACCTATCGTGACTTGGAGAGGCAAGAAACATAACCACTAAAATCGTGATTTAATCATAGCCATCAGATCGAGGTTTGTTCTGGACCATTGATCTAGCTCCATCTCCGAGCTTCACGTATCGCGACTTGGAGAGGAAAGAAACATAACCACCGAAATCATGATATGTGAAATCATGATTTAATCACAGCCGTCAGATCAAGGTTTGTTCTAGACCGTTGATCCAGCTCCATCCCGGAGCTTCGCCTATCACGACTTGGATAGGCAAGAAATATAACCACTGAAATCGCGATATGCGAAATCGCAATTTAATCGCAGACATCATATCGAGGTTTATTCTGGACCATTGATCTAGCTTCATCTCAGATATTTTCCTATCGTGACTTGGAGAGGCAAGAAACATAACCACCGAAATCACAATATGTGAAATAGCGATTTAATCACAGCTGTCAGATCAAGGTTTGTTCTAGACCGTTGATCCGACTCCATTTCGGAGTTTCGCGAATCGAAACTTGGAGAGGCAAGAAACATAACCGCCGAAATCATGATATGATTTGAGCCATTGAATTAAGATCAGATCTGGACTGTCGAATCATAAGACAAGTCGTTGACTTGGAGTCAATGGAGCATGGTGTGGAACTCACGAGATTCGAGATCGTGATAAGATCTAGACTGTCGGATCTATGGATATTTCAACCATCAATCAGACTCAATGAAGTTTATAAACTCACGAAATATGAAACTCCTTTTGGCACAGCCTATGGTCACCACCGATGGTCATGAGAAGGGAAGGAGTCAGTTCATATAAGCTTCATTTTGGGGTTTCGGGGATCGCGACTTGGAGAGTCGAGATGCCTCATCTCCAGATTCATGAAATGCGAATTCATGAAAAAGAACTTTATGCATAATCACTTGGTCATGGCCTTGGTCATATTGAGGAAGGAGCTAGCACAGGAAATCTCTGTATCAGAGTTTCGGAGATCGCGATATGAAGTGTTGAGACACTTGGCCACAGGAATGTCGAAATGCTGAAACCTGATTTAAAGGCAAGTTTAATAAAGTTCATCCAATGGTGCAGATAAACGTGAATATGATTGGAGGGCTACTTTTCTCTCTAACAATTAATTCATCAGTTACAAATCAGTTAGAAAAAATAATTCATGATTCCTGATCGGTTGGCATTTCAGTTGCCTAGACGGTTTTTCTTTTGTCTTAGAAGATTCGAAGAGTAACTGTTGTGTGTGTGGTGCATAAAAGAAAAAGAGATATACAATGCGTGTTTGGTTGTTCTGGATGAAAAATGAATTAAACTATAAGAAAGGGAAAATCACAAGATGCGTATTGTGAGACTGAGAATATGCACAGTGTGAGATTGAGAATATGCGCAGTGGGAGATAAAACTCAGAGAAGAGTAACAGATGAATAAAATACTTGAAGCAGAGAAGAATGATAGAACAAGTTGAAGTAGAGCATAATGATAGAACAAGTTGAAGTAGAGCAGAATGACATAACAAGTTGAAGCAGAGAAGATTTGAAAAACAGACAAAGGAAGAGAAGAATTGCAGAACAGTTAGAAGAAGACTAGATTTACAGAACAGAGAAGAAGTGGTAAGAATTGATTTATCTGTGTAGTTGGTTTAATTATTCATTTATATTCCAGGGTGGTTGGGAGGTGTTAGGGAGGACTATTTTCCTCAAAGGTTCAAGTGAGAGCTTGAACACAGGGAGTTGTATCTTCCATATGGTTGCAGCCAGAGAAACCAGGGTGGTAGGGTGGTGCAAGGGAGAACAAGTGTTCTCTGTTATACAGGTTGGAGCCTGTGTAACTGGAAGTTGGTGCTTCCATCCAGTTGGTGCTGGAACATTAAGGGAGTTGGTGCTTCCTTCTAGTGGGTGCTAGAGAAACCAGAGAGTTGGTGCTCTCAAACAAGTTGCAACTTGTAAAACAGAGGTAGTAGCCTCACATTGAGTTGGTGCTCAATAATAGATGATGTACAAAACTTAAAAGATTGCCTATCATTTCGAAGAAGAAGAGGTTTTCTCCCTTTATGGGTTTCCTCATGAAAATCTATCTTTGTGTATACCTTATGTATGTATAATTATTATGATCACTTGAAGAAAGATTAAGAATGTATTAATAGAATTAATATTTCTTAAGTACAATAACAATTGATTCACCCCCCCCCCCTCTCAGTTGTCTTAGTAATTTCAACATTGTTTAAGAGAAAGGAGGGAAATAAATCTAATAGTCTGGATTAGGTGAGTTTCTTAAGGGATATTGGATGGAGGACGATTTACAACTCTAAAGAATCAATGGTTTCAGTCTTAGAGTGCCTTGATAGAAGGGTACACATGTAGATCTATAGCATAAAGGAAGAGAAAGATCATTTTTTTTTATTTCATAGTGTGGAATAGAGGAAATGCACCCAAATCATTAAATAAATAATGAAAATCAAATCTAGATTGATCATTGTATATAAATATACTCATATTGTAAGAGATAACTTTCTATCCATGTTAGTAAAGAAATATTCAATCCCAATTACACTTTTTGTTGTCTCTTGTCACCTTTTTTTGTAACCATGAATTCCTCATCGTATTAGTTTAATTTTGATGCTAGCACACTGGTAGTTGTGTTCTGTATTGGAGGAGACCGAGATTTACATAGTTTTTTGGGTACAATATTTAAGGGTTTCCTTTTCAAGTGGTATCATAGCTAGTTTAGCTCCTGATATTTGGTGCCAACCTTGCCAACAAAATGACCCAAGTATCGGAATTCTGAGGCACCAAAGGAACATTTAGAGTGTTTGAGGAAAAGTTGGTGCTGAGAGAGTAGATGGAGAACTTGATCCACATGGGAAAGATGGGATATCCAAGTTTTACTATAGATAATAATATCATCAAAGAAAACTAGGAAAAAATGATGGATAAAAGGACAACCAGACATGATTCATGAGGCTTTGGAAGGTGTAGGGGGAATTACACAAGCCAAAGGTCATGACCAAGAACTTATAGTGACCCTCATGAATTCAAAAGGAAGTATTGGGGATGTTAGCTTCTTTCATATGTATCTGGTGGTAGCCAAAAAATAGATCAAGTTTAGAGAAGTATTGAGCACCACTCAACTCATCCAAGAGATCATCAATGACAGAAATGGATAACTTTTCCTTGATGGTGAGTTTATTGAAGAAAAAAAAATTAGGACACATGCACCAAGTACCTTCTTTCTTAAGTACCATGACCACATGAGAAGAATAAGGGCTGGCACTGGGGTGGATAACACCCACTTTGAGAAATTCCTACACTATTTTCTCAATTCAATTATTTTGGGAAAAGGTATGACGATAAGGGTGAAAATTCAAAGGAAAAGTGTCAGGAACAAGTGGGATGGAATGATCATGAACACCACGAGAAGGAAGAAGTCCCTGAGGAGTGGGAAAAACAACTTGATCTATGGATAGGATAGCTTGGAGTTCAGGATGCACAGAGGGTGTCTCAATCTCTTGAATAGAATGGATTTGAGAAAAAATATCGAAGTGGCATTTCTTGAGGATATTTTCCATGCAATGGAAATTGATGATCTCAAGAGAACCATCTGTGAGACCTTGAAATTGATACCTTTGACCCTCCTTTTGGAATTTCATGGTTAATTCCTTAAAATACATAAGAATGGTATCCAAGTGTGTAACCCTTCAACACCTAGAACAATGTCACAACCACCCATTTCAATGGCAAACATACCGTATTTCAGGTGCTAATGTTCAATTTCAAGATGAACATTTTCACAATGCCCAACACATTTCATGGACCCACCATTGTCTATCATGATTTCAAAATTATTGACAACAAGAATATAGCAATTGGTTTCCTAGGTAATGTGATGATGAATAAAATTGTGGGTGCTACCACTGTCAACAAGGATGATGACCTTCCTATTCATAATATATCCAATAAGCTTGAGGGTTTGTGGACCAAATAAGCCAGTGAGGGCATGCAAGGAAATGAGTGGGTAAACTTCAAGTGGGTCATCAGGTTCTTAGGTAGCATTGGGAAGGGAGGGATATTTAACAAGGGGAACTATCACATCTTCTTCAGGAACATCTTCAGAAATGAACATAAAAGGTTTTTGTTCTTTACACTTGTGTTGTGGAAAATATTTTTCATCACAATTGTAGCAAAGACCCTTTAGTTGGCTTTCAACCATTTCATCCCTAGTTAATTTATGTACCTTGAGGGGAGTGACAAGCGGGTTAGTATTAGTGGGTAGAGGAAGAGGAACAAAAGAGGTTTTTTTGTTCTAGGAAAAAACAACTTGTTCGACCTCTTTATCATGTTTAGTAGCTTCCAACAAAGTCTGAGGGTAGGCCATGAGAACCTGGGATCAGATTCCATCCTTTAGGCCACTGATAAATAATTCAAGGAAGGATGCATCTAACATGCTCTCAGTTGGAAAGGAAAAATTCTCAAAAGAAGTTATAAAGTCTTCCATTGTTCCTGATTATTTCAACTTTGTCAAACGATCAAGATAGTGGGTATCGATGTCAAAGAGGTCATAGAGCTCTGCAACAAACTGGTTCCAAGAAATATATCCCCAACATGAATTTTTATTCCATTTCCATCATTTCCATCATTCAGGATCTATATAGAGGGCAACATAGAAAAGTTTGGCCAACTCATCAGTAATACCATGCAGATAAAAATAATGGTCCATTTGAGTGACCTGACCTGTAGGATCGGAGCCATAAAATTTATTGAAATCAACACAGAGAAGACAAGCATCATGATGAAAGGAGTTGGATTGAAAATGAAAAGAATGAGAGGAAGCAATAGCATCTGGTTGGTCCGATGAGGAAGGACCCAGAGTGTAATTCAACAACTAGTTGAAAGAAGACTGGAGGGTGTTAAATTTGTTCATGAATTTGTCTTCCATGGTGTCAAAGTTTTGTTGGACTTGGGTCTCTAATTGTGCAGGGTGGGAATTGGTAGAGGTATACTCATATGTCATATGTTGGATGGAGTCTTGGGATTGATTGATGGAAGCTTGTAGGTCTTGGTTGCGAGTGGTGGCCATTTGGAGAGGGGGAGTGTGGGTAAGGGAAAGTGGGTGGGTGGGACCAAAAAAAAGGTATTATAAGTGATAGGTACCATGACGATCAGGGTGAGAAAATAAATATGATGGAATAGGAGGAAAAATAGGGAAGTTGGGAAAGGGTCGGGTCCATCGAAAAAAAAGGATTAAAAATGAAATGTATGACTATAGGGAGAAAAGGAGAATTCAATGGGATAGGTCCCAAATAAGTTTTTCGATGAGACCATTATAATTTGTTTTAATACTCCTTTAGAGTTATACTCTGGCCTAAATAATACTGCAATGATGAAATTCCCAAATGATTAACATGAAGAAATGTGTAGTAATTTTGCAACGAGAATGCAAGAGGCATAGTTGTGCGACAATAGGTCTTGTCTTTTTTGTTTCTATTTCTTTTCCAAGGGTTATGCTATTCAAGGGTTCTACAGAAAAGGGCTTACCCTGTGCTATAGCTCTCTGATATAAGTGCGGGGTCCAAAAATAGTTCTCAACCCAATATCTCAGGGCACCAACTAAGAACGCTAGACTGTTCTCTTATCCGTACTACCCAACTACCTAGGTACTAGAGAGTATCTTCTCGAGTGTTATTCTTGGTGGAACTATAGCAATCATGCAGCCAATTGGTTTGTCTATAGAGGGATTTAGGATATCTAGTTCGATCCGTATACAAGTAATGTCTGATGTGCTACCACTCGAAGGGGTACCAACAAGGGTTACAAGGGTGGCCAACATATGTGCGCTTGACTATCACTTGTATTTACTGCATGTATTACTCCCCGACCATGGGTTTATGCATGTAACGAAAGATTTATGTAGCTTTAAGATGCTGAAATATGTCTCTACCCTAAAAAAAAAATTAACCCACAATTTTATGTCGAGGAAATTGATCTAATACCACTTGTAAGGTACCAGGTATATTTTATTGGTAGAGAAGAGAAACAATGTAGAAAATAACACTGAGATAGCAAAAGAATATGAAAATACCGCAGAGATAACATCAAAACAACAAATTATATAGAACCACAACACCAAAATTATACCTTTATTGATAGGAAACAAGGTTCAGTTGCCTCTTCGAGGGGGAAACCTCTAGCAGAGCAGAGATCTATTACAATAATTCTTCAAGAAAAATCTTCTCATACCCTCTACTCCTATTTATACTAAATCTATCTATCCAAAAGAAAAAACTAGAGGAATATCCCTCTAGAAGAGGAAGCTTCTATTAGGTCTTTTTACATTTGACTTATTCCTCCTTATTGCTAGGCCTTATTAATATTGACCTTTATTACATGGAATTATATTATTATACGCACTTGAGGGGTTAGGTAGGTTAGGTCCCTAACATAGAATTTTTCATCTAGCAAAATGAAAGAGTCAAAACAAATGGTTATATACACAACTTCCAATACACGAGAGGCCATGGGAAGATGTAGGTATGGACTTCATTTTGGGACTACCTAGAACAAAAAGAGGTAATGTTTGTGTGATGGTTGTAGTTGAAAAGTTTTTGAAGGTGGAACATTTCATAACATGTAGGAAAACCAATGATACTATTGGAGTGGTTGTTTTATTTTTTCGAGAAATTGTGAGGTCATATGGACTACCAAGGAGTATCACTTATGATAGAGATACAAGGTTCCCTAGAAATTTTTGGAGGATACTTTGGAAGAAGATGGGTTCCAAGTTTTTTTATAGTTTTTCATATCATCCAAAATGGATGGACATATCGAGGTGTTCGAATGGAACCTTGGGAATTTGTTGAGGAGGTTGAGTGGTGAAAAAACCAGGATAATGTGATTTGGTTTTGGCCCAAGATGAATTCAGTTTCAATGATCCAATCAATAGGTTTATGGGAAAGATTATATTTCATATTGTTTATGGTAGGTCACCAAATGGAGTTATGGATTTGGTCAAGTTTCCAAATATTGAGGATAGAAGGAATGTTGATGCAAATGAGTTTGTAGAGGACATACAGAAAATGCATGAGCAGGTCAAATAAAAGTTATAACAAAACAATGCCAGATATAAGAAAGGGGAAGATTTGCTAACACAATAAAAGGTTTATGAAGAAGGATAATTGGTAATGGAAAATTTAAGAAAATAAATGGTCCAAGAGTATCTGGGAATGATCAGAGAGGTCCAAAAAGATATGGAACATCCACAGAGGTCCAGAATGGGTCAGAAATGCTCAAAATTCAAATGCTTCAAATCGTCTAAAAAATTCCGTCATTATGTAGATATCGGCGATAGCTTTCCAATGGCACAAATTTCACCTCGAACTGAGTTCGTATGAAAAAGTTATAAGCAGTCAAAGTTCCAGTCAAACCTAGTAGAAATTCAAAGATCAAAGTACTTGGGAAAAAAAAGAGGTGACAGGTGTCACCATTGCAAGGGTGACATGTGGCACCTAATTGGAAGATGAATGGGTAAATTGGACCTTTAGGTGGATGAATGGCAGGTTGACAAGTGGTAGACAATTGGTTCAATCAAATATTGACATGTGGCATTGAAGAGCCAATGAGAGTCTACCACATGGAAGCCTCACATTGGCCTATAATGGTTGATTCATATTAAAAGTTATGGAATTGACAGGGGTGAAACCCATGACCTCCATAAATTCCATAAGCCCTAACATATCTTCCACTACCAACACGCCACCACAAAGTTCTTAACCTATACATGCCAACAAATATAGTTGAAGTGGTTATAATGTATGGTTGGTAGAGAAAAGAGTTGAGGGATTAGACATCGACCCCTTATATATATGGACACATGATATGACATATAATCATGAATTATATCCAATATTCATGGGCGAGAAACTTTGGTTAACCATTAAATGAATTACCTACACATATGTTAGTTATAACATATGGTATATATAACATATGTTTTAACTATATACCAAAAGTTTAGGTTGTGTCCAACTAATAAACCATATATATATATATATATGTGTGTGTGTGTGTGTGTGTGTGTATTGATATTGTAACAAAAATTCAATGGATCATAACCCATGACCTACTATATATTGCCAACAGAGTTAACCAATTCAGCTACAAGTCCAGATTTGGTTATGGAAACAACCAAACTATATTTAGATGCCAACCTTAGAATTCAGGATTTGGTTAAGGGGTGTGTTGATGATTAAAATCATAATGAGGTTTTGTGTGCAAAGTATTGCTAAAGCCTATTATTATAAGCTAACAATATAAATAATACTAGTAGGTGGGACCCCCTTGTAGATTCGAAGATCGGGTCTAGTTCTTATTTCATGGTTATGATGTTGTTAAACACTGCTTACATCGTTGATGAAATCTGAGTTTTTATTGGAAATGAATAAGGTCTGTTATGTCCGACAAGTGAATGATAGGTAAGGCATTTTATGTTTTTTTCTAAGCTCTAATCGCATGTTATTATTGCCTATGTTATCCATTTCTACCATTGTTATTTGTTCATGGATTCGTTACTTTTACACTTGCACAAGAGACATGTTAGTAATAATACGTAAAGAGTAGTTGAAAGAGGAAAAAACAATATAAACAAATGCAAAAGGAAGGAATTAAACTATGCTAATATACTACTCTACATGCATCGAAATTGAAATGATCATTGATAATCCTAGGTCACAAGTTAATAGCTATGTGATTTTATTGAGTTATATGAAACATGGTTGATTTATGTTATGGCATAATTTGGAAATGGATAAATGTGATATGGTTTGCGCTATTGGCAATTAGTGGGTGATGGTTTTGATACATGGTTTAATTGAATGAGTTAATGGGAAGGTTGCTGTTGTGTACTAAGGAATTTATTGTCTAGGGATGGAGGCGACGTTCATTTACTTCATGCCACCCTTACTCCTTCCACTAGTCGCCACCCTAGTTGGCTATTGTTCAACTGTGTTTGTTGTGGTTAGGATTTGACTTTCAAGAAGAGGGAGAACCGCTTGGCCAACTCGCATTTTTAAGGTGCTTTTGATTACAGGTATGTCTTTTTTTTTCCATCCACGAGTCTTCTCTGATTATGAAATAAATATTGGCTTGAATTTATGTGTTTGTTCTTTCCTTAAGTATGGAAACTGTGTAAAATTGTGATATTTTTTGGAATGAATTATTGGTGGCTTTCACTACGATAATGTTTGAAGTAACATTGTTATTGGTCATTCTGAGTGTTAGTAGCCATAAAGTTTCTCTATCATTTTTT
The DNA here is from genome assembly GCA_009831015.1 of Picea engelmannii. Taxonomy (NCBI): domain Eukaryota; kingdom Viridiplantae; phylum Streptophyta; class Pinopsida; order Pinales; family Pinaceae; genus Picea; species Picea engelmannii. The sequence goes on from ML777482.1 coordinate 297,566, forward strand.
TTGGTTTTAGTTGGAGGGTTTTGTTTGGTCTAGAGTGGCTAGATGTCTTCATGCATTCATATCACCATGCCTAGTCTTTGGCTTTTATGGGGTTTAATGGGTTGGAAGCACCTTGCGTCACTGTGCATTGTTCACTTGGGTATTGGGTTTTTCATGCTAATGGTCACATAGTGGGTTATATTGCTTCTTCTCAGCATTGTTAGTTGGTTGGTTGGGAGAGACATGAGGGTTATACCCTACATGTGCTAAGTATCGTTATAGGGCCAAAATGGAGCCTTGCTCCTTTGTTCATAGCCTCTCCAGTCACAGGAATTGTCACCCTGTCTGCGAAGTCAATTGTGGTATACCTTGTGTGTGCACTATTGGTCTCGAAGGTTTTCACCAATGAGAGGAGTCGACTCTAGTCTCCCTGTGTTGTTCCACAAAGAAAACCCTTGATTTATCAAGCTCGAGTGTTGATAGAGGGGACCGTTATGGCCTGTAGGGTATACTGTTGGTTGTTATGGATTGGTGGTGTATTTTCAACTGAGTTTACTAACTTTCCTTGTTGATTATTTGACAGTGGTGTTGGTTTTGGTATCTAATCACTACATTTGTTATTATAATTGAATGGATAATATCAACATGGTTAATAGGATGATTGTTAAATCGAATACACATTCCATGTCCTTGTGATTATTGAATTGATAACCCATCACTTTTTTTAATTGAATAAGTCACAACATTTCTTCATGCGTGATGCGTGGGTATATGTGGAATTCCTACAACATGCTAGGTTGAGTTGTTGATTATTATGACTGTGTGTTTTAATTTCCATTGAAGTATGTTAATCGAGGTGATTATGGTATGGCCATCCACTGTGTATGCTATGGATATTATTGGTTGCGCCCTAAGAGATGGTCACGGGGTTTTTAAACAAAATGGTTTTGTTGCAATTTGATCAATTTGTGGGATGAGATCAGGTTTATTGTTGCTACCTCGCTATATTTATTGATAGCCCAACATTATGGTTGTTTAGATTCAAATTAGTTGGACCTGTGAAGTCACAGAAGAGCTCTTGCATTTTTTCGAATGTATGCATGTTTCACAGTATAATTTGTGTTAAATGGTGATGGTTTCCTATGAGTTTAAATGAAAAGTCAAGGTCTTTGCATTTAAAATATTGATGGATGTATGTGGCTATCCATTATGTGTATTGATGAATATCATGTTTCCTTGAAAAGATAAGAACATGATCTATGAAAATATAAATTCATTACAATATAATTATTAAATGAATTAGAGGATGAGATCAAGCACGATTTTTGTGTCTGTATTTGATGACTAAAGTAGTTGGTAGTGGTTGATGAGTTGGTGCTGAACATAGTGGAAATAATTGACTGTGTATTCATTTGGAAATTGTTTTAAAATGTTAAATGGATAAATGAGAAGAGTAGAGATCATCTTCAAGTTGTTGTGGAATGCATATTGTCTTGTTTTGGTGACACTATGTTATAAATTGACTATGAACAGTGAGCAAGTTAATGCACAAAATTGTTTAAATTTTACACGGTAGTTGTTCTTTTGGCATAGTGATCATTTTGGTTGGTGTTGATCTTTTACATTGATTTGGAATGATTGTATGGATTACTTAATTAATTTTATGAACAATACCCGCTCTCTTTCCCTACCATTATTTCTCTTTCTGCTAATTACAACCCCCTCGCCTTCCCACATTTATTTTTCACTCCCTATTCTAAAATTTAATTACAGTCAAGAGGAATTATGTATTGAAGTAGTTTGAAGTCGCAGTTTCTTGGTTGGATTACAATGATATTTTCTTCGATTTTCATTACATTTGATTTTTGTGGTCTTTGAGCAGTAACCATGTTTCTTTCCCCCTCATTTTATCATTTTTCTCTCAATACAAACCCCTTGCATATCCCAGAACCTTTGTTCACCCCTTGCTCATCGACAACAATTAAACAATTTGTATGGATTGGATTGCATGATTTTGATATGTTGCTAAGCCAAAATCTATTTCATATTTTTAAAGATTCATCATGTATGGTTGTTAAAAGGTCTATTTTCTAATAAATCATGTATGCAAGAGTGATATTTTTCAGCTGAGGTATCCATGGCAGGGGAAACCGAGGGAGAGGTAATTGGAACAGAGGCCCAAGAAGGCCAAGATTCTCCATACACTTTAACACTGACTGACAAGAGTTAGGCCATTTTTTTCAAGCCTAATATTTCAATTGGATTGGGAAAGGAGTGGTCCAACCTAGGCATGAAAGGCCTCCTTTCCAAGCTCCACAAGCCCCTATTATTCTCATACACCCTCATGTCTCATTGCAACCTGAGGTTCTTGAAAACAATGGATGGAAAGAGATTGTCCACTCGGCAGTCTCCCAACATTGTGGCTGGCCCAATTTCTCCTTACCTGCTCCCCCACCTCTTAACCATATTTTCAAAGTTGCTCCTATCCACTCACTAGTTCAATTCTCTCATGCTAGCAAAAGGTTGAAAATTGAGGCTCATCATTCCCTTGACAAAGGAAAATCCAATGTTTCTCCTTCCTCATCCTCCAATGGCTTTGATAAATCTGTGTATTCTTGGATGCATTTGACGGATGATTGTTATCATGTGATCATCAAGATTAGGACTAAAGGATCAACAGAGCCAAAGGAAAATTCAAAAAAATTGAAGGGTGACAACAACAATCAAGGAAAGATTTCATCTCAGAGTGGAAAATATGGTTTTTGGGTTTTTATGTTATTTATTGTTGATGATAGTTGACTTCAAAAGTTTTGAACAACATGTTTTCTTTGGATATATGAGTAATATATATTTTTTGAAAATAATTTCGAATATCTTGAGATATGTTGTCAAATGTTAATATGATGATGGGAGTCACAACGAGGGGTGTTTTGCTTAATTAACTAGTATGTTATGACTTTTAAGAGCTAAAGGTAGTCATAAGGGGTCCCACCTACTAGTTATTATTTATTTATAACCCTTATTATGATTATTACTTTTCCCCCTAACAAAAAAGTGGTTGAGTATTTTAATTAACTTAAATAATGAGGTGGTTCAACTACTTCAACCAATTCTAATTTGCTTAAAGTCAAAAGGAAATGGAGGAACAAGAGGAGCGATAGAAGGAGAAGCATACTAAGGTTTTCTCTTTGTGTTTATGCTGAGATAGTTCAATTTTCATTCATTCCTTAATTTATCACAAGACTAATTATTGTTTATGATATCAGGGTCTTATTGTAGACATTAAGATTCAGGGCTGAATTACATCATTCAGACACTTGTTTTTTCAGAGGTGTTGATCTATCTTTGATAGTTTTTGTATAATTGTCTATTTGTGAATTAGTTCTCATGACTGACAAAGGCTATTGTGTAGAGTCGAGTCGGAAACAATATGTGGAAATCTAATTCATCTTTTAGAGTTAAGTTTTTGGTTTTCTGTCAGAGGTCCTTTTGTATGTTCCATCGGGGATGTCTAAGTTTGACTTTGGTCTAAAATTTCTGCATGAAATTTTGTAAACTCTTTGGTGAATTGGAATGAAATAAAGGATTTCTTTATGTCTCATCTGTCTTGATTATCATCTTAGTTTTTTTACTTCTGTCTCTACATTTATTTCATAAACTATTTTATTCATAAAATCATATTTAAATGATCTTTCTAGAAAGCTTTTAATTGTAAAAAAGACTAGCCTAAGCACTTGTAGTCAATACTTGTGAGTTGGGATTTTATTTTTGATGGCTATAAACATAGGGTGACATTCCCACCTATTTTTCTTTAGCCAAGAAGAATCTGAAAATGCTTGAGTAATATCATTTCATATCTTTTCCTCGATATTTATTTGGCGACCATACTAGGGAGATATTCAATATCTCTTTGGTTAATTTTTATACTCGATTTTCATCGATACATCTATTTTTCTAGTATTGATTCTTTGACTTTTTTATTTCTTAATCACTGTACCTGTTACAAGGCATCCCAATATTGAGCCCAGTCTTCAAGATTAGACCAACATTGCTTTGAATCTGTTTAACACCAATTTAGACACTGTCAATACTCGTGATGAGCATAATCATTGTTGGGTAGCAATTGAACGAGATATTAATGCCCAAGAATGTTGGGAAGCTAGATGTAGACAACCTAGAAATCAACAGTAACCTTCTTGTTTCTTCACTTTTGGCCTTTCTTTCATGTCCTTAGACTCTCATGCTTCTAGAAGAAGAAGAGGCTTATCATCTGAAATTAATCCTATTGCTGAAATAGGAAGAATGAACGTTGTGTTATCTGCCCAACAAAGTTCTCTAAGGAGAACTTTGTTTGATTCATCCAGTTCATCTTTCTTTTCCCCATCTATCATCCACAAGATGGCATATAGTGGTGGCTCTGGTGGCATTGGAAGTGCTTCTTCTTCTCATCCTTCATCTTTGTCAGTGATTGGTAGCTTGTATAGCCACCATATCCCTATTCAATATACCACAAATACCACCAAAGTCATTAAAATGTATGGTCTTTTTCAGTTTGAAGAAGACGCCACAACCACACCATGGCATGTGTCCTATCCTCTTAACTTAGCACCTACTACTTGTCCACTTCCTAAATTCAAGGAGCATCTTCCTAAGTTCTTTGGGAATAACATTGTCAATACAAATGAACAGCTAGTGGAATTTTCTAATGCTTGTCATAACATAGGAGCCAATGAAAATTGTACTTGTATGCGCTTACTCGTCAATTCCTTGAAAGGAAAGGCTACGACCAATTTCTTTGACCTTCCTCCTAAGATCCTTTCTACTTGGGAGGAATAATTCTATTGATTTATATCCACTTATGGGAAATCTAAAATCCCCACTGAGAAGTTACAGGAATATAATAACATCCCTTATAAGGATGGGGAGACTATCAAGTTTTTCATCTTGCGTTTCACTAAGATATACAATCATATCCTTGAACTCATTCAACCTTAGAACCAAGCCTCTTTCATGAATTAGTACAATGCATTACCTTCCCCCTACCATCATAGGATTGAAGAAAAATCCATTGATAATCTGGGTTCCATTCTACACCCTTTTTTGGAGTATGAAGAACATCTTAAAAGAACAGGTCTTCCCTAGGTAGAATCAGTTAGGCAGACAGGCATGTCCTCCCTCTTACAAATATTCCAAGATATGAAAAATAGTATGATAGCATTCGATCGAAAGGGGACTGTCTCACCTCTCACCTCTGGAGCATCATCCTCTTTATCACCTCCTTTTAGGAATTCAACTGAGAATAAGTTTTAGCCTAAAGCTATCTTGCCTTGAAGTTGCTGTAACTTTTGCGAGGAACACCATGAGGAAGCCACATGTGAGGTAAGGAAGAGTGCCAGAGATAATAGCTTTTGTAAAAGACCTTAAACTACCATTGAGGTCCTAGATTTCATAGAGCCAAAAGATGTCATGATCATCAATACTAGGAACAAAGCCTATGCTCCCAAGGGAAAATTTTATCCTCTCTGCAATTATTCTATCCCAAGCTCATCCTCACCCACTGGTACTGTTTAGGTTCCTAAAGTTCCTTAAAGTCAAGGAATTACTCCCCCTCTCCCCTCTTCCAAATACAACACCTTGATCAGTTGGCCGACATCAAAGTAGATGAAACCCTTTTGGACATGGTTGTTGTCTCTGAACAACAGATGCACCTGAAACAATTCATGGAAGGAAAAGCTTCCATTGTAGCTAAACTTTATGAAGATATAAATGAAGAGGATTCATATGTAAATAAAGTAGGTGTACATAGCTTTAGATACCCTATAAAAAATCACCCTTTTTATATTTCTGTAAATATTATGGATAAGATTGCCCATTGCTACCTCATTGATGGCGGTTCGGGACCAAGTGTGATGTCGAACATTATTATGGAAGATCTAGGCTTGTCTTGTACAAATGAAAATTCCAGAAGCATGCTCTATAATATCCTTCAACAAACAACTATAGGTGAGATTAAATATGTAACCTTAGTTTTATGTGCATAACCTGAAATAAGGACAACCCTTAGTATTCAGGTAATCGATATGCTAGTGAGAAATTACTCAATCATCTTGGGAAGAGATTGGCAAGCCTTAACAGGTGGATATCTCTCACTCGACGAGACACATTTATTCTTTCCTCAGAATGGAAAGAACATTATAGTCTTTAGAGAGGGAAGAATTTCACCCTACATAGAGAGCGTTCCACAACCTAATGTAAATTATATCGAAGAGGACCTAAGAGTGTATTCCATATTTGCTGAGGAGGATAGTATTCCTTTGGGACAAATCGATTTATATGATGATATGTGGCACATGCACTTTGATGGATCATGCTCAATTGAAGGAAATGGGGCTAGCATTATCTTGGTCTCCCTTGTAGGGAAAATTCATAATTTATCCTACAGGTTAGAGTTTGCTTGTACAAACAATGTCACTGAATTCAAAGATTTATTATTAGGCATTTAAAACACCTATAATATTGGTTGTGGTCACCTTTCAATTTTTGGGATTTTGAGCTTGTTGTGAACCTTGTACGTAAAATTCACTCTCCTAGCAACAAGTTTATAAAACGTTACACCCAAATTGTTTGGGTACTTATCTCAAACCTGTTATCTTTCAGTATCACCCATGTTAAGAGGTATTTGAATTCAGTGGCTTATCAGTTAACTATCTTTGCAACTTCTCCTAATCAGTAACCTTTGATTTACATGCTTGATTTTTCTTTTCAAACTCTACATCGGCCACACATCCCTGCCAATGTAGAATCTTGGCAGGCCCTCCCTAATGATGAGAGTGTTTGTGATCTCATTTAAGATGAACCTCTTAAGCCCAAGGAAATTATATCCATAGAAGATAAGAAGATTCCTAAGGTCTTGACTCCTCTTGAGAGTTTGTTTTCATCGAGTGATGTAGGAAATAAAAAAAAAACATGAATAAGAGGAGTTAAGAAAGAAGGTGGGTGAAACCATCTCCTTGAACATTGGGGCACTTTAATATTCAAAGAATGTTAAAATAAGTACCCAATGTTTTGATAAATAAGAAATGAGGTTTTCCAAGCTACTTGGCGGATTTCAAAATGCTCTTTGTTGGTCTTATGAGGATCTTCGTGGTTTTGATCCTTGTCTTACACAACATGCTATTCACATCAAGGAAGGCATGAAACCAGATAAGAAAAAATAGAGGCCTATTAACTCTACATTTAAAGAAAATTTTAAAACGGAGTTAGAAAATTTCTTAAAGGCTGGGATTATTTCTCCAGTCTACTCTAAATGGGTTTCCAATTGGCTACATGTTCCGAAGACCACTGATCGTATTAGAACCTGCATTAGTTTTCACACTTTCAGTCAAGATATTATGAGAAATCATTTTTCTTCCCTCAATATGGAAATGATTCTGCAACAATTTGTATAAAGGTCACAAATGGGGCCCTTACTTGACAAAATTTTGGGTTACAGTATAATCAAGGGAAAAGGGGCAAATGTTCACAAAACCACTCTTATCATAAATTGGGGCACCATGACTTATAAACTCCTTCCTTCTGGATTAACTGATGCAAGTAGTGCTTTTAAAAGACCTATACACAAAACGCTTGATGAATTGATCGGTATCCATATCTATCTTGATGATCTAATTGTGTACGTTAAAGGACTGATAATTACCTCAGAGTTCCAAGTATTATTTTTGGGTCCCTTCAAAATTTATTTTTTCCTGGATACTAACTCTTACATTCTAAAGGATTTATAGGAGAAATTGTTTTCCTACAGCACCAACGGTTCTCGCTTGAAGCATTGTGAGGGACCAACACAAAAATTTCTAATGTTGTTTTGATTTTTTGTATACTAGTAACCTAGCTTTGCTTCCATTTTTAAAAATTTTCTTTTTTTTCCTTACAGTAGTTTGACTTCTACTATCATTTTTAAAATTTTCCTACTGCTTTTACATTTATGTCATTTATTGTTGTGGTTTTAATTTTTGCAATTTTATTTCTGTCATGATTTTGTTGCTTACCTTCTTTTAGTCGATTTGGTCAAAAGTAAGATGTTGGATCAGTTCTTTCATAGTGACACTCATGCAAAGCATTGTTAGTCAATAATCAAGATTACACAACTTTTACAATGTTTCCTCTAAAGGAACACTTTATTTTGTTATCTATTTCCAATGTTGTCTTATAAAGAATTGGTTATCTCCCGCTTCTTCTTGCCATTTCTTCATTCATTGAGATTTTAAAGAGATAATATATAAATTTTCTCCTTGAAGTAAAGAGCAGATTCTAGTTGAATGATTATGCATACATGGATAAGCCCCCTCATACTTAACACTTTTCATGAGTTATTCCCAAATTCCCAGTCATTTTTCCATTAAATCCGCTCACTTCCCCTTGTTACATAATCTTCCTGGATATATCTTCTTGACATGTTGTTATTGGTCTACGAAACCATGAGTTATGAGTTCTAAATCTATTGAAAACAAATTTCTTTGTTGAGTCGCCAGTTGTTGACGATTAAAATCGCAATGAGTTTTTGCCCGCAAAGTATTTCTAAAGCCTATTATTATAAGATAACAATATAGATAATACTAGTAGGTGGGACCCCCTTGTAGATTCAAGGATCAAGTCTATTTCTTATTTCATGGTTATGATGTTGTTCGACACTGCTTACATCATTGATGAAATATGAGTTTTTATTGGAAATGAATAAGGCTTGTTATGTGCGACAAGTGAATGATGGGTAAGGTATGTTATGTTTTGTTCTAAGCTCTAATTGCATGTTACGATTGCCTATGTTATCGATTGCTACCATTTCTATTTGTTCCTGGATTCGTTACTTTGACACCTACAAAATAGAAATGTTAGTAATAATATGTAAAGAGAAGTTGGAAAAAGACAAAAGAAATATAAACAAATGCAAAAGGAAGGAATTAAACTATGCTAATATACTACTCTACGTGCATCGAAATTGAAATGATTGTTGATAATCCTAGCTAACATGTTAAAAGCTATGTGATTTGATTGAGTTATATGAAACATGGTTGATTTATGTTATGGCATAAGTTGGAAATGGATAAATGTGATATGGGTCACGCTATTGGAAATTAGTGGATGATGGCATCAATACATGGTTTAATTGAATGATTTCGTGGGAAGCTTGTTGGTGTGTACTAAGGAATTAATTGACTAGGGATGAAGGCAACATTCATTTACAGCACATCACCCTTACTCCTTCCACTGGCTGCCACCCTAGTCGGCTATTGTTAAACTATGTTTGTTGTGGTTAGGCTCCGACTTTCAAGTAGAGGGAAAACCGCTCAGCCAACACGCATTTTGAAGGTGCTTTTGATTATAGGAATGTCTTTTTATTTCCATCTGTGAGTATGCTCTAGTTATTAAATAGATATTGGATTGGATGTATGGGTTTGTGATTTCGTTAAGTATGGCAACTGTGTAAAATTGTGATATTTTTTGGAATGAATTGTTGGTGTCTTTCACTACGATAATGTTTGAAGTCATAGTGGTATTGGTCGTTCTGAGTGTTATAAACCATAAAGGATCTCTATCATCCTTGTTGGTTTTAGTTGGAGGGTTTCGTTTGGTCTAGAGTGGCTAGTTTTCTTCACGCATTTGTATCACCATACCCAGACTTTGGCTTTTATGGGGTTTTATGGGTTGGAAGCACCTTGTGTCACTGCACATTGTTCACTTGGGTATTGGGTTGTTCATGCTACTAATGGTCATGCAGTGGGTTATATTACTTCTTCTCGGCTCTGTTTCATATCAGTGTTGTTAGTTAGTTGGATGGGAGAGCCACGAAGTTCATACCTTGCATGTCCTAAGTATCATTACAGGGCCAAAATTGTGCCTTGATCCTCTGTTCATAGCCTCTCCTGTCATAGGAATTGTCACCCTGTCCATGAAGTCCATTGTGGTATACCCTGTGTGTGCACCATTGGTATCAAAAGTTTTCACAAATGAGAGGAGTCAAGTCTAGTCTCATTGTGTTGGTCCACAAAGAAAACCCTTTATTTCTCAAGGTCGAGTGTTGATATAGGGGACCGTTATGGCTTATCGAGTATACTGTTGATTGTTATGGATTGGTGGTGGATTGTTGACATAGTTGATTACTGGATCGCCCCATTGATTATGTGACATTGGTGTTGGTTTTGGTATCTAGTCACTACATTTTTTATTAAAATTGAATGGATAAGCTCTGCATGTTTAATTGGATGATTGTTAAATCGAATACACAATCATTGTCCTTGTGATTATTGAATTGATAATCCAACATCTTTTTTAATTTATTAAGTCACAACATTGATTCATGTGTGATGCGTGGTTATGTGCGGTGCTCCTATAGCATGCTAGGTTGAGTTGTTGATTATTATGACTGTGTGTTTTATTTTCCATGTAAGTATTACAATCAGGGTTATTATGGTATGGCCATCCATTGTGTATGCTATGGATATTATTGGTTGTACCCTCAAATATGGTCACAGGGTTTTTAAACAAAATGGTTTTGTTGCAATTTGATCAATTTGTGGGATGAGATCAGGTTTATTGTTGCTACCTCACTGTATTTATTGATAGCCCAACATTATGGTTGTTTAGATTTAGAGTAATTGGACCTGTGCAGTCATGGAAGTGCTCTTGCGCTTTTTCGAATGTCTGGATGTTTCACAATATAATTGTGTTAAATGGTGATGGTTTCCTGTGAGTTTAAATGACAAGTCAAGGTCTTTGCATTTAAAATATTAATGGATGTATGTGGTTGTATTTTATGTGTATTGATGAATATCATGTTTCCTAGAAAAGATAAGCATAGGATCTGGGACAGTATAATTTTATTACAATCTAATTATTAAATGAATTAGAGGACCATATTAGACATGATTTTTGTGTCTGTATTTGATTATTGAAATAATTGGCAGTGGTTGATGAGTTGGCGATGAATAGAGTGGAAATAATTGACTGTGTATTCATTTGGAAATTGTTTTAAAATGTTAAATGGATAAATGAGAAGAGTAGAGCTCCTCTACAGCGTGTTGTGGAATGCATACTATCTTGTTTTGGTGACACTGTGTTACATATTAACTACGAACAGTGAGCAAGTTAATGCACATTGTTATCACTAAAATTTCGTCTGCAAATGGTTACAAGAATACAACATCTTCAAACAACTATTACTTCACCCATGGACCAAAATTACCAAAAAAGAATTTCCAAAAGGTCAAAAACTATAAAACCAGTTATAAAATCAGGATGCGCTATGACTATACAGGGAGTGCGTGCACATGCACCATCAAGAAACACAAGAAAAGTGAACATGTGCACGATGCACGACTGTGGACGCTAAAAGACTAGCACACCTGAGAACAACACATTTATGATTTTGGTCGACCTCCCACCCACTTCTGGTTCAGCTTCCAAGTTGACTTGACATCCAAATCTTGGTTGGGTGGCTGGTCAAAGACCTAAAGGTGCCCTAAATAACCCGTTTTCACACTAAAATCTTGTTTCACAATACCTCAAAGTGGTGTTACAAAACAAGGCCATGGGTGCACTACATCTTCAAGGAATTCATTTGCAAGGTTATGATGCTGCTATTCTCTTGGGGAAACCTCTTTTCTCATCAAGGGCATACTAGCACCATTCCATTTGGGCAATCCACATCACCTTTTTAGTGGGTTAGCTTGGGATTCTTTCACCATTTATTTCAAGTTTTCAAGTTGTAAGAAGAGCTCAATATTGGGGGTCTGAGAGCCCTCGCTTGGAGGAAGAAGGAACCCAAAGTCCCCTTTCTCTTTGGTGTTTTCTTTTCATTAACACAATCCTTTCCATTGGTGACATGAGTCTTGTTTGTTTCTTGTTCTTCTGTCCTTATGCGCAATAGTTTAATTTTTTTTTCCTTTCCTATTTTAATTCTTAGCTTAGTATTTTATGTTTATTGTTCTAACCCTTTCCTTTACTGATGTCTTGCTTAGCTAACCCAACTAAGCTTGTAAGCACCTCTATTTTTCTCATTTAGGTGACAAAAGAGGTGTAATAGATTGGTGACTCTGCTGGAGAAAGGTATCAATTTCCTACCCCACTTGGGTTATTTTAGGTCTTCTTTTTACTTATTTAACCTGCAGGTACCATAATCGTACCAAGCTGACATGCAAAACATCAAATTCAAAGTTGAGTTGAGAGAATTCCATCCATAGTTTTCTTCACACCCGTGTGACAGTTGTGCATGGGTTTATTGGCCCATAGTCGCGCATCATGTGCACATGCACCAAAATCACTACACTACTTAGTGCCTTTTGCACATTTGTGCTCAAAAATATTTTTCAATTCGTGCATTGGCACTCAGAGCGCCTCTGTCTAATCCAAAATATGCGCACCTGTGTAAAAAAGAACACATTGTAAGCCTTTAAGGCCCATATCCTTCTTAAAAATGATTCCATACATGTTTTAATATGCACCACACTTACATTACCTCTCATATAAAGGGATTAGTGAAAACACATAGGCACTTAGGGGTTCAAGATCATTATTTTTCCTCTTTTTTCTTTCTATTTGGCCCCATGGATGGCTTGCTTTGACTAAAAGTTGGAATCATTCTACATCACATATAAAACTTGCATTGGGACTAGAAATTGGATATCAAATGTTGAGTATACTCTTCTCTCATGCTCCAAAGCGATCTTGAGAATCAGAAAGAGGTTGAAAGACAATTTCATCTCCCTTAAAAAGATAAAATCTTTAGGAGAGGACAATATCCCCCTCGGGACTCCTCTTAGTTTATTTTTCAAACACATCTCAAGATTGTAACGGGCCCATACATGCCCACATGCTATAAAGATAGGATAGTGTTGAAATTTACTTTCTTAGATTAAATCACTATGGAAATTTAAAGGTTTTGTAATGGGCCCATACATGCCCACATGATCACAATCTAGGATAGTTTCAAAGATTTCTTAGATTAAATCACATTAGGGAGTTAAAGGAATAGTAATGGAGTCAAATGGACCCACATGTCCACATGCTAGCCTCCTAGGGACTTTTGAATTTCGCAAGGTTGTACCAATGACATTTAGTTAAATAGGTAATCAAAGACTTGTAAGGACCAAGTGAAGTCCACATGCAACAAGGTGACACCTAATTCATTCAAAAATTGGCACACTTTCACTCATTCACACACAAAAGTCACTTCTCACTCACATAGTTTTCATCTCGAAACGTGGAGGTTGAAGTAATTTTCCTCCAAAGGGATTCTGAAAAACCCCACCCTTTTCTTGATGAAACTATCCACTCCCACTTAATTTCAACGAGATTGGCTCACACCCCCAATCTCTCAAACAACCACATATAATTTTTTTATAAAATCTCACTAAGTTTTCCTCCACAGGAGGTGCCAAAAGAAATATTTTATTCTAGGTAGGATTTCGAGGATAGGCATCCAAATAACTCCCCGTTATCTGGTTCTCACATTTTCAAAAAAATAGAAGTTGTCAAATAGGGAACTTTAAATCCTCCAAGTCAAGTGTTCCTAACACCATAAAGCAGGGAGATACCCATGAAGGGTTGAAGGCCGAGGTACAGTTGTTTTGTGTGTCCCCCCTTGAGGCACCCACCTCTTGGACGGGATCTAGCCCGTGACCCATTTCTTAGGACAAAAATCTAAATGTCGCACTTTGACCTAGGTACCTAGTGACCAAATTTTAGGACATCTACCCAGGTGGCAATTGTGGGCTCCAATTGCACCTTGATCAGATTTTGTGTGGCTATTGGTAAATATTTCCAGTTCTTTTGGGATATGCCCCCTCTACCCCTCATTATAACTGATTGCTTCATCCTTCACTAGTTTCTCTTCCAGTGTCTTCAGACCCCACTGTCGAGTGCTATTGGAAGGTCCAGTGCCATTTTGAGAGGAAGGACATTACATATTTTAGGACATGATAATTTTTTTTCTTTATTCCCCCACAAGGAAAAAATCCACCTATCCACATATATTCTTATTTATAAAAAAACTTTATGTATTATGCCCTTCTGATTACATTTGATTTGGATATATATCATGTAAAATTCAAAAAAGAAATTGCAGCAAAGGCTCTTGTTTATTTATTTCTCTCACCACCATTCACACACATTCACTTAGCTAGACAGACATCATAGGGGACCCATAGAGCCTCCTTCATTCTAGATGCTTTCTAAATCTCCCTCCTATTATAGGGGAAGTTCCTAGTCTTGCCAACTCGTCGGCTCCACCTTCTCACACTCCTGTGAGTGCCACTGTCTTGGGATCAACTTTTCTTAGTTCCACCTTACTTGGGTCTAGTTCCCAAGATCCACCTTCCACTCACTCTCCTTTACATGGAAGAGGGGGGGCAACTTCCTCTCAAGGGGGAAGTACAAACCCACCTAGTCCCCTCCAAGGGTCAGGTACTCAGAACACTCAGACTATGGCCATAACTAATCCTATGCCACCACCCAATATGCCATATTTATCTTCCCTCAACATACCAGATTTGACTAAAATCACCAATGATCCCATATTTCACAACCCCATGTGACTTGCAATGCCTACCAAACTCCCTTCAGACATCCCCAAGTTTGAAGGAAAAGCAGAAGATGATCTTGCCAACCATATCATGACATTTCACCTATGGTGTTCTTCGAACAACATCATGGTCGATTCCATCTGACTGAGGTTCTTTCAACATATACTCACTGGCCAATCCACCAAATGGTATGTCGAAGAAAAATCTGGGTCCCATGTGACTTTTGAATCCTTGGAAAAAGCATTTTTTACCTTCTTTCAATTACCTGTTCGTCATGACAATGGCCTTGAACTACTCTCATATTTCAAACAAACCTCCTCTACACATATTGCCGACCACATCCACGAATGGCATCGACGACGTAGCCTCTGCAAATATGATGGTACCCCCCAACAATGTCTCAATTGGTTCTTCAAATCACTTGTTTCCCTCCTTGCCAAAGATGTGGCCGCCACCTTCCCTCAGATTGAAGATGAAGCCATTAGCAAGACCCAATAGTTTGAACTCATCTACACCTAGCACAAATACCTATACAAAGTACTCCTAGATGCCCCAAGACCCATGCCATTTGGCCAAGACAAACCTGGGATGTCTCACTCAACAGATAGATTGATTGGTAACACTACACACCACAACCCATCGCCTCAAGAACCACCCATGTATGGCACACCTCAATATTCGTCGGCATATGGAGGAATCCCTTCTTATCCTCCTCCCCCTTATTAACAACCATACCCTTTTTTCATGCCTCCACCCATAAGTGGACCCCCGACGACACCCCTAAACCACCCACCTATTCAACCAAGTGTTGGTACTCCCTCTACCTCGGCCTATACCCTAATCACTAGTGAAAGTGCCATGCCCTCCTATGTACATTATGAAGCATTGCCTCAACATAATATGTACTTTCCATTTTATGCCCCCCCATAGCCTATGGATCCACCACAAGGACCACCACACGTTGGGTTTAATTTTGTTCAACCCTCTCCCATTCAGCAATATCAAAATTTTGAACATCTAAACACGAAAAATCCACCCCATCAATCGAATAATACCAGAAAGAAAGGAAAAAATCTGAACAATAATAATTCGAGACCGGGAGGAAACCAGATCCAACCCCAACAGAACTAGTCTTTCAGGGGCAACCAAAATTAGGGGAATCAAAACCCCCAAGGGGGAAACAACAAAAAATGTCAAGGAAGGAACAACAATAATGTTAGGACGACCTTCCCTTGTGTCCTTTGTGGTGATTTTGGTTACTATACTCACCATTTCCCCCAAATTATTGAATTTAAGAGGATGAAAGATTCTCTGAATGGACCACGTCCCTTAGCACCCCCTGCACCTCAACAACCCCCCCAACCATATGTGCAGCAACCCCCCATAGTTGTACTACAAAACCTCATCCTACACCAAGGGGTCATAAATACCCAACCAAACATGCAGCCTACCCCACCACAGTTGGGACAATATCCCAATACGGGCACCTCTACTGATCACATTATCCTCCTTACTAGTGAGGAAGAATTCCTTCTACAAACGCGCAGTCGTCAGCATAGCACACCTACTAAATCTTCTCCCACCACCTCGAAGCAATTCTAGTCATAAATGGACCCCATATCATAATTCCTCGCCCGAATACTGAAACCTCCCTTTGTATTCCTCACATCCCATTATGCAAGAATGTCCATAATCCTCAAGCTAGGGAAACTCATAATTACAGTTTGGTCGATGACTTGGCACAATCTCCAGCTGCCATGTCAGTATTAGAAGTCCTTCAAACTTGTCCCACCCAGTAGAACTCCTTACTTTCTGCCTTGGGAGTAGTTGACCCTTTCGATACTCGACTCATCACATTTGACCTCGACAACAGAGAACCTCGCCTCCCCTCTCTTATTTATTTTCAAATCCCTGTAAAATTTCAAAAAATTACAGTTCATCAATGCATCATTGATGAAGGCGCATCCACCTGTATCATGTCCAAATCTGTATGGAAGAAACTTGGTTCCCTCGAACTCATACCATTTTCCATTACCTTAAGAACCTATGATGGAAGACCCTCATCCCCCAAAGGACTTTTCCAAAATGTCCCTGTTGAGCTCGAAGGCAAAACCATTCTGATTGACATCAAGGTTATCAATGTCTTGTTTGACTACAATATCTTGTTTGGTCATAGCTACATGTATGCTATGAAGGTTGTCGCCTCTTCTGTGTTCCAAACCATGATGTTTCCCCATAATGGAAAGATCATTACCATCGATCAAGTATCACATTATGAGCCTAACCCTTCATCCAACATCGATAAAATCCTCTCTTTTATCCACACTAATCTCGATGCCTATCCACTCATTGAGATGGGCCCCATAATATTCAAAGACCCATCCTTTCTAGGGACATACCATGGAGCACCACCACTCCTCCATCCCTCAGCACAAGTATGTGTCGTATCCTACAATGGAATGACATCTGAAACTAACCTCCCTCCCACTGAGGCCTCTTTCATCCCTGACATCCCACTAGTTGTAGAACTTCTCCCTCAGGAATCCCCTGGAACTAATTCAGCTCGACTCGTTCCTGATCTTCTCCAGGGCTAGATCCTAGTTTGGGAAATAGTCCCCCAAGCCATTACCCATATCCCTTTCTTTTACCCCCCACCAGGTGTACAAGATTTCCAGGTCAGGTCAATGCTTACCCTTCCTAATATGGTTCTGGCAATCCCATTTTGGTATTTACATCCACCTGAGATGGTTCCTCAACCATCCCTCCCTCCCCAAATAGAAGGAATCTTGATGCATATTCCCATACTCACTCCCACCATACCCCCTACACCTCTACTCACTAACCCCCCTACTATAGATGGGGGCAGGCGAAAGAAGAAGGAGCCCACAACTCTACCTCCCCCATGCGTCCAACCTCCTTGCGCGTTATGTGAGAAAGATGGACACCCCACCAACAAATTCCCATCTCTCCCCAAGTTATGTAATCTCATCCAACTCTCTCAAGCATCACCACCGCTCATCGCTTCATCCAGTATTTCTGCTATCTCAAATAACACAAGTAACAAAGGACTGTGAACCAAATTTGCATGCACCATCTATTCAGAATATGGCCATTACACAGATCACTATCCACCGTTACCTCAATTCCAATAGACACTAACATCTGTATGCTAGAGCTTTCAGCAAACACCCACCCCAACTCATGTCACCAACATCCATTATGTCACAACCTCAGTCAACGAACACATGATATGTCCTTTCTCTCTATGTGAATCACTTGATCATTTCACATATCAATGTCCTATGATCATTGAATACAGGCATCATCAACTGAACCCTATTCAAAATCATACCCCCCTCCTCCAGCAGACCCGATAAATACCCTTACCCCATCAATTGATATGGTTCATATCTTGCCACTAGAACCTGAGGCACTCCCTTCTCCCACATGGTTTATAGATGATTTATATGAGGAGTTACCCCCAAATCCCCCCAATTCTCCAATTCATTTCCCCATGAACATTCTATGTCTGACTACCATTTTTAACCCACAATATCTGGGTATTTGGTTTATGTCAACCAAACCATCACAATCCCCTTACGTCTTTATCATAAGGAGACAATGCCATAGTGACAGTCACCGAGGTCACTCCTCTTGATCCCCTATATTCACACCAATTTGATTATGATGAGGATATCTTTGAGGATTTAACTATCCTCGATTTCCCATGGGATGTGCTTCACCACAGAGCACTCTTTCTTTCATAGGAAGCCTTCATGCCTCCTAACCAAAACCCCACATACGCAATTGAAACCAAATATTTTCTCCCATCGGGTCATATAGATTGGTTTAATAACCCTATCCTTGCCCCCGATGCTTTCAAGGAAGGAAATATGGCCAATATATCCCCAACCACCAAAATAGATATTTCCATCAAATTTGGAATTATCAAGGAAATCACCATTGGCACTGCATGTTCTCCTGAATAACTCACCTCCTACAAAGCCCTCTTCTAGGAATACAGGGACATTTTCGCCTGATCATGCATAGAGATGCCTGGCCTTGATCCCTCTATTGTCAAACATCGCATAGACACCTGGCTTGATATCACACCCATCCGCCAAAAACAACGACTGCTACACCCATCCAAAGCAGCAACCATCAAAGCCGAGATTGAAAAACTATGCACTGTAGGGTTCATTTACGCCATAGCCTATATGTCATGGGTCTCCAACCCTATCCCTGTTAACAAAAAAATGGCACTATCTGTGTCTGTACGAACTTCCGCGAACTTAATCATGCCTGTCCCAAAGACAACTTTCCAACACCCTTCATCGACCAAATAATTGATGATTGTGTAGGTCAAGAGGCTTCGTCCTTCATGGACGGTTTCTCTGGTTACAACCAAATCCAAATTCACCCCGTCGATCAGTAAAAAATGACATTCATGACCCCTTGGGGCACCTTTGCATATCGTGTCATGCCATTCATCCTCAAGAATGTTGGCGCCACTTTCCATCGGGCCATGACATACATTTTTCACGATCTATCTCATATCATCCTCGCATAATTAGGTGACCTCACTGCTCAATTTAATAAATGCACTCAACATCTTGATGATCTACAAATCATCTTCTATAGGTGTTGTCAGTACAATATCCGCTTGAACCCCCTCAAGTGCATATTCTACGTCACTGTTGGGTGCCTTCTTGGGTTCATAGTTTCCCAATGTGGCATTACTGTGGACCGCTTCAAATTCCAAGCCATCACATAAATTCCAGCCCCACGGAATTTATGCCAACTACAAAGCCTTCAAGGAAAAGCCAACTTTTTACGATGCTTTGTCCCAGATTATGCTACTCACACACATGGCTTCCTTCGCTTACTTCATCATGACATCCCATTTCAATGGGATAAAAATGCCCAAACCACTTTTGACAATCTCAAAGTGACTCTCTCCAATGCCCCATTGATTAGTTCACCTGACTATAACCATGATTATCTCCTCAACATATCATCCTCAGTCATTTCGATAACAGGCGTGCTCATCCAAATAGGGGATGACACCCATGAGCATGTGATTTACTACATTAGTAAAAACCTTTCAGGAACACCCTTTAAGTACATTCATGAAGAAAATCTAGCCCTCGCAGTCCAAAAACTGTGCCATTACATTTTGCTTTGAACTACCAAAGTCATTGCACATTCCAAACCCATGCAATACTTGCTCATTCATCGAAAAATTAATGGTAAATTTGCTCGATGGATCGTCATCCTTCAGGAGTACGATCTCGAATTTTAAACACCCAAAAGCAAGAAATCTCTCATCCTCACCGAAGTTATCATGGATTTTCCCTCCGACAATACCGGTCCACCAGTCAATACCAACCTCCCTGATGAACATCTTTTTTTTATCCCTTTAGATGAACCTTGGTATGGCAATCTTCTTGTTTATCTCCGAACACAAAAATTCGGAAACCACCTCTCCAGAGATGATCATCGACGTATTCGTCACCAAGCACCTCGCTACCTCCTCATCAGGGACATCTTATATGGGCGAGGAGTCAACACCATACTCCTTCGATGCTTAACCATTGACAAGGTCGAAAGAGTCTTGAACGATTTCCATAATAGCGCTTGCGGAGGCCATCTCTCAGGGTTGTCCACCACTCAGAAAATCGTCCACACAGGTTACTTTTGGCCTACATTATTTTATGACTACGTCCATGCTGTGAAACGATTTGATAAATTCCATCTTTACACCAACAATGCACCACGAACCACCGGATCCTCATCCCTCACGACCTCCCTCAATCGGGCCCAACCCTTCTCTCTCCAATGGATCAACATCATCCCAAATGATCACCTGCATCCACATATACAGTACTTGATCAACCATCACAAAAACACCAAAATCTCCCCCAAAAAAGAAAAAAGAAAAGGGACATAAGTTTTCTCACCCTCAGCTTTGCCTCAAAGGCATGACTATTTTTGCCACAAGCATGCACACATGCACACCTATTTACCCCATAGACGCACATGTATGCACTCCTATTAAGCCCATAGGTGTGCACTGAATGTGCACATGTTCACTACACAGTTGCACACTCATGCACAACTATCAACAACACAACCACACACATATGCATGGTTGTGTTTCGAATAGGCGCGCACCCCATGCATGCTTGTTTTCCCAAATAGCATTCCCCCCATGCATGACTATGACCATTAAATCCGCTCATTCGTGCACGGTTCTCCATCTATCACCCATGCATTTGGGGGGCCACAACCCTAAAAACCCACCGTATGGCCCTACCTAAAAATTGACACCTAACTATTGTACAGGAGGATGAGACCACTAACCTGACTTTCACACCTCCCGGATTGGTTGCCTTGCACTCTTGGAATCTATGAATCTACTCTACAATATCCTCTCTAACCACTATAGCAACAAGTACAAATGAGGTGGCAATGTGGGCCCTACAGCTATATATAGGCCCTTTTTTGCCAAACTTCTAGACTCAATTCTGGGAGCTCTGAGTGTCCATTTTTCAATCTGTCTTTAGCCATGGGATCAACACCTTGTCATCTACATCAAGACAATCCCTGAGCCATTTTTCATCCTTAGTCCCTAGGGAGCCATTTTTTCATACCTCGTTCAGGTACGCATGCTCATATTCAAAATTATCAAATAAATGGTTATATGTTTGATTATCTTAAGATATTGTTCACGTCGGGTATTTGGTTGTCATGTGTGTAGGTACTTGGTCATCATACACCAACGTGACCCCTTCAGGTATATAATCGACACTGGCATGTAATCATTCCCTCTAAATCTAAATTTCATCTCTAGTCACACCCTCTGAAATTTTCCTTTAGGGTCCCTATATCCGGCTCTGCAATACTGTCACCTCCACCGCATTTTGCGTACTATCACCCAGTAGCACTCTCCCCCCCATGAGTTGTCCCATTCATAGCCTCCCTTGGAACTTTGACACTCATGTTGTTTTCAACCTTTAGGGATGGGAGTCTTGATAGTATTACATCATGTCGTGAATCAATGACATACTCCTTCTCCTCATTTTTCTAGCCTACCCAACGGACTCCCAAGGCACTTCCTCATGGTTTTATTTTGACTGCACTCCTGCAACATCATTTACCATCCATTTCATCCACCGTCGGTTTTCCCATCTTTAGATTTCCCTTCATACATTTCCCTACTACAGAAAGCCACCTATGGGGCCCCAACCCCCCACTTGTTTTTTAACCAACTTGTGCCAACCTCAAGCCAAGCCATCTTACATAGGGGCACCCATTTATGTATTTGCATTATTATCCCCACTAATGTTTTAAATTCTTTTTGTAATTAATCCTTTGTTTCCAACATCTTACATAGTTTTTTGGTGTCATCTTTGGCAACCTTCTTCCTTTTTTGGAAAAGACAACCCATGTCACCCTTGGTTGGGGCATTCCTTATCACCTACTCTTGTTGACATCATCCATAAACTCCAAGTATCTCACAGGCCACCTACCCCTTCTCTCTCAGTTTGTTCACTTTGCCCCACCTCTGGCACAACTTATCCCACATCTCATTGTCCCCCTGACACTCGACCTAGTTGAACGGTTGCAACCACTTATACTTTGCATATATTTCCAACCAAGGGAAGTCTTGAGTCTCCACGCATCCTGAATTCATCCATGTACCTCCTCAGTCCCTACCCTCACCTAGTGGATTTCATGAAGCCCTTTTCTTCTTGGAGTCACATCTCCCTTTTTGTCGACATCAACACAGTTTCCAGAAGGGCGACAGTATCTTGACTCTCATTACCTTTACAATGAGGAGTCTTGGATGAAACAGGGAGAACCATCATTTCTCTCTACTATCGTTGACCCCCATAACATTCGACTTCAACACTTTCTCATGTTACGGTGGGTCTTACTTTGCGACTATTGCAGTTGTTTTTTATATTTGCTAAAGACCTATTAACTTTGTTGGGCTATCAATACCCACATAATCTGTGATACTTCTTACAGGTATCATTGCCTACTATTCGGAGTATTGTTCCTCATCAAAATTGTCCTCTACCTTTATCAAAACTGCCCCCGAGGGTGCTTCAGTTGTCTACATCAACATACAGTTTCAGTTATCGTACAACACCCTTTTTTGAGTTACATGACACGACCATGGGTTATGCCTGCCTCATTTGTACACAATTTATTTTCCACACCTTGAAAAAGGTTGGGTCCTATAGGTTCCCTTCTCCCTCCAATGGGCCACTGTTTATACTCTCACTATCACTCTTTCTTACAACAATACTCTCAGTAGAAGAAACATTGATGAATTTCAACTATCCGTATGCTCCTAACCTCATCCATCAGGGGGCATCTGCTACCACTGAAATTTCGTCTGCAAATGGTTACAGGAATCCAACATCTTCAAAAAACTATTAGTTCACCCATGGACCAAAATTACCAAAAAATCATTTCCAAAAGGTCCACAACTATACAACCAATTATAAAATCAGTATGCGCTATGACTATACAAGGCCCGCATGCACATGCACCATCAAGAAACGCAGGAAAAGCACACATGTGCACGATGCACAACTGTGGACGCTAAAAACCACACACACCTGAGAATGACACATTTATGATGTTGTTTGGCCTCCCACCCACTTTTGGTTCAGCTTCCAAGTTGACTTGACATCCAAATCTCAGCTGGATCTGGATGGGTGGCTGGTCAAAGACCTAAAAGTGCCCTAAACAACCCATTTTCACACTAAAAGTCAGTTTCACAATACCTCAAAGTGGTGATATAAAACCAGGCCATGGGTGCACTACATATTCAAGGAATTCATTTGCAAGGCTATGCTACTTCTATTCTCTTGGGGAAACCTCTTTTCTCATCAAGGGCATACTAGCACCATTCCATTTGGGCAATCCACATCACCTCTTGACTGGGTTAGCTTGGCATTCTTTCACCATTTCTTTCAAGTTTTCAAGTTGTAAGAAGAGCTCAATCTTAGGGGTCCAAGAGCCCTCCCTTGGAGGAAGAAGGGACCCAAAGTCCCCTTTATCTCTGGTGTTTTCTTTTCACTAATACAATCCTTTCCATTGGTGACATGAGTCTTGTTTGTTTCTTGTTCTTATGTCCTTATGCATGATAGTGTAATTGTTTTTTCCTTTCCTAGTTTAATTCTTAGCTTAGTCTTTTATTTTTATTCCTCTAACCCTTTTCTTTACTGCTGTCTTGTTTAGCTGACCCAACTAAGCTTGTAAGAACCTCTATTTTTCTCATTTAGGTGACAAAAGAGGTGCAACACACATAATTGTTTAAATTTTACACAATAGTTGTTCTTTTGGCACAATGATCATTTTGGTTGGTGTTGATCTTTTACATTGATTTGGAATGATTGTATGGATTACTTAATTAATTTTATGAAGAATACTCTCTCTCTTTCCCTTCCATTATTTTTCTTTCCACTAATTACAACCCCCTCACCTTCCCACATTCATTTTTCACTCCCTATTCTAAAATTTAATTATAGTCAAGAGGAATTATGTATTGACGTAGTTTGAAGTCGGAGTTTCTTGGTTGTATTACAGTGATATTTTCTTTGATTTGCATTACAGTTGATTGTCATGGACTTTGAGCAGTAAGAATGTTTATTTCCCGCTCATTTTATCATTTTTTGCTCAATACAAACCCCTCGCATATCCCGTAACCTTTGTTCACCCCCTGCTCATCGAAAACAGTTAAACCATTTGTATGGATTGGATGGCATGAGTCTGATATGTTGTTGAGACAAAATCTATTTCATATTTTTAAAGAGTCATCATGTATGGTTTTTAAAAGGATTATTTTCTAATCAATCATGCATGCAGGAATGAGATTTTTCAGCTGAGGTATCCATGGCAGGGGAAATCGAGGGAGAGGTAATTGGAACATAGGCCTAAGAAGGCCAAGATTCTCCATACACTTTAACGTTGACTCACAAGAGTTATGCCAGTTGTTTCAGGCCAGAGTTTTCAATTGGATTGGGTAAGTAGTGATCCAACCTAGGCCTGAAAGGCCTCCTTTCCAAGATCCACAAGCCCTTGATATTCCCATGCCCCCTCATGTCTCATTGCAACCTAATGTTTCCGAAAAGAGTGGATGACAAGAGATTGTCCACTCGACAATCTACCAACATCATGGCTGGCACAATCATCAATCACATGCAAAAATGGAAGGGTGACAACAACAATCGAAGAAATATCGCATCTCAAAGGGGGAAATATGGTTTTTGAGTTTTTATGTTATTTATTGTTGATGATAGTTGACTTCCATGTTTTCTTTGGATATATCAGTAATATAGATTTTTTGAAAATAATTTCAAATATCTTGAGATAAATTGTCAAATGTTAATATGATGGTGAGAGTCACAAGGAGGGGTGTTTTGCTTAATTAACTAGTATGTTATGATTGTTAAGAGATAAAGGGAGTCACAAGGGGTCCCCCCTACTAGTTATTATTTATTTATAGCCCTTGTTATGATTATTAGTTTACCCCATAAATAAAAAGTTGTTCAAGCTTTTAATTAAATTAACTAATGAGGTGGTTCAACTACTTCAACCAATTCTAATTTTCTTAAAGGAAAAAGGAAAGGGAGGAACAAGAGGAGGGATAGAAGAAGAAGCATAATAAGGTTTTCTCTTTGAGTTTATGATGAGATAGTTCAGTTTTAATTCATTCCTTTATTTATCACAAGCCTAATTCTTTTTAATGATAGCAGGGTCTTATTGTAGACATCAAGATTTATGGGCTAAATTACATCATTCAGACACTTGTTTTTCAGACGTGTTGATCTATCTTTGCTAGTCTGTGTAGACTCGTTTGTTTGTGAATTAGTTTTCATGATTGGAAAAGCCTATTGTGTAGAGTCGAGTGGGAAGCAATATGTGGCAAGTTGATCTAGCTTTTAGATTTCAGTTTTTGGTTTTTTGTTAGAGGTCCTTTTGTATGTTCCATCGAGGATGTCTAAGTTTGACTTTGGTCCAAAATTTCTGCATGATTTTTTTTAAAAGAATGTTTCTTTGGTGAATTGGAATGAAATAAAGGATTGTGTTATGTCTCATATGTCTTGATTATAATCTTAGTTTTTTTACTTATGTATCTACATTTATTTCAACAACTATTTTATTCAGAAAATCATATTTAAATGAATTTTCCAACAATCTTTTAATTGTAAAAAAGACTAGCCTAAGCACTTGTAATCAACACTTGTGAGTTAGGATTTTATTTTTTATGGCTATAAACATAGGGTGACATTCCCGCCTATTTTTATTTAGCCAAGCAGAATATGAAAATTCTTGAGTAAGATCATTTCATATATTTTCCTCACCAAGGTGCTCCCTATTTAATGCAACACAACCCAAGGATTGTACACACAATTTAATTTAGATAATTTCTCTGTAATGAGTGCCGAAGGTTATCTATAGAGGGCTTAAGAAATTGGACAATTGGACAATTGGAAAATAGAGGTATATTGTAGGGTTCAAAAGATTATTGTTGACACTGCAAAGATACAGTTAACCGCTCTTCGACTATGTGGCATTTCCTTAATATGCTGGGAAAGTAAGATGCAAGTTGATCTAGTTCAAAAGGGTAAATTAGTATCCTCTTGGGATACGTTTACCAAGGCTAATAGGAAAAAATTCTATCCACTGACACATACCCATACGATAATGATCAAGTGGCAACATCTGAGATAGCGTAAAGGCCATAATATTCAGGCATATACACATGAATTCAAAAAGAAGGCATTATACCTAGGAATTATGTTGTGTACTCATGAAACTCTTATGAAGTATATTGGTGGGATGCACTCATATCTTCATCACACTATTCTAATGTTTATCCCTACTAAAATTGATAAGGTGTAAGTACAATCTATACATCTAGAGTGTGGGCATAAATGTATGCATTATTAATTTCCAACATTAAATTATGAATAGGGGATCGTAAGATTCAAGGTGCAAGAACAAGAAATACAAGATTAGAGCCTATCCTAGTCTAACATCTAATGTTAGAAAACACACTTCAAAATTGAATGAATGAAAGCAAGACAATCACAAATGAAAATTGACACCATAAGATGTAGCTTAACACTAGATTGTAAGATCATGTCTCCCGAGTTAGATATCGATCTTCAATGGCTTGTTCCTGTAGTGGTTAGCTAAGCTACAAGAAAACTAAATCAAAACAAACTAGATTAAAAATACAATGAAGGAAATATGAAAACAACTTGTAAACAAATGAAACTAAAACTCCAAGACAATTCTTCAAATGGATGCAAAAAAATAAAAATGAAATCTACCTAATAGAATAATGGATCTACAAAATGAATGAAAATATGTAACAATGATCTATATGAAGAGGAATATATGGAAGGAAATGCATGTAGATTTTATGAGGTCCTATGAGGTTGTCTCCTAAGGTCTGTCCTTGACCTTAGTATGGCTCTAAGGTTCAACTGTGTGGTTGTCTTCTCTTGTTTTTTTAGGACAACAAACAATCACCAAAATTTCTGCTTAATATTTTAATGGTTAAGTTCTCTTTTAAGGTGCCCTTGCAAGTGTTTTCTTTACTCAATGTTAGCACATGAATAATAAATTAAAACGCATAACACTACCTCTAGATATTTGAACTTTAAAATGTTGATCTACACTTCTAAGAATGCATAAATTTGACACAGGTATTTTTGGTCAACATGACCCTAGATAAACCCCCCCCAGGGAAAACCAGTTTGGGATATATGTCTATATAATGATGATCAAAGCATGATATACAATAAGCAATACAACACAAAGGAACATCTATACATAGAAAGATCTTCACGATCCTTACCACAAGATCCAATGAGATATGCGCCCAAGGTTTGGTGCCCCCTCTCCCTTTGCTTCTCTCTCCACTGAAATGAAGCACCCTCCTTCCTCATTGACCCAATCAAGAAACCTCTCCATAGAAATATGCACCTTTGTGCTTTCTCTCCACTGAACTAGTCATAACTGAATTCCTCCAAGTGAAACTTCTACCAGGTAATGTGCACTCCACTCCTATGGTGTGCCCTCCTCCTAGCAAATGTGATCACCATAAAATAACCGAGGCCTAAGAATAAATGAGCCCTCCATGAACATGTGCACCCAATATTTCCTCACCCTTTTCTTATTTTCTCATCCTCTTTCCCTTCGCCAAGTTCCTTTAGTGAACATACAAGTGAATGAGCTCTCCTTTGTCCATTGTGCCCTCCTTTAGGAAGCATAAGGAAACCTAAGAATTGGGTGGATGAGATGATATTATCTCATCCCTAATCAATGGTTGATATAATCTCACATATGTTGGAAATACTAATACAACTGAGAGGGGGGGGGGGTGAATCAGTTGTTTATAAGCTTAAACAATTTTATACCTTCTTAACAATTATTAATATTTCTTCATGTGTCATCAAGCAACATACAACATATGGACAGTAAGAGTA
>ML777482.1:333044-347012 GCA_009831015.1 Picea engelmannii
TTTCTTCATGTGTCATCAAGCAACATACAGCATATGGACAGTAAGAGTAAAGATCATCAGTCACACATAAAATACACACAGAGACAGATTTTCACGAGGAAAACCATAAAGGGAGAAAACCTCTTCTTCTTCGAAATGATAGGTAGTCTTTTTCAGTTCTGTACATCATCTACAATTGAGCACCAACTCAATGTGAGGCTTCTACCTCTGTTTTACAAGCTGCAACTTATTTGAGAGCTCCAACTCTCTGGTTTCTCTAGCACCCACTAGAAGGAAGCTCCAACTCCCTGAGTGTTCCAACACCAACTGGATGGAAGCACCAACTTCCTGAATGTTCCAGCACCAACTGGATGGAAGCACCAACTTCCAGTTACACAGGCTCCAACCTGCATAACAGAGAATACATGTTCTCCCTAGCACCACCCTGCCACCCTGGTTTCTCTGTCCACTACCAGATGGAAGCTACAACTTCCTGTGTTCAAGCTCCCACTTGAACCTCTGAGGAAAACAGTCCTCCCGAGCACCTCCCAACCACCCTTAAATATCAATGGTTAAGTACACATTCAACTTTACAGATAAATCAGTTCTTACTAGTCTTTCTTTGTTCTTTAATTCTGGTCTTTTGTTCATTGTTCTGCTACTCTTCTCTTATTCAACAGGTCTGCTTTGCATCATATCTTCTATCATTCTGCTCTGCTTCTGTTCTGTCCATCATGTTGCTCTTCTTCTGTTCTCATTCTTGCACAGTTCCATCCTTTCTTGCTATTCCTTTGCTCATCTTCTTTTTCTTACTGTTTACCCATTTTTCATTTAGAACAATCAATCCAATTCGGTCTACTTCATTTTATTTTATACACCTTTCTTTAACGATTCCACTTCCCCTTCCAATAGGAAATCCAACGACATCTGCCTTGGCAACTGAAACACTAACCAATTCATCATGCTCAGTCGGTTTCGCTTAACAGATTTTCAACTGAAGCGTTAATGTGTGAGTAAGAACAGCAACCCTCCGATCAAGGTTTGATCTAACGGTTCAGATCCCATCGGGATTTCACCCATCGCGATTTCGGCATTTGTGATGTCAAAAATCACAAGCCCTTTGGACTCGCAATTCTCCAATTCCCGATGGCTCCTTTTCACTCGCTAGCCCTGCTGGCTATAGGCCCATATGACCATCTATCATGTGACCGCCACCATACCTCTCGTCGGGCTTTCGAGGTTTACAATGATAATGTGCATTCATCCCCTGGAGCTGCGATATGCTGATTCCCGACATCCTCTGTACTCCTTACACCTGTCCTGCATTAACTCCTGGGTGGCCCACAGCCTATACCTCTTATGGGGAAATCGCGTATCGCGATTTCGCGATGTTTGATGTTCAAAGTTCTTGTCAATATCAAAACCCGAACCCTGAAACTCCGAACAGGGCTATGATCTATGGTTTAGATTCATTCTTATCCAACGACCGTGATTACTTCGCGAAATCGCATTTCTCAATTTCGGAGTTCTTGATGCATTGTGTTCTTTGTATTCTGAACTCCCGATCCCTGATACTCCGATGCCACCTGTCCTATGCGCTAGTTGTGCCATGTGTCGCTTAGTTGACGTGGTCTGTTGACGTGGGTCGAGTCGATGTTGATCTGACGGTTCAGATTCCGTCGGGATTTCGCATATCGCAAAATTGGGGATTTCATTGTAGAGTGAACTTTGCATTATGAAATCCCGATCCCCGAATTGCTGATGAAGCCTCCTGGCTGGCACGTGTCCATACGAATAAACGGTCCAGATCCCTGCTTGATTAACGGTTGGGATCAAATCGTGAAATCGCATATCGCGATTTCGGGGTTTTCAATGTTAAGTGATTTGGATATTTCAAACTCTCGATCGCCGATTCTCCGATGGCTTATGTCCCTTGCAACTTCTGCAGATCTGACGGCTATTGTTTTTTCGGGAAATTTGAATAAGATCCTACGGTCACTGACTCTTCTCCTCCCGATAATTGCTGCGCTGCTATTCATTGCTATTGTCATCACTGCAACCACAACTGTACTTTCCATCAATGACAAGTATACGCTAGTTTGCTTTCTGTTAACTGAAATTGCCAACAACATATATATCAACTCAAAACCCACTTCACTTGAGTTTCCATAGTTTCCACTTTATGTCTATTAATTCACCCACTTTGTGAATTAATTGTCACTTTATGCTAAAATGACCAAATTTCACTTTTGACTTAAATCTCCTAAGTCAAAGTGAAATTAGACACAGAGTACATAGTAAAAGGGTAATAGTCTGCCCCTTTGTTCTTAGAGACTCAGAAGCACATGGGGACCACTTTCCAAGGTACCCAAATCCCAACACTCTCTCTTACTGAGGAAAGTGCTCGTCACCACCAATCTCGTCCCTGCAAAGGACATGGTTACCTCCTGGCATATACTCGGTGAGTATGGTTGTACCTTGATCATTGAAAGTGGAGTCTTTCATAGATCTTCTCAATCTGTGTGATCTATAAATGGAATGGACTCTCCATTGATCCAAGATCGCCTATATCTCTGCATCACAACAAATATGTCCACCTTAGTCTCCCACCAAGTATTTCCACCTACTATTAGCATCTCACCAAGAGTCACTCTCTTGGCATATCACCAAGAGTCTTCCCCTCTTGGTGTCTCACCAAGAGTCATCAACTTGCCCTCTTGCCAAGTAACTTCCACCTGAAGTGGATCTAGAATCTGATCTTCTTGTCTCATAAGCTAAGTGAGGCTCAAGCCTCTATGGTTCTCTATTTCTCCTCCTCATCAACCTCTGATGCATTGAAGTTGTAGCACTAACTCTCTATTTGTTGAGCTTCTCTGAAACTGTAGCTATACTAGGTGGACTAGTCACCCACTCTGAATATGTCCAGGGACACTGAGTCTTGTCTCCCTATGAATCACTACTGTGATTTAGCTAGTTCTCATCAACTCTGTCTCCCCATCTAATTTTGGATGGTGTAATAGAAGACAAGGTAGTCATGAATGCACACTCTCTCACAAACTGATCACTGAACTCTATCTCCTCTGTTGTCGCTATTGACACATCCTATTTCTTCTTATTCTTCTTAGGACACTGCCCTTTATAGTGACCCATGTCTCCACAAGAAAAGCATATCATTGTGCTCATGTATCTCTTATACCCACTGTTGTTGTTTCTCTCTCATCCCTATGGTGGGGCCCTAAACTTGGGACCTTGCCAATATCCATGACCTATATTATTCTTGCCCTTTGTCCAAAGAGAAAGGTCCTCAACACCCAAAACTAATTTCTATTGTTGTTGTTGCTATTAAGAAGCTTCGCCTGCAAGACTAATCTCCTCCCGGATGAAGTCATCCCATATCCTCTCCCATGTAGGCATAACCTCCCTGGAAACAATGTTGCGTACAAATGGACCCCAATATTTGGTGAAGTTATTCATAGCTATCCTCACTAAATATTTAGGGTTCACCACCTCTCCTAGGGGTCCAATCTCATCTCTGATCTGGGTGTATCTACCAAGGAATGACGTAACCTACTCATCCTCAAGCATGCGAATTCT
Organism: Picea engelmannii; assembly: GCA_009831015.1. Classification (NCBI taxonomy): domain Eukaryota; kingdom Viridiplantae; phylum Streptophyta; class Pinopsida; order Pinales; family Pinaceae; genus Picea; species Picea engelmannii. The sequence continues at coordinate 336,618 of ML777482.1, forward strand.
CCTCAGTCGATCATGAAGAACCAACTTGAAATTCTCACTAGACCTCTCATACAACTTGCATAGAGATGCAAAAATATCATATGCATAAGTATTCCCAGTCAAGTGGGGAATAGTATGATCTCTGACTTCATAAAAAATGGTCCTCTTTTCCTTATTGATCCTGTTCCTGAAATCTGCCAACAAGATTGGGGCAGTGACAGGAATGAAGGGAACATGTGCCTCAACTATATCCCATAGTTAGAGGTCCTCTAGGAAAAATATGATCATCTCCTTCCAAGGTGACCAATTTCTAGCCCAGACTAGCGTATCCTCAACAGGCATGTGAGATACTAACATGTTTGTCAAACTACACTCACTTTGATGCTCCAAATGCAAAGGAACGATGCCTCACTCTTGTCAACACAGGTCTAAAAAGAGGCAAGTGAAACATAGACCTCACTCCTAGAAAGTAGGTGTGAAAAGAGTTTGTACACTACAACATCACTCCTGTCCACGCAGGTGTGAAAATAGGTTGTCCACAAGGGTAAAAATTTAGCCTAACAAATTTTCCCACAACTGTCCACAAACACTATCAACTAATTGTTCAAAATCTGCCCTGAGTTGTCCAACTGGCACTAAATGAGAGGTACCTTCAGATATGAAGGTTACCCACTATTTTGGACTAAAAAATTTCTGTCCAAAACAACCAACAAATATGATATAAAACCTCACAAAACCGCCCCCAAAAGTGCTCCAAAATCAACAAGTCTAAGCCACCTTTGGCTCTGATACCATGTTTATTTTCTGAGGTCCTATGAGGCTTCCACCTAATGTATTTCCTTTAACTTAGTATGGCTTTAAGTTTAAACTATGTGGTTGTCTTCTCTTGTTGTTTTAGGACAACAAACAGTCACCAAACATACTGCTCAATATTTTAATGGTTAAGTTCTGTTTTAATGTTCCCTTGCAAGTGTTTTCTTTACTTAATGTTAGAAAATGCATAACACATTAAAAGACATAACACTACCTCTATATATTTGAACTTTAAAATGATTATCTACACTTCTAAGCATGCATAAATTTGACATAGGTAATTTTTTCAACATGACCCTGGATAAACCCCCTCGGGGAAAACCAGTTTGGGATATATGTCTATTTAATGATGATCAAAGAATGAGATACAACAAGTAATACAATAAAAAAGAATCTATATACATAGCAAGATCCTCACAAGCCTTTCCACAAGTCCAGTGAGATATGCTCCCAAGGCTTGGTGCACCCTCTCCCTTTATTTCTCTCTCCAGTAAAATGAAGCCCCCTCCTTCCTCTTTGACCCAATGAAGAAAACCCTCCACATAAAGATGTGCCTCTATGCTGCCTCTCCATTGACCCATTCAAAACTAACTTTCTCCTAGTGAAACTTCTACCAGATAATGCGCACTCCTCTCTTATGGTGCACCCTTGTCCTAGCAGATGTGATCACCATCAAATAACTGAGGCCTAAGCATCCATGAGCCCTCCATGAAAATGTGTGCCCAATATTTCCTCACCCTTTTCTTATGTTCTCATCCTCTTTCACTTTTCCAAGCTCCTTTGGTGAACATACAAGTGAATGAGCTCTCCTTTTCCCTTGTGCCCTCCTTTAGGAAGCATAAGGAAACCTAAGAATTGGGTGGATGAGATCATCTCATCTCATCCCTCATCAATGGTTGATATCATATCACATATATCTCAACTCAAAAACCACTTCACTTAAGTTTCCATAGTTTCTGCTTTATGTCTATTAATTCACCCACTTTGTGAATTAATTGTCACTTTAGGCTACAATGACCAAATTTCACTTTTGACTTAAATCTCCTAAGTCAAAGTGAAATTAGACACAAATTACATAGTACAAGGGTAATAGTCTACGCCTTTGTTCTTAGAGACTCATAAGCACATGTGGACCACTTTCCAAGGTGCCCAAATCCCAACAATGCACTTTCTGTTTTTCATGTTCAATGGATTGCGTATGTGATAAAATATTCTAATCAAATCCAAGAACATCATTTCAGAGAGAAATTAGAGGAACATAAGAGGAATGGATTGAACTCTTTTTGTATCTTATATTATTGTACTAATGAGAATAGTTCACAAAGAATTCTTGAGAGCTAAAATATAAATGATCTACCTCTTTAACCAATCTCGAAACAACTCAAATCTAGTGCAATTCATTAGAGAGGGTTTATGTTTATGGATCTAATGTTCGATATGATGGAATTAAGTTCTTATGAGTGTATGTTGAGGTATGTTGTAATCGATTTGTATGAAGAAAATGAAGGTGTGATTATGAAAGGGAATGTTTGTGTTTTTTTTAGTTTTTTTTGTTTTATAAACACACAAATGAAACATGTATTAGAAACTAATGAATTTGTTGTCAACTAACAAAACCTTACCAACATTAAAGAGGGTGATGTTGGGTGAATATGTGTTATGAGGAAAATATTTCTATGGCAAGGGTTAAACCAAAACAGATGGAATGACATGCAAAAATCAACTCTAATCCCAAGTATGCTATATAAATGAAATGCTAACAAGACAAGGCTAAGAGCCTACCTCATCCGAACGTTCGAATAATACCACCATTTGTTATGAGGAAAATATCTATATGGCTAGGGTGAACCACAACAAATGGAAATGATGAAATTAGGTCCAGGGTGCATGATAGGACTACAATATCATGTGATTCTAAGACAAACTGAGGGTATGGACGACACGCAAAGTCAAGAGTTCTGAGGAGTGGCCGACATAGGTTGATAGACTTCCTTTGAACAAGAGCATGAGATATATGGAGGACTCCGACAGCATAGAACCAATGATGAAACCATGAAATGCAGGAGGAATCAATGAAATTCTCTATAGGGAATGGAAGAGTAACCAGTCGATAGAGAAGACTTTGTCATGAGCTCATCTTCCCAAGGCCATCCTAATACAAAAATTATGATGATGAATGGACTCAAATAACTTTGTGCTTTGTTCAAAGGAGACACAACTACTGTCGATACAAGATAATAATCCCTTTCTACCTGTATTTGTTTTTTTTGTTTTTTCATAGACAAATGAATGCTATGATACAGAGGAGGAAACAAGTGTCACAAGTAAGAAAAACTAGTTCTAGCAATGGAACATCCATATTCTCAATGCATGGAAATGTATGTGGGATATGGACACTTGGGAGAATGTTCCCTCCTAGGTATAGGGTGTCAAATTTCCAAGGATATAAACAAGGCTGTGCTTGGTTGAGGATACAAAACTGTTGAGGAAAACGATTTATAACACAAAGCGAGAATCGACTATAGGCTCAATACTGCAAGAAAGGGCATGAGATGCAATCACAACTTAACTCTAAAAAGTGTCCTTTTTTATGTATTTTAGTCTACTTGGTGTGAAAAAGGTGTAAACTTGTGCCAAATAGACATATTTTCAAAACCAATTTACGAATGTGAAAAAGACAAGTTCACTCAATGATCTTTTTATTTTTTGATAATGAGTCAGAAAAGATCTTATCTAAGACTCACAACCTTTCAAGTCCAATTAAATGAGTGTGAAAGGGACAAATCACTTGAAAATATTTTCCCTTTTTTATAACGAGTTGGAAAAGAGATTAACTAATACTTGCGTGGGAGAGTCTAGGCAACAAGTCATGGGGGAGGCCAAGGCTCCCATGCAGAACTTCTATGGAATGTCAATATATTATGAATAGCCCACATAATATTGCGAACACCCAAATCTCTCCAAGTTGAGGAGGATGAAGAACTAACGGATTATATAGTCTCCATGATAGATCAGATAATATCTCTTATAGGAAAAGACATAGGTGGGGGCATTGGATACCCCACAGGACCGTCCGAGTCGAAGGTGATCTCCTCAAAACTCAGAGGGAGAGGACTTGGTGAAAGTAATACTATCTCTTGTTCAAAAGGCGTAGGATAGGGAATGATGACACCATGGTTGAAAGATGCATCACTCCCCATAAGGAGAGTAGGATTGACCAAGGATTTCACTGGTGCAACCACTTCTCAAATTTAGGTTGAAGAGGATGCATGGTAACAGGGATAGGGGACACATCACCCTTGAAAATGGAGATGCGATCAGGAGAGGACTGTGGTGGAATAACCATCGTGTCAATCAAAAGAGGAACGAGGTGTGGAGAAACTATAGACACCTTGGAATCTAAAGGGCCCTTAGGTGAGCCCCATACATCCAATATCCTAGCAATGGCTGGACACAAACGAGTAAGGTGATCTCCTTCACAAGTTGTGCAAAGGAATTTAGTCTTATGTCTTAGGTGTTTAGGTTTCTCAATGCCCCCAATGTCATTCACATCAGACGATGAAATGATCTCAATGTGATAGGAAAAGTTGAGAGAGTCATATCCTACATGACGTACAGAGGTTGGAGATGTGGTATTAATATGAATCATGGGGATTAGAGTGGTGTTTCCAACATGAATAGCAGCAGTCGAGTATGGTTTGTCAACATGACTTGTAGAAGTTGTCAACCCATCCCCAACATGACTGACAGAGGTTGGTGATGGAGCTCCAATATGACTAATGGTGACTGGACTAGTGGTGAGTTGTGGCATTTTATACCAAATTCTAGGGAAAGATTGACTTTGAAACATTGAAATCTAGGGAGGTTCCCAATTTACCCTCTATCCCTATTTGGAAGGGTAGTATCCTCCACCCAATTGATTCCGAGAAGTCTGAATGGGAATCATCACTAAAGTTTGTGAAGAGACAGAAGTATGATAAGGACTATTTGAGTGAGGATATATGTTATCCTCTTGTGAAGGGGTTCCATAAAGAGGGTAGCTAGAAATATAAAAATCATTCTCCCCATATGAAGCACCCGGGGATACATGAGGACTCGTTGCAGGAAAAGTGATTGAAGGAACTAACATGGAGGACGAAGGATCCAGGGATGGAGTGTAATAAGTAGAATAAGAACCCATATGAGTATTGGCTCCTCAAAGAGCATAACTAGGACTAGATCCATAAGAGGGGAGGTTCCAACCTCCCATCGTAAAAGATGGTTGAGGGAATTGACTCATATCAAATGAATACGTAGGCATCGGGGCCATGGTGCCCCTAGATCAAATGCTAGGATTCATATAAGTGGACCAGGGAGAGGATTGCAAGGGTGAAGGCATATTAACAGGAGAATGACTAGAGACCCAAGGCATGGACTGAGTGCCATATTTTTTCATACCATCATGCAAAACGAAAGGATTCATCCCTATTGAATGCATAGGAATCATGGGGTAGGTAGTGGCGAACGAAGGAGCCAAAGGAACTCCACTATCTATGATAAAGAGAACTCAATATAGACACTAATTCCAACTAGTAATCAAAGAGCACACCAAAAAACAAAATACCAATATGCATGCAAATGGGGTAAAATGGCTAAGTGGCCACCCTCCCTAAAAACAATATGTATCACCCAAGAGGGGCCTGAGACTCCCTGATAAATATTGGGGGTAACCAAATTAGTTATAAGGGCCCTCGTGGGCTTAGCAAAAAGTTGGTCAGATTCCCCCAGAGAGGTAATACTCCATAAAGGTTGTGTGTTTTCTGACCCTTATCTGACCTAGGGTACATGCAGAATAACCCCTACAAGTAACCTATGAGACACCTAAGTCAAGAAACTAATAAACCATTATATAATCAATTCACAAGCGAGCAGTCGTAAGTCAATTCCACCATATGGGTAGGGTAGCAAAGCCCAAAACCTTGAAAGGACTGCCTCTCACAGAGGTAAGGGGACTAATAAGATCCCCAGAAATATGTCTAACTCTAGGAAGGTATTGGGGGGATATCCCTTCAACCAACTTCGTGCGACCTTGTGATTAAATCCGGTGTGAGAAGAGCCTCTTGATCTTACCGATTATACAATGGATTTCTCCACTCCCTGACTTAGACACATATGTTGATCTAACTTTCTTAGAGAAGTTTACTCATAAAATCCTATTGCAAGGCACTAAATCCTAGGCTAGTTTCTGCACCCTAGAAAAATAAAATCCTTACTAATCAATTTTAAATTATAGCGTTAATTTTAATGGTCACGATTACTCAAAAATGTATGGTAGTGAAACTCATGGTGTTATGACTTTGCAAGAAAAGTAAATACGAAAATAATACAAAGTCCTAAATTTAACTTTCAATGAATGATATGCTTCTAAAAACCAATGCAATTTTCAAATTCAACTTTGCAATTCATAAGTAAAAATGCAATTTTTCACTATATGCATTAAGCTAATGATAAAAACTCAAAAGAGAAAAATGCCAAGAAATGCAAAATGACTATTTTTTTTTGTATTCTCAATATAACAAAACTGAAAATGCATGGACTGAAAAGTAACTTGATATATAACCCTACTGTGTATAAAAGAGACAACTCAAGTAGGACACCAAGCAACAAAACACCCATCCCAATGTACAATGACAATAAAAAATTAAAAGACAGTGAGAAAGAATTCACCCAAAAATTCAACCAAAAGAGGGTTTCCTATCATCTCACTAGCACTCAACAGGCACTATAGAGACCTAATAAGACTCAACAAGCATCAAATCCCACCCAACAACCACCAAACCCAACAAACAGGCAAGGAAAATTGATGTACACGACTGTTCATGCAAACAGAGTGTATATACACATCTTGTAGTGAGACAGTCTGCATGTGTACATTATTGTCAAGGAAAAAAGGTGTGCATATGCTTCAAAACAAGGCTAGACAAGGGAGAAAGGTTGATAACTTAGACCTAGAGTTACCAAAAACTGTCAAGAAATGATGCGATAAGAAACATAATATAAACAAGATCAATCTAAGGAGAAAAGTACTCCAAAAACTAAGAAAGAAGACCCAATCCCCAATATGGTTTCCACTTCTATTATGAGGAAAATCTCTCTATGGCTAGGGTGAAACACAACAGATGAAAATGATTGAAGAAATCAACTTTGTCCCAACAACATGCTCTATAAACCAATGTGCAAGAAAGATAAGAAAAAATCTTATCTCATCTAGATGTTCGATGATGTCCATCATTGTTCACTTTGGCCCAAAGCTATATACCTGCAACAAGTTCTCAACAAACAAGAAAAGAAATCATACAGTGGCAGTATCAAAGGTTAGCACACTAAATAGCATAATCCATCAATATACATAACAAATACACCCATGGATAATAACTCATATATTTTCAAGATATCAATTGGATGGGAAGAGAGTATTTATACTAATGAATGATCAATAGAAGTGAAAATGTGTTGGCACAGTCTGGAACCGAGAAAATAAGTTCCTCCCAATTGGGCCTCCTCCACTTCAATCCTCCACCAAAGGAAAGCTCATAGAAGGGAGAGAATGAGGTTCTCCATCAAATAAGGGAAGATCTTGGGGGTTGAACACTATGTTTAGACTTAAAGGACTAAGGGATGTAGACTCAATATGAAGTAAATAATTTCTCCAGAGTAAGTTTTCTCTCAAAGTTGAATTCTTCTCCTCTTTCCATAGCTCGGAATTGGCTCATTTATAGCCTTCAAAATGAAACTGAAGGGTCGAGTCAGAACATTTCCAGTATATGGAAGGCCAAGGATCAAAGATATCCTATCATGACATGGAAACTCGATATTTAATTTTCATTTTCCAGCACAAATCCTGATGTGCGCGGGCTGTAGTGGAGTAGCCTACGTATAATCTTGCTGTATAGTGTGCAAGATGCCTACAAGTGGAAAAATTTGTAATTTTGACTCTATATTTTATCAATAGGGAAGATAAGTCTGCATAGGGAAATGGAATAAGTCCCTTTATGCAATATTTCTTAGGGTGAGGCATATCTTGCTATAACACCATTGAGCGCATGACCCAAAGATTTATACCTACAACTTGTCATCAACAACCAAGATACACAAGAATGTGGTGATAATATATATTGGTAGCATATAGATTATCATAATCCATTGACATACCTGAGAAATACTCCCATGGAATAATAATTCAGATATTTGCAAGATATGAATTGGACGAGAAAAGAGTATTTCTATTAAATTATCAGCAGAAGTACATAGGTGACAAACTTCTGAAACGACACATATAATAACCAAGAAACTAAGTCCCTCCAATTGGGCCTCCACCACTTCATTCCTCCACCAAAGGAAAGCTCACATAAATGAGTCAATCAGGTTCTCCATCACAAAGAAGGAAGATCTTGGGGGATGAACAAGGAGTTTAGAATTTCAAGGACAAAGGGATGTAGACTCAATATGAAGTTAAATTTCTCCAGATTGCCTTTTCTCTCAAATTTGAATTGTCGAATACCTAAAGGCTTGGATATGGCTCAATTTATAGCCTTCAAATGGAACTGAAGGGCCAAGTTGGAGTGTTTCTAGTGCATGGAAGTTCAAGGATCATGGATCTCATGACATGGCATGGAATCTCGACATAATTTTTAATTTTGAGCACCAAACCTGATGTACGCGGGTTGTAGTGGAGAAACTTGCATATACACTTGTTGTATAAATGATAAGGAACATATCTGTGGAAAAATATGTTTTTTCATCTTGGAAGGCACAAAAAGGGAACTTCAAGTTTGCATAGGGAAATGGAAGGCCATCCAAGCAAGTTGCATGGAGTGAGGAAAAAATTGCTATAACAGATTCCCCCTAATGTGTGAGGCTAGAGGTCTATGTGTAATGGCCGAAATACATTATAATTCCCAGAAGTGGAGTAATGAAGACTCATCTGGAAGTACTAGTTTCTCATGAGAATATTACAATCCATAATGACTTTGTACAAATGGCTTCCACTATGAATTGCACTGCAGATCCATGTGAAAATATATCAAATCAGTGTTCATGAGCATGAATAGGCAATATAAAGCGGACATATTCCATAGGCTTTCATATCCATGAACAAGGAACAATGGAATCCAATCTCAAAATCAATCTGAAGATATATATATACAATGGAGTAGAATCTAATTTCCCATTATCACTAAAGTCATATATTTACTGGTCCAATGAAAGAAAACAACAAACGAGAAATGTTTCTACTATAAGATGAATGTCTTCTACACTATCTGTCTAAGGTGCAATTCTACATCATATGAATAGAGGATTTGAGATCGAACAAAATGAGACTTCATTTGAATACTGATCATTAAGGTATATCTCTAACAAAGATGATAAAACCCATTGATAATGAAAGTAGGTATCAAGGAATTAAGTACATTCTACAAGTTTGAATAAGGGTGTTGAGGCAGAATAATTGAAGAATCCATCGATCAGGAGACATTGACATATTCCCAACTATCAATGGAAAGAGAACCTGCCACTGATGACTGTGGCCTAGGTATTCATAGGACTCTAGGTCTCATTTCCATAATAGATGAGTTGAAGTCGATGGAAAGAGACCCGCTAAAAGGAGAGGATTAGGGAATCTCGCATCATCCAGTATGAGCTACAAAGTAATAGATTGATGATTAGGAGGGGCTCAAACGAATGGGATTTTCATGAACTAAGGAACCTATGTGTCTATTGCATGCACCAGATGCAATTAGTGCATGAAAAATACCCTATCACTAGTACATTTGGGTCAAATTTTGACGGTGCATTCGACACAATTGCCACTTTATATTGTCAGGAAAATGACAAAAAACGGACCCCAACAAATGTCATTTCACATGACATCTCTTTTCCGACGACATAGATTTCGTCGTTATTGCGACGTCTTGAACGTGGCAAGACCGGCGTCTTGAACATGGCAAGAGAGACATCTGAAACGTGGCAATAGAGACATATGGAATGTGGCAAGACCGACGTCTTAAACGTGGCAAGACCGACGTCTTGAACGTGGCAAGAGAGACGTTTGAAACGTGGCAAGACCAACATCTTGAAGGTGGCAAGAGAGATGTCTAGAATGTGGGAAGAGAGATGTCAAGAACGTGGCAAGAGAGACGTCTTAGACATGGCAATAGAGACATATTGAACGTGGCAAGACCGACATCTTGAAGGTGGCAAGAGAGACGTCTAGAACATGGGAAGAGCAATGTTAAGAGGTATTATCTTTGATGTGGTTGCTATGGGAGTGACACTCCAAGATGTCGCAATAGCGACCTTCTTGTAGGTATTTAAAGAAAAATACAATATCAGTACTAAGAGGGACAAGTACATTAACCTTTGCTAAGATACTAGCCATATCAATATTTAAATCTATATCATCAGTCTATATTTAAGAAAGTCATATTTTTTTATTAACAATTTATCCTCTTAGTTTATGTATCCATTAGATACAGTGTTCTTAACACTTTCATATCTCTGTAGCCACTAGGTGGCATTGGTTCTTTTATTTCAATCTTAAATAATGACCTAAGATTTTTTTGC
>ML777482.1:348450-362243 GCA_009831015.1 Picea engelmannii
TATGTAATTATGGGCATAGATCTATTCACGAAGTGAGTAGGCGTTCAGGTTGTTGGATTGATAATTGTGTAAGAAGCTACAAATTCTCATTTGAAAATATATTATGTCACTATGGATGTCTGGTACATACATCTTTTGATCCAAGGGCCCACTTCTTTGCAAACACTTATAAATGGTTGATCAGATATTTAAGGTTGTTGATTAGAAGAGTATTCCATACTACCCTGGAAAAAATTTCCTAACAAAGAATATGAACAAGGTATTTGCATCCACACTCACAAAATATGTGACGTGAAGAGATTAGACTACAATAATTGACTTGATGTTATTCTCTCAAAATATAGGAAAACATGGAAGAAATGATAAATGTAAAATCCTTTGACAAATAAGAAATAATGTCGATAGAAAACTAGGTGTTATCCTTGTAAATAGAAGTAACATAGAGGATATAGACAACAAAATATTTTTAAAAATGATTGGAAGAATTGGAGAGACTAGAGAAGAACATGCTTTGTGAAATATTTAAATGAGAAATGATCAATATTATGGTGAAAATTTATGATGAAAACAAGATCAAGAAGTAAGATTTTGAATATGGCATGCTGAATGACACTGAACCCATTCATCTCTAATGTTTTTTGACATTCTTCCCCACAAACTTATACTGAAACAAATATCTATTTTTTGTTCGCCGAGAAGACCCGCAAACCCTTTTTCAAGCGTCGTTATTATAGAAAACTTATCGCAACATCCATCAAATGCAACATATTTATAGATTTTGTAACGTCGCAATTCCGATGTAAAAAATTCCTAGGTGACTGTTGGTATTTTGACTTGGTGAACATACTAAGGTGACCGTTGGAGGGGAAAACCTAGTTTCCAAAATGTCGCAATTGTGACATATATCTTCAAAAACGTGGCAAGAGAGACGTTCCAGTGGAAAAAATGGCAAGAGAGATGTTCCAGTGGAAAACGTGGCAAGAGTGAAATTAACGTGGAAAGAGAGACGTTAACGTGGCAAGAGAGACGTCAACGTGGAAACACCTACGTTATCGGGCAACATGATTTTTTTTTTTTTTAATTTCCTCTATTTTGCGACAATATGGACAATTTTGTCCATAACGCCGCAAATAAAATGTTGAAATTTTTACAATATGTACTAGTGTATGAATAGAATCCAACAAGGAAAATTTTTGACAAAGGTGAGGAAACCACCAATAAGGATAATGGAATCCAAGACACTGCACGAATCCGGATGTGTGAATAGATTTATTGTCGTTGAACATAAGGGAAACCAACTAGTCAATGACCAATGAGGAAATGTAAAATGTTGGGTTCAATCTTACCTAACCATAATGAAAGTAGGACTAGGGTGCATGGTAGGACTACAACTTCATGTGACTCTGAGATACACTGGGGGTATGGTCAGCATGAAAAGTCAAAAGTTCTAAGAAATGGCTGACACAAGCTTATATAAATCCCTCGAACAAGATTATGAGACATATATATAAGTCAAGAAACATACACTTGATGATAAAACTTTGTGATGTAGGAGGAATTGAAAAAATCTCCATCGGGACAAGAAGAATAACCAGTCGGAGGAGTAAAATCTAAGTAACTAGCTCAACTTCCTAAGGTCATGCTAAACCCAAAATTTAGATGAAATTGGACTTGAAATTTTGTGCTCTTTTCAAAGGCAACACGACTGCTACATAAATGAAATAATATTCTTTTCCCTCACATCTTTTTTTTGTTTTTTCATAGGCAAAGAAATGCTATGATATAGGAGAGGAAACAAGTGTCACAAGTAAGAAACTAGTTACAAGCAGTGGAACATACTTATGCTTAATGAAAGGAAATGCATGTGGGGCAAGGACACTCGAGGGAATGTTTTCTCTAAGGGTATAGGGTATTAAGATGCAAAGGATATATAAAAGGCACTTCCTGGATAGTGATGCAAATTGTTGAGGTAAGAGGATTATAACAAGAAAGTGGGAACCAACAATAGGCTCAATAATGCAACCAGGATGATGGAACACAATTACAACTTAACACCAAAATGTCCTTTTTTCATAGATTTATTCCCCTAGGCCCAAAAAAGTATAAACTAATACCTAGGAGAACTCTTATATCTAATGGTGGCTAGAGTATTCCTTTTTCATAAGTAGTCTACTTGGTTTGGAAAAGGGTTAAACTTATACCAAATATATGTCCTTTCAAATCCATTTAATGAGACTGAAAGAGACAAGTTCACTCGACAATCTTTTCATTTTCTTAATTATCAGAAAAGAGATTAACTAAGACTCAGGGGGAGTCCCATAGGTAATGGTCAGAATGCATGTGAGTAAGAATATGGGGTTCAAACACAAATTCATATCAGGAATATAAGGAACTCCCAATCTTATGGAATAACTTCTTCATGGGAACCAAATGACACAAAGATTCTAACTAGGGCACCCATGTTTGTTAAGTCTCTACCAATTACTAGAAACACTTCTAGTAGCAGTGATAAGGTTCTATGTCACTAATAAATGGGTTTGTACCTAGGGTGTATGGATCACGGTCATAGGATGTAACATACCCAACCCTTAAATATCCTTTCTAGGGATGGGGCATCAAATTTTTGTTTTTCCTAACTATCTCAAATCCTAATTCCAAGATATCCATTGGATATTGCTCGCCACAAGCTTTCTAATGATCATCACTGCACTAAAATCTAAGCTCTAATATCCAAGTTATTACCTCTCGAAGTTACTTGGGCGATTATTAGTTGGGTTCTTTGGTGTTCTATGTTGAACACCCCTTTTTCTCACTCCCATAAGTCCCGAAATATCACCACATGGCCTTAGCCATTCGACGATCGATGTTCGGTGTTTTACATTGAATGTCCCTTTTTCAGTGTTTGGTAATTGACAATCGACGTTGATCATTTCGGTCATATGAAAATTGATGATCATCATTGTATGTTCTATGTTCTATGAACGAAAATCATCATTGAATGTTCCTTTACCATACTATACCCAAATCTTCTGAAACCCTGAAATTATCCAGACTCCCAGAGTCTTGAAATATCTCCATGTGGCCTTGGCCCTTCAGCGATCAACGTTCAATGTTTTACGTTGAGCATTCCTATATTGTATCACACCCCAAATCTTCTGAACTCCTGAAGGTATCCAAACTCCTGGAGTATCAAGCATGTCACCAACCACGTTGGCTAGATGCTCATGAAACATAAACTGACACACAACGAGGGCCAAGGGTGACATATGTACTCAATAGGGGTGGCACGTGTCATTCTCTAATAGGAAAAGGTTTATGTAAATCATCCATATCTGGGTGACATGTGGCACACATAATCTGGGTCCACGTCACCTTGAATGATGTCAGGATGCCACATCATATTCGAATGATAGCTTCCCAACCCTTTGATCTCATAGTAAGTAAGAGTCCATGTAGTCCTTAGATCCATGACCTCCATTACTTCAAGGTTTCGGACTTCGAAATTCCTCACAACAAAAATCCCCCAAAGAGACAAGTCTCCAGACTCTTGGATCTAGTGACATGTGTCCTCTACTTATCAACAATTGACATTCAATTCATCATTTGTGACTTCGAGAGTTTTCACACATCAAAAACTCTTGGCCAAGTTCCTCCGAAGTACTAGATTTCTAGACTATAAGATCTCTTTCCACATGTACCTATCATTCACGGCTAGGATTTACTATGACTTGCAGAGCTCTGGGGAAGCTCTCGCATCCCTATACCATCGAATACCCAAACTTTTGGATAGTTGTTGATCTGTGGACATATGTCCCTTCACTTTCAATGGTCCTGATGAACTTCACAACTCTGAAATTCAAGAGTTTTGGCACTAGACCACTCCTATTCTCCCTAAGTAGCACTTCTCCAAAGAACTTAACATTACCCTTCCTAAGTTCGATCTAACAGCTGAGAGATATCTCCAGTGGATCCCCAAATCTACAACCCTCATCAATTCATGGGTTTGGCCTTTGACTATTTTTTAGGATTGTGGATTCATAAGTTCCGAATTCCTGAAGTTGAAAGAGCTAGCTCCTTTAGGAATAGCACAGGGTCCCCATACCTTGATCATATGGATCCTTTGGAAATTATTGTAGGATAAGTGCTAATCCTTTTAGTAGAAAATGAGTTAAGGACCTGGGCATGAGCCCTTGGTCAGATGGGTGGATAATATAAAGGGATCTCCCTTCTCCCACATGGTTGAACTTGACATTCCTGCTAAGTAAACTCAAATAATCGACAAGACTTAGACATTTTAGTTACTCCTGCCACGAATCTCCCACTGATTCACATCCCATGAATCTCTAGCAACTAACCTGAGATAAATCAAAGACCATATAGATATAACAGTTTAGAGAATCAAATGAGCATTTCTAGTAACTGTTCAAATACTGAAATACTTAACCATAAACATAGACATTCCATCATCGCATCCAATATATATACACAGAGTATGATAATACTTATCAGAAATGAAGAATGTGAAGTGACTGTTGAAAGGGGTTCTTGTTTCCTCCCAACCATAGGAACATGCAATCCTGATGGATTTACCACTGTGTTGATGGGTCCTAACTCACTTTAACTCAAAAACAGGAACCAAACTTGCCACTAAGGCCCAATTAGAATCTGCAACATTTAATAGTGGAATGGTTCTCTAAATCTTGCGATTCGACTGGTTTAATCGATGGGATTTACATTTTCTTGTGAAGGCTTTCCCCTTCAGTTCAAGCGTTCTCTTTTTTTGTATGTTATTTTAGGTAGTATTGATATAAGATAAATCCAATATAAACCAACTAAGAGAAAAAGTGGGAAAAAACTAAACTACTGGACAAGAGGTTGAGTTTGGGATAACCCTTTACTCTAGCATGTAGGCAATGATCATATAACATAGACCTAGTACTAATACATTAACCATGTGATTATTCAAATTACTGACTGAGATACAAATTATCAGAAGAAAACATGCATGTGATAAATGACGGCAAGTAAAATAATTCACTCAACTCTAATCATCAATCACATAATAACACAAAGATTCATCTTCATCATTAAAGAAAGAACTATAAAACATTTCCTTTCTTAACTTATCAATAGATTTAATAGCTCTTACTTGTTACTGCATCCATTCATGAGACAAAATAGGAAATAATTATTCTCCACATCCAATCATACATGCATTTGAAGAAAACATAAACTTGTCTCTGGTCCAAAAGGACTTCTTAATTAAAGGTAGCTCTAAAATAGTTCTTAACAAAACCAAAAAATGAGAGTTTCTTGAAACAACCATCGACCCTTAACTAATCATTCGATGCCCTTATTTATAACATAAAATTAACTAAAAATAACAACTAAAGTGCAGATAAGAAAAACAGAATTCACCACATGGCGTTCTCTCTTGTGATTTTTCTATGAGTCATCTCAAGATATCACTTAAGAGGGTGAATCTTCTCATACTAATACCACTTGATGAACAGATCCTCACAAGTATTGGTATATGGAAATATATGTTTTTCCATCGGGGCCAAGTGAATCTCTCTGATCTCTACCACATGTGCCCAATACTTGACTATACTAGCACTTAATTGTTGCAGCATAGCCCGAGATTTGATCGGGTGTTCCATAAACTGTCACACCTGACCTGACATCATGTTTGTCACCTATGCTATTTATTAAACCCATGATAAATCTTGCTAGGTGTGATATTTGACTATGTCACACAATTTGAAAAAGTCATTGAGCATGCCAAACTCAAGGAGTCTGATATCCTTCATTTCCTTATTCATTAAGACCCAGCTCTTCTTGCACTTGGCCCATTTTTCTTGAATCTCGCTATGAGGCTCTCGAGCCATTATTTCCCAATACTTGACCAAATTCTTGATGCGGTCAATGTTTCTTTCCCTTAACACTGGGATGTCGTGCTCTTCGGCGTCTCGTCCCTTTTTCACCGTGTTGATATACTCGATTCTTTCCATGGCTTGTTGCACTTTCTCATACCACCTCTCCATATATTTGCACGTCGCAAGTGCCATGAGGGTTTCTTCCTAAAGCTCAACTATCCTTGCAGTGACTAGGTGTCATTCATTTGTGAAATTGTTTTAGGCCTCCTTGAATTCGCTCCTTAGGTACACGGTGGCCTGTGTAGTGTCCTGACAGTATTTTTCCAAGTGGCACAAATGTTCTAGTTCCTCCAGGGCAGTGGCTAGCTCCTCTTCATCTCTTTTAGCTCTGTCCAGGGTGGAATATATGATTTCCATCCCTACGCCAATGATTTTGGACATCTTAGCATGCTCTATGTTGATCAAATGTTCCTCTATAGTGATGACGATGGAGCGATCTAAAGTGATTCTCCTCTTCTTTGTAGTCCTCTAGACTATAGCCTTCCTTTTCTGATCATAAGCTATGGCATGTATGTCGACTACTTCATCCATAGGTTCAAGGATTTGTTGATCTCCCTAGGTGAGTGTATTTCCCATACTTCCGATGGTATATAATTTTTCAAGATTGGGTTCTTGAACTTCCTCATTGTGCTCTGAAGGCCCGACTTATGTCTGTCTCTCATCAGGGGTTTAAGTATCGATTGAAATAGAGGCATTGGGGATAGGCTCAATACTTACTTGTTCATTAGCCATTGAGGAACTGATTTCCTGTTGTGGAGCTTATTTCGTTGGCTTGTTCAACCCTGGATCATCCTTCAGACTTTCTTCTTGGGTCTCCAATGCATCGAGCAACTTAGTGTCTAGGACACTCTTGACTTCTTGTTATTTCTGTGTAACCTCCTAAATGTGGGCTTCGGGAACAGGGGAAGATGTCTTCTCTAGTCAATTTTCTTCTTCAATATGCACAGGGGTCACAAGAGACACTTCTGGGATCTCATCATCGTCATATATCTTTATCAACTCACTTAAGGGGTTTGACGCACCGATCCTCTATGATGATTTGACAGTCCTTGGATGAGCTGAAATGTCTGTCAATGATTCGTCTGGTGGCGTTGTGAATTCAGGTTCGTCTAACCCAGTAATTTCATCAAGGTCTATGAATTGAGGGCCACTTGGTCCCTTCTGGATTTCATCCAAGTTGTTAGCAGGGAGCCTTGTGATGTTCATGATGTCCAAGCCATCTTGCAACTAATCAATTATCTACTGTGCATGTTCTAACATGTGTAACCCCATCTCCCACGCATCCAGAGCCTTGGGGGAACTTCTATCATGCACTGGGGTTACCTGGGGAATCTCTCCTGCTTCAACAACTACCATTTCTTCCCAGGCCCTAAGGGCCCTTTGAGCCGATTTTTATTGAATTATTTCCTATTCATCATGGATCATTTCTTTGAACCCAGTCATATTAGGGTCGACCATCCTTGCAAAAAATTCATCCCAATTCTAAGCATTTTCCTTGAATACCTCATCTTAAAATTTGTCATGGGGTATGGCTAGCAAGACAACATTTGAGATGGATGTTTCAAGACTAGACCCTTTGGGTCATGTTTGGGGAAATGACCGGTCTGGAATCAGAACTTTAATTGAATCAATCCTTCTTACTTATCTTGGGCAGTGTATTTTACCGGGTAGAAACCTATATGGAATCCATAAGATATAAATGCCCACTTCTTTTCTTTCATCACAGTAGCATTGTAGCCTTGTAGGATAGTTTGGTAGCATATATCCCCTACTACTACTCGATTAGGAACATGCACAGGTAAAATGTGTGGTGCTCCAGTGGCTTCAAAAACCCTGATGTACGTATCACGCTCATCCATATACCAGTGGCCAAATTTTGATATCATATTTTTGGCCACAGTCGATAGTATTGGACATTCTCTCTTGAAAATAATAAAATGAATGTGTGTGATGAATTCATCGCAGATGAGAGAGTATGTGTAATGACCCTTTACTTATTAATATGAATAATTTCATAAATAATCCTAAATATTAGCTAAATTATAATTAATTATTATATAACCTTAATTAATTATATGTTATTAATTAATTATTTTTTTTACTAGGATTATCTTAAGTATGATTAACTCTTTAATTAAGGGTTAATGAATGATTAATTATTAAGTGAGTCATTAATTGATTAAGTATTAAATTAAAGGTTAAAAAAAATGAAATATAATGTTAAATGGGTTACGTATCCCATAAGGGATAACGTAACCCATACGTAAAAGGGAAATATTTAATAAAGGATAAGACCATTAAATAGAAATAAATGGATGGATAAGGCATTAATTAAGGGATAAGGTGTTTGGTGGAGGGGTGAATGTGCGAGGGCGGTGAAGGAGGCATAAGGGAGGGAGAAGGATTATGGAGAAGGGGGATTCATTCATGCATTCGATGGGAGAGGAGATTTTGGGAGCATTGGGACAGAGTTAGTTAACAGTGGGATTTACAGTGCACCGGGGCTGAAGAGGTTTTGGGCTCGGAGGGCTAGGACGTCCATTGATGTCCTAGGGCTAGGCGTACTATTCGGTAGGGTGGATGGTTTTGGGGTGTCTTAAGGAGCAAGCTGCTGCGGATAGGTTCAAGCGAAGGGAGCGACAGCATCAGAGCGAGGTATTTAAATTGTTATGTAAATTGTTATTTTATTTATTGAAATATGGGAGTGAATATGCTAGATGAAGTGAATTTTGAGTAAATTTCAAATTTACTATTCCGTTTTAATTCAATGGTAGTTTAAATTAATTGACGGTCACTACATCTGGTATCAGAGAAGAGTTGAAATATTGGGCCTAAAGGGCCAAAACTCCAAGCTCAAATTGCCTTAGCTTAACCTGCACATAAAACACATAAAACATAGAGACGTTAATAAAAATAAAAATAAAATAAATAAGGCAAAACAAATTACTGAAGTAAAAATAAGCAATGGATGGAAACATTCGTTACTCTAAGGGTTTTGCAAAAGAAATAGAATATAACAATGCAAACTTGTTCCCTGTTGATTCGATGTCAGACCGTTCCACTAAATTTATGTGGAGTTCCAATATTTGGTTAAATTTCTAAGCACAATCATTCTAGAAATTAAATGCAACACACAAGAATTAGTATTTGTAACAGGGAAAGTAGGAAATCCGTGGAAACCTCTCCATTAATGTTATTCAAAAAAATAATATTAATAGAGAATAAACATCCCAAAACAAAAATCAAATATTATCAATGAAAAATTCAATTACACAATTTTCAGATCTACGAGTAAGCATTCCAATATTCTGCTAAACTTAACTTCTAGCCTGCGAAGTCTATCAGAGAGTAGGCAGACCTTCGTGGAGGGACGAGTTACAGGTGCACCCCAAATTTATTAAACTGGCTATTTTGAATTACATTTTGTGAGGCAGCACTACCATGATAGGGGATTGATAAACATTGTATGACTCAGGCGGGTTCTTGCACTTGCCTAGAAGGGTATTAAAACTGGGTTTTGCATTCAAACATGATTCCCAATAAATTTCTAAAGGAATGAACAATCTAATGAATCTTGCATTACTCTTCGGTCATTAAAAGGAAAGAGCACAAGGCGTAACCTAACAAATAGTAATACTAATCTACACACTGACATAGATTATTAAAGCAGAATGTGTGAAAATAGAAACCAAACTGGAGAAAACAAACATATATTTTGACATTAAGACATATTATGTTTTGGCTTTCTATTATTGAATCTTCAGTAATCATAAAATAAGTTACATATTATCTAATGCTTTAGTTTTCTCTATTTTATTATGTGTAGTATTAAATTTTATATTACATCATTTATCTTGTTGCATGCGTAGTAATTCTTGTATCTGGATCTTTAAGCTTTAAAGTGAAAGACTGAACTGAGTTAATCGAATGCTAGAATCGTAGAGCAATGTCTCTTTCTGCTGCCATAGTAGTTACATTGACCTTGATATGGAGGACGTGAAACCTGAGAGCTCAATATAATTGCTTTATAATAATCAAACCCCCAGTTCAACATCTGTTTGTATATATCCCAATTTTTTCTGGGTGGCTGTATCCATGTCTTGATTAATAACTGAGAAAAGCCGGATGGAAAACGCGAGAATCGCCACCAAAATGAGGATAGTCGTCGATAACACGGAGCCGAACGCATCTCTAACGCCAACTCTCGATTTATCAGAGGCGGCCATGGCCTCAGAGAGACTGATAGGAAAAAGAAGAAAATTATTGGGCCCGAAGGCCAAATATCCAAGCCTTACAACTATCGAGATGAAGCAACCAAGTGCCACTCATCAAGTCATATTGAGGAAGAGCCCATGAGGAGCGCTAAAGGTGCACTCTGCTCTATTTCGTGCTTCTTAATAACCCCTCCTAACCCCTTCACTTTGTGCATGCTGATATTAGTGATCCAAAAAAAAAATATCCAGCTTGTTGTCAAAGAAGCTGTAAAATGGTTTGGTGGCTGTATCCATGTCTTGATCAATAACACGAGAATCTGATGGATGACATCACATTGCAGCTCCAGAAGAAGGAAGAGATTTTCTGATTTTTTTTTTATTTTCTTCTTTGGATTTTCTGATTCTGGAACAAAAGGTTTCTGGCCAAACCCCACCAACAGTAAACACACAAGCGCGCGCAGTGCAGACACTAAACCTTAACCATTAATTTAAACTAAAGTAGAAACAGACAATAGTTTTAGATTCTTAGGGCATTCAGTCTTGACTACATCAGAATTAAGTGATCTGATCAAGTTTTAGAAGGGTCAGACTGAATCTACGCCACATTAATATAAAAAAAAAAAATTCTTGCAAACATGATATTTAAAAAAAAAAAAATTTCATGCCAAGAGCGGATAATCTTTTGAAGTTTTCCAATTCCAACAACAGAACTTGACATAGAATAATAATACCTGCTTGCACGCATTCTCATGTGTATTGTAATATCTGGATCAGGACCACCATTTAGAGCCCAATTCACAGCTTCTTCCACCGCATGGCTGGGCGAAATGATGACTTTCATCGGCTCTCCAAATAAATTAGGCCTGGAACTTGGTAGTCTTGGATTTCCAAGTGGCCTTAAAGCAACATCTCTCATGCCAGGATGTATATTCTTCAAGAAGAACTTAATTGCAGTAGTATCTGTGGTATCCTGGAACCAAACAATAGGCTCTTTCCATGCTCTCCAATCCTCACAGAGAACACAACGCTCGACGACCCAGCATGATGATAATTGTTTTCCCACCAGCGTACACAAGGCATGCATGCGAACACAACGCATGCTGCATGCCACATGCCAACGCCCGCCTGAGAAATCAAACGTGGGCTTCCTATTATTATTTTTATATGTATTTATTATTATTTTAATTGAAATAAATTAATTGGTTTAAATTTTTTATTTTTATTATTTATTTTACTTATAATTATAAAAAAAAAGAGGGGTTTCGAAATAAATTTATTTTTATTATTTTATTTAAATTTTAAATTAAAATTAAGATAAATTAATCAAATTAAATTAAGTTATTTAGCTTAATAAAATGTTAGTTAGGGATAAGTATAAAAGTTATGGAGTCCATTGGGTTTGAACCCCGAACCTCCTCCACCGGCTATGCCTTAACAAAGTCCGCTAACCGCTATATCACGCATTCGTTCTTAGATTAATTTGACTATATAGTTTAATTAAAATATAGTTATTTTTTTATGTTATGTTTTAAATTTTAAAATATGATTCAACCATAGTTTTAACTAATATATTTAAAATTTATGGTTCATGCTATATTTCAAACTGATTAATCACTTCGACTAAAAACATCGAGCCAAGAACCTGCAATACAACACGAGTTAACCACAGTCGAGCGCCTAAGTGCTAGGAATCAAGACACAGAGTGGAGGATCTTACAAACGGGCTCAAAGGGCGTGCACTGCAAAACAAAAAAAAAGTCGGCGATTCAAACAAGCCAAGCGCCAAGTCCCTCCACCCCATTCCTCCAGTCAAAGTCAATGACAAATGTCGATGCAACAATCGACAACGCCAACACTATGCGCCAAGGAAAATCTCCCGAGTCAAGCATCGGAGGATATTTAGTTAAGGTGTCATTAGGACTTAGACTAGGACAAGCAGGAAGGAGGCGGCATATGCGCCATGAGAGTAAGCCTAGCAAGTCACGAGTAAAGCGCAAAGCTAGCATAGCCACAGGGCAAAGAAAACCAATAGTTGTTTTGTAGGGACAACGAAACGAAGCTTAGATGCTTAAACCTAACCCTAACCAAGCCAATCCCCTAATGGAGTAATGTCTGTTTACAGACAAGTAAAGAAAACTTACACCTAACCCTGTTTCTAAAGTTTAGTAGCACCAATTTAAAACATCTTGGAACTCACCCTGACAACTCTGGTGGATGCAGGTCAGAACACACAGGATGGTCAGGACTCAAGGAGGTCGAGGCGAGGGAGTGTCGTCGCAGGTACCGCCAACGCCACCACCACCATCTCCCGAAATCGCCCTCATACTGCGCTCGTTGGAAGCCATCAACAAGACTTTAAAGGGGCGACAACCGGCAGGAACTGAAGTGGAACCCCCACCGTCTGGAGTGGGTAATCCAGAAGCGTCGAGGGATTCAGGGGGAGGACCTCCACCTGAAGACATCACGCGAGAGTTGCAAAAGATCAAACTTCCAGAGTTTGCCGAAGGTCGCGCGAGTGAACGCGCGGAAGCATGGTTAGAATGCATGACCAGGTGTTTTTCCTTAAGGGACTATGCGTCCAACTCGAAGGCGAAGATCACCATTTTTCAGTTAAGGGACAGCGCCCTGAATTGGTGGGGTAACCTGGAAAGACAACTGCACCTTACCCCCGACACAGTATCTTGGGAACTTTTCGAGGAAAGGTCAGGAGGAAATATCTACCGGCGTACTACGAGGAGAAACAGGTTGGGGCATTTCATGCCTTAATACAGGGAAACAAAATGGTAGAAGAATACGAGATCAGGTTTATGGAGCTGGTCAAGTATGTGTCGTATATGGATAGCGACCAACGACAGGCAGAGCGCTTCATCTATGGATTGAACCCCAGGATAAGAGCTATGGTGAGGATGTGGAAGCCGTCTTTAGTAGCATAGGCGGTGGAAAGTGCCCGTTACGTGGAAGAACATATGAACTTGACTGGGGGTGCAAGATCAACATTTCTGCATCGCCCTGGATTCGTAGGAAAGGCCCTGTGAACATTTCCTAGGGGAGGGGGCTCAAGACCACCGCCGTATGGTAATAGATTCACGCCAAGAACAGTGGCTGTTGGGATTTCAATGGCGGCAAGTGCAACATCTCATTCATCGCCAACGG
This sequence comes from Picea engelmannii, assembly GCA_009831015.1. Taxonomy (NCBI): domain Eukaryota; kingdom Viridiplantae; phylum Streptophyta; class Pinopsida; order Pinales; family Pinaceae; genus Picea; species Picea engelmannii. Next base: position 361,754 of record ML777482.1, read on the forward strand.
TGCAGACTGGACCACAACCATATCAGGGAGCAGTGAGCAGGGGCAGGGGTTCTAGGGGAAGGAACTCATTTCAAAGACAGACACATAATAGTGCACCGGTTCAATCTCGTATTTCCTATTGGAGATGCGAGGGACCCCATTACGAACGGGACTCTCCGGAGTTACCATCAGGGTTCGTCCATAGAGAAGGAAAGGCGCCAATGGGGAGAGATAGTAGCAACCATCATATTCACGCAGCAGCTAATAACCGCCAAGCCGAATATCAATCCATAGTGGTGGAGTCATCAGGTATGCTAAATCATATCAATGTTAAGATTTTATTTGATTTTGGTGCGACAGATAGTTTTATTTCACCATCTGCATTAGAAAAGAGTGGGTTGGCAGCCTACGAGCACGATGACTTTAAACAAGTCGAGATGGCTTCGGGGGAAAAACAAGTAGTAGGACCTAGTGTCGATAATTGTATAGTAGACCTGGGAGTGTGTACTAC
>ML777482.1:367600-385192 GCA_009831015.1 Picea engelmannii
TTAGTTAACAGTGGGATTTACAGTGCACCGGGGCTGAAGAGGTTTTGGGCTCGGAGGGCTAGGACGTCCATTGATGTCCTAGGGCTAGGCGTACTAGTCGGTAGGGTGGCTGGTTTTGGGGTGTCTTAAGGAGAAAGCTGCTGCAGATAGGTTCAAGCGAAGGGAGCGACAGCATCAGAGCGAGGTATTTAAATTGTTATGTAAATTATGCAAATTGTTATGTAAATTGTTATTTTATTTATTGAAATATGGGAGTGAATATGCTAGATTAAGTGAATTTTGAGTAAATTTCAAATTTACTGTTCCGTTTTAATTCAATGGTAGTTTAAATTAATTGAAGGTCACTACAGTATGATTTTTTGTACCTGTTCTCCCATAAAATGCTAAAGTAAATGTGGACCGAGAGTTATGAGGTGTGTCATATCATGTTCATGTCAGAAAAGAAATTTCTGGCACACATGATGTCCAACAAATATGAAGCCATGTAGAAGGATGGAGTCTCTCCTTATTTTGGCATATGAGCTTGTTGTATGCACATGCCCAGCTGCTTTGAAATGATGGCCCCCCAGTTAATATATCTCCTGGAAATGGCCACTATGTAGGCTAGAGGAATCCATGCTCTGAAAACCTGGAACAATCTTTCTACCCATACAAACAGATGATGAGACCCATTATATAGATATGCGGCTCCCTTAAGTTGTCCATATGGTACCAACCTAAGGTCCGATTGGTGTATTTTTTATCTTCTCTCCACCATGAATCCATCACCCAACTAGTGTCATGGTGCTTGTAGAATCTTACAATGAAATCAATGTTCAGTCTCTCCTCCGAGTCTCTAAGCTTGTAATAACTCTACACCTCTACCATAAGGAAAACCTCGACAAACTCACCATTGACGTCGTTAATCAAACATTTTTTTGTGTTTGTGTGCTCAATGAGACACTTTAGGAGTTATATGCAGGGCAACACTGGATTTCTACTTGCCACCATGTGCAATTATGATCTTTGAATGTTCATAAAGACTTCATCATCAATATTTCTCATATCGGGGTTGCTATGCAGAATATATTCTGGGAATTCTTCTTGGCTGAACTTGTTGAATATTTCTCCCCAAGGTGGGAGTATCGCCTTGGTCCCTGTAACGATCCCCCCAACCAACCTAAGGTCAGAGTATGCCACTCCAGAACAACCACTCATGCTATGACGCTAGTCAATAACATTCCCCACCATCAGGTCAGGCCATGCTACTATAGGGAACACTTTCATTCCCATACTACAGAACATACAGTAGAATACCCAGTAGTCAACTAAGAAATGCCACCTAAATTTACTCTTTAGATTGCATGAAACTAAAACATATACATACAACATGTTCGCGAAAGCTTTACATCTAAACATAAACAAAAAATTACTTTATGCAACATACAACTTTTATATTAAAATAATAGTAATTACCGATATGCATCATTTACAGGAAATTATCCATAAGCACACAAGCAATCATAGTCACATATATGATAAAATCGTAACATAGTCATGTAAATAACAAAACAACATATCTGTATATCATACAATTGGTACTTATATTAGAAAGACTGTCACCAACTGCTTACATCCCATCCATGAACCTCCCAGCTATAAAATACATTGTTCATCGCTCTCAATAGTGAATCACCCCCGAGATGGGACTAAACTCCACCCAAGGTAAAGGGATTCATATCCAGGCTAAGGCTCATGGACAATAGGAAATATTTCATCTCAGGTGCTCACTCAACTAAAAGCCTACAACCTTTCATTCCCCACATGCATGTCCCACCCAAGGAAGTGTGCCCCTTCTCTTCTCAACAGTCTCTTAGCTACCCCACTTCCCTTCGAGGGATTCAACAACAGGCTAGACCGGAAGTCTCAGAAAATTGTAGCTTCATTTTAGCACCTATGAAAATCAGTCCCCAACAATTCTCTCACTTAGAGAACTGATCACAGGCCTAACAACCCACTTCTTCAATCCCACTCTAAGCTAACCAGGTACACCAACCAAAAGGATGGGGAAAACAAGCTTCGAAAATGTGAAATGGTTGTCTCAAGGATAATAGAATGTATGAGTGAAATGGTCATGGAGTCATTGATTGGATAACTACGTGTGTTTTTGGAATCACTGTGAACTCTTTGTCAAAAGTGATGGTCAGCCTGATGGTCTCCCCCTTCCCCCATTTGTAAGGTATCTGTGAGAAAAATCCCTCTCTAAGCTAAGTTTTCCCACGATATGAATGCATGTCCCCAAATTGACACTTGTCATATCAGAAGTTACTTTTGTCCACTTGTCCCCAACATTAGAATTTAGGATAAACTAATTATCCATACATTATGTTTTAGGAAATATTAATATAATATTCTCTTGATGTTTGGCCCTCCCTTTCCCTAACTGATGAAGTTCAGTCCCCCATCTCTTTTATCATGGTCGGTCTGCACGTAGTGATGTATTTTATATTAATCATGAGTCATGTACACAGTAGGTGCTCTAGACTTTAACATCGAGGCATGCTAGCGTAATTCCAAGACATAAGCATTTCGACTTATAATACTAGCTCACCAGCCTATAATGCATATTATAAACACAAAGGTTCATTGACCTTAATATTGTGTGCACTTAGTTACTGCGCATTGTATCATGTCTTTAAGGTTGTGCACACCTTAGTTATTGTGCTTGGTATTCAAAAATGTGCACAATTCATCCCTTTACTGCACAGTATATGCGCGCACCATGCCATGAAAGGTGTATTACAAAAATGATGTCTAAACAACTTAGTAGCTTAAATATACTTGGATTATATTTACATTTGGGTTCGACTGAGGGATATTACAATCCCCTCCCCTAATTTATGCATTGTCCTCAGTGCATCATGTACCCATATACAACAAAATTCTCAAAATTCTTCAAAACGATGCGGGTATTCCTCCCGCATTTCATCCTCATGCTCCCAAGTAGCATCTTCAGTTCTGTACCAGGTCCATTGTACCTTTACAAGACCGATGGCTCGATTATAGAGTTGTTTGATTTTTCGATCCAAGATGCGCACCGGATGCACTTGGAAAGAACCTTCTTGCTCCAACTAAATAACATTCCAATCAATAACATGATTAGCATCGGGTATATATTTATTTAGCAATGATACATGGAAGACATTATGAATAGACATAGATGCAGGAAATGCAATCATATAAGCAATTGGACCAATCCTCTCTAGGATTTCAAGTGGTCCACAAAATCTGGCTACTAACTTGGTGTAACTTCCTAGCTCCAAGGATATTCTGTTAGCTTTCACTTTCAGTAAAACATGATCACCCACTTTGAATTCTCTGTGGATTCTATTTTTATCAGCATAACTTTTATGTCTGTCTTGGGCAGCTTTCAAATTCTACTTAATTTTTAACATTTTGTCATCCATCTCCTTGAGCAATTTTGGCCCGACTACTGTTCTATCAGTTGGATTATCACATCTTACTCAAGTATTGCACCATCTGCCGTAAAGTGCTTCAAATGGACTCATTTTCAATGATGCATGATACCCATTATTATAAGTGAATTCTACTAAATGTTGGTAGTCTTCCCATTTTGATGGTTTATCCATCATATACATTCTCAACATATCTTCTATCACTCTATTCACCCTCTTTTTATGTTGATTAGTCTCAGGATGGTAAGCTGTACTAAAGTTCAAATTCGTTCCGAATCCTTTGAACAATCCTTTCCATAAATTCGAGGTGAATTTCGGGTCTTTGTCAGACACAATCGTTTTAGGAATTCCGTGCAATCGTGCCACTTCCTTTATGAAAATATCAACAACATCTGCTTCTTTGTGAGTAGTTTTTAGTGGAATAAAATGGGCATATTTTGTAAGCTTGTCCACCACTACCATAATGGAATCATGTATCTTACCTGTTCTGGGAAATCCCATAATAAAATCCATTGTCACCACTTCCCACTTCCATTCAGGAATGGGCAAAGGTTGCAACAATCCTGTTGGGTGCCTATGCTCTGTTTTAACTTTTTGGCATTCCATACACCTAGTGATGTATTCTGCAATTTATCTCTTCATACCTGGCCAAAACTAATGGCTCTTGACCACTGCTATAGTTTTATGATATCCAGGGTGCCCTGCATAAGGATCATTATGCATCTCATGCAAAATTATAAGTTTCAAGTCCTGGACATTTCGTACAAATATTTTGTTCTTATGCAACAGTATTCCATATACTCCCAACTTATAAATATCCATATTCCAAAGTATCTTACCCTATTGTAACATTGCAACCAATTCTCTGTACTGCAGATCTGTATTTGCATCCTCTAGAATTTTTTCCTTTAACATCAGTCTGATACATACTGATGGTTGTAGCACGTAGTTCATGCGACCTCCTGCTAAGTGCATCAACCAATTTATTTTCTTTCCCTTTGATATGATTTATATAAAAGTTATATTCTCTTAGAAATTCTAACCATTTGCTTTGCCTAGCATTTAGATTCAGTTGATCAAACAAATATTTCAAACCATTGTGGTATGTTCTTAACTCAAACCTTTTTCCCATGAGGTAGTGTCTCCATTTCCTCAGGGCATTTACTATGGCTGCCAACTCCAAATCATGAGTGGCATAGTTTCTTTCATGCTCTTTCAACTTACTTGATTCATAACATATTGCGAGTCCATTTTGACTGAGGACTCCACCCAATACTTCATTAAATGCATCTGTGCATACAATGAAATCTTCATTTGGGTCTGCAATCCTTAGTATTGGAGCACTTGTCAATAATTATTTCAAATTTTGGAAACTCCTTTCATAGTCCGACATCCACTGAAACTTCATACCCTTTCTTTGCAAGGGAGTGATTGGGTGTGTTATGTTCGATAATCCTCCAATGAATCTCATGTAGTAACCTACAAGTCCCATGAAATATATGACCTCTGTCACATTCTTTGGTGCTGACCATTCTCTAATGGCTTCTACCTTCTCAGGGTCCACTCCTATCCCATCTTTTGAGATGATATGCCCCAAATAATGAATTTGTTTCTAATAAAATGAGCACTTGCTCAGTTTGGCATACAATTGATGTTCCCTTAATACTTGCAATGCCATCCTCAAATGATGTTCATGCTCTTCCTCTGACTTGGAATATATAAGAATGTCATCCAAAAAGACAATGAAAAATTTGTCCAAATACTCTTAGAAAACACCATTCATTAAGCACATGAAAATAGCTGGTGCATTTGATAATCCAAAATGGTACCACTGTGAACTCATAATGACCATACCTTGTCTTGAAGGTGGTCTTGCTAATATCTTCTTCTTCAATTCTTACTTGATGGTATCCTGATATGAGATATATATTTAAAAATGTCCTTGCATCCTTCAATTGATCAAAGAGGTCATCAATCCTTGGTAGAGGATATTTGTTCTTAACAGTCACTTTATTCCATTGTTTGAAGTCAATGCACAATATTAATGTTCCATCTTTCTTTTTCACAAACAAGACTAGAGTCTGGGGCACCCCAAGGTGATACACTTGGGTGTATATACCCCTTCTTCAGAAGTTTTTCAAGATGCATTTGCAACTCCTTCAATTCTAGTGTACTCATTTTGTAAAGGAGTGTTTGACACGAGAGTTGTTCCTAGTGTCAGATTTATAGAAAAATCGAGGTCTCTCCTTGGGGGTAGTCCTAGTACTTCGTTGAATACATCTTCAAACTCTTTCAGGACTGCATAATTCTCCAAATTTGGCACCTTTTCTTTAGGTGTTTCCTCCATATGAGTTGCAAATATTTGAAATCCTCTTCTATAACATTTCTTCATCTATAATGCTGAAATTTCTCTAACGGTTACTGCCTTGGGAATTCCCTGCACTTTCCTTTGGTTCCCTTCTTCATCCAAGCAAGTGAATTCTTTGTTTTGACAATCCAATAGAGCATGATGTGGGTCCAACCAATCCATCGCAATTAAACAGTCATAGGAACCTAAGGGTAAGATGTTCAAATCTTCCCTGGTTATTAGTCCATTCATGTCTATGAGACATGACTTAACCATCTCATTAACTTTTTTTCTAGCTCCTGTAGCCAGTTGCACCAACCAATATTTCCCATTCTTTCTTCCTAGAAATTGCAAACTTTCCACCAACTTAGGGTCTATACAACTATGGCTAGCTCCTGAATCAATTAAAATAGCAAGGGTTTGGTTGTTGATCATACCTTCCACTTCAATCATGTGGGACTGATACTCTGCTTTGTTTTTGTCTAGGGATGCATAAATCCTTGGCACATTTCTTCCCATTTCCTCTACTGTCTTAGCTCATTGTACATTGTGAACAAACCTACCTTTTTTTGCCTCTGTGAGGAAAATATTTGAACCTATGGTCTCATTTCCAGCCCCAACATTGCATAGGTGGTTGTCTTGGCCCTTGACTCCCGATGTCAATCACTCTAGTTTCCTTATGCATTTGCTGCCATTGTGGATTATTTCTGAAGAATGGTGGCTTAGATCCCTTCTTCCTCTGATCCATCTTGAATTTCTTATTGTCTTCCCAAGCCTTTTGGAAAGATGGTCTTGCTTTTAGCTCGTCATATAAGAATTTATCTCTCCTTATGGTCTCTTCTAATGTCTTTGGATCATCATACTATATTTTGTCACTGATGAATGATGACAATCCACTTAAGTACCATTGAATCTTGATTGTCTCATCCTTAATGAAAGAGAAATACTTCAATAGTTCCAGAAACCTTCTCTCATATTCATCTATGGTCATACTTCCAAGCTTGAGTTCAAAGAACTCTTTCATTTTCTTGTCATAGTATCTCTTGGTCAAGTACTTCTTCTCAAAATACTTCTTGAATTCTCTCCAAGAAACTCTTTTATCTACAATGTGTTGTACCTTCACAAGTTGATCCCACCACATGGAGGCCTTTCCTTTGAGTTGATAGATAAAAATTCTACCTTTAGCATGAGAAGAATAATTATGCAATTGAAAATACTTCTTCATGCCTAGAAACCATGTTTCGTCATCTTCACCCTTCTTGTGCTCACCATCAAATGTAGGAGGTTTGATTTTGTTAATTTCTCCTCGCAACTCATCCACCCCAGATCTCTTATACCTTTTGAGAGGGGATAGACTTTAGTTTTTTCCTACTCTCTTATGGGAATGCCTATGGGGATGATGGTGATGTCTACTAGCACTTTTTACTTCTCCCTTCTCCTCTCAAGATTTGTGACTCTCAAATCTACTTGAATCACTCTCCTTAACCGATTTCTTCTCTATTCTATTCAAACCTTTCAATAGATTCATGTTGAATTCATCCTGGTGCTCTTTGTCTTTCATAAGACTTTCATTATCATATTTATGGCTTTGGAAATCCTTCTGCAAATTCTTAATGGTCTTAGCCATATTCATATCTTCATTCCTTTCTTCTCCATGTCCATTGGAGTTCATTCCTTCCATGCCCAAATGGACGTCCACCCCTATGCTCTTCTCTGGATGACTGTAATTCCCCTGTGACTCTTCCATTCCTACGGACTCTACACTGGTTTGACCTGACTGAGTTGTTGTTAATTCTACAAAACGTGCAACCATTGAAACTAATCAGACTAACAAATTAGTAATTCATGAGAATATGCACCATTTTGATTCAACATACACATCAGCATTATCACTCTTGATTTCCTGGTGTTATCACCATGACCATTCTAGATAAGACCCAAGTCTTCAGAACGGTGACGTGCGGTGCCTTATAAGATACACTTGCGCAAGAAGGTGGTTTTGTTGAAACCACTTTTTCCAAGACATGGTATTATGTGTCTCAACATTTCTAATCCACCACTCGTGGAGTGGGTGACGACTAGTCAGATCACCCTGCTTCATTTGTTCGGTACTTTGCTGTCATGTGACATCAGCTGAATGTTGCCATGTAATGAACTCAAAATATAATCATTCAAAATGGATTGGTTGAGCATGGAAACCCAATGCTCTTTGTACATAATCTATCTGCACTTCATAAATGGAGTTCCATAATTATCGCTCCCCAAGTATGAAGATATATGCATATCCATAAACAAAGTAATATTCAAGATGCTCGACTTTCTACTCTCTGTAAAGACACATTTCGGTATCCACAACCTGAGATACATGAAAAAAGCTAAGTCAAGTGAGACTGGTTATTTGAGCAACATGCTAGGCTTTCCTGTGAATAAGGAGGAAAGGGTCCTTGTGCACCTTCTAGCAACTAAGTTCCACACAAATCCGGTTATGGATTCGCGATTGGAAGTCATGCTAAATCCCACTATAAAGGATTTATTCATCAACAGGCCAGCCGCTAAGAAGAAAATAAGTAAGCGGCATAAGAAGGAGGAATCTACGGTTGAAGCAACCAAAAGTGTTGGAGAAAATCAATCGGTCTAGTTAGACTCTTCTTTAAAGGCAAAGATCGCTAAGATGAAGTAAGTCTTCAACTAAGACAAGCATGTCTCAACGAATTTTGAATAGGTGGTAGAGGAGGTAAAGACTATAAGAGATGATAGGCCTGTTCTTCAATGACCCTTTTTACAACATGCTAACTTTTGTCATCACCCTTTTGTAATTTTGTGATTAATATAATTATATAAAGACAGAAACAGATTTTAGACTGTTTTATTACAATTTCTATCTAGTGATGTTATGACTCTTGTTTTCTTTTATAATGATTTTTTCTTGTAATCTTATATTTTATTTTCATTTGTCTAAATCGGAAGAAATTAAAATTCAGAATTATTTTTAATTAATGCTTCAATGCGGTTATGTGTTTATTTTTATTTTATTATTATGCAATTTAAACTCAAGCGAATTCAAGCGCATTAGATTGACCCTTTCATTTATATTATCGTGCATAGAAATATTACAAAGTAAACGCTTCTCCACACACCTAAATCTACTGTGCATTTCTTCTTCGTCGTACTGACTACTTATGAGCACTACTCTGGCGTTGTGCACCAATATCCACTATGCAAAGTTTCGATACTATGCATCGATATTCCACATGCATTTTTTTCCTATGCATGCACCATGTCAAGTTTAACATATTCCTTCACGCTCAAATATCTACGCACACTACTGAATACACCGTCGTGAAACAACTTATACTCATACTTATGCACGTACCAACAAAACTCCTCTGTGTTAAGTAATACTTGCGCATGTGCACCTTACTATGTGTGTTCTTAACACACAAGGCTAATTTCAGCGCGTGGATCTACACATAATAATCTTCTGTGTGATGCCACAATTTACTGTGCACACTAGCACACCATTGTTTCCTGCCCAGTACCAAATTTACCACATGTGCCAGTACGCCAACCTTTTCCAGCGACACTTTATGACTCTAATTCTAGTCACTTTGAAGTTAATTTTTTGTGAATATTCACTTCAATTGCACCCTTCTGGCCCATCCAAGCTCAGTTTTGAATTGAGGCTCTGATACCATACTATAACGACACCCCCGACCAACCTAAGGTCGAAGTACGCCACTCTAGAGAAACCACTCATGCTCTAACGCCAGTCAGTAATATTCCTAGTCATCAAGTCGGCCCATGCTACTCTAGGGAACACTTTGATTCCCATACTGTGGAACATACAGTAGCATACCCAGTAGTCAACTAAGCAATTCCACCTAAATTTACTCTTTAGACTGCATGAAACTTAAACATATACATACAACATGCTCGCGAAAGCTTTACATCTAAAAATAAAGAAACAATTACTTTCTGTAACATACGACTTTTATATTAAAATAACAGTAATTACCGATATGCATCATTTACAGGAAACTACCCATAAGCACACAAGAAATCATAGTCACATATATGATAAAATTGTAACATAGGAATGTAAATAACAAAATAGCATATCCATATATCATACAATTGGTACTTATCTTAGAAAGACTGTCACCAACTACTTACAGACCATCCATGAACCTCCTAGCCATAGACTACATTGTTCATCACTCTTAATAGTGAATCACCCCCATGCTGGGACTGAACTCCACCCAGGGTAAATGGATTACTATCCAGGATAATGCTCATGGACAACAGGAAATACTATGTCTCAGGTGCTCAATCAACTAACAACCTACAACCTCTCATTCCCCACATGCCTGTCCCACCCAAGGAAGTGTGCCCCTTCTCTGTTCAACAGTCCCTCGGCTACCCCACTTCCCTTTTAGGGCTTCCATAACAGGTCGGACCGGAAGTCTTAGAGCAATGTAGTTGTAGTTTAGCACCTACGGAAATCAATCCCCAATAATTCTCTCACTCAGAGAACTGCTCACAGGCCTGACAACCCGCTTCTTCAATCCCGCTCCAAGATAACCAGGTACACCAACCAAAAGGATGGGGAAAACAAGCTTCAGAAAGGTGAAATGGTTGTCTCAAGGATAATAGAATGTATGAGTGAAATGGTCATGGATTCATTGACTGGATAATTGAGTGTGTTTTTGGAATCACCGTGAACTCTTTCTCAAAAGTGATGGTCAGCCTAATGGCCCCCCCCCTTCTCCCATTCGTAAGGTATCTATGAGAAAAATCCCCCTCTGAGCTAAGTTTCCCCACAATATGAATTCATGTCCCCAACTTGACACTTGTCATATCGGAAGTTACTTTTTTCCACTTGTCCCCAACTTTAGAACTTAGGATAAACTCATTGTCCATACTTTATGTTTTAGGAAATATTAATATAATATTCCCTTGACTTTTGGCCCTCCCTTTGCCTAATTGGTGAAGTTCAGTCTCCCATCTCTTTTATTGTGGTCGGTATGCGCACAATGATGTATTTTATATTAATCATGAGTCATGTACAAATTAGGTGCTCTAGCCTTTAATATCTAGGTGCTCTGGCCTAATTCCAATACATAAGCATTCTAGCTTATAATACTGGCTCACTAGCCTATAATGCATATTATATACACAAAGGTTCACTGACCTTAATATTGCGCGCACTTAGTTACTGCGCGATGTATCCTCTGTCTTTAATTTTGCGTGCACCTTAGTTACTGTGCATGGTATTCAGAAATGTGAACATTACATCCCTTTACTATGCAGTATATGTGCACACCATGCCATAAAAGGTTTATTACAAAAATTATGTCTAAATAGCTTACTAGCTTAAATATACTTGGATTATATTTACATTTGGGCTCAGCTAAGGGATATTATAGTCCCCATGCTTACCAACATGTCTCCAAAGGATGGAGGTTGAGTGAAAACCTTCTTTGTGGATGTCCTAACGACTAGTTCTGGCCTTGGGACAAATTCTAATTGTTTTGTGACCACTAGGGAAGAGACTTCTCCCACCTTTAGTTCCTTTATCTTTGTCTCTCTCGGAGATGGCTTGGTGGTTGGTTTTATTGGAGGAATTGTTCCTGCAAATGAAACAATCCTTTAGGGATGGTGTACAGAGATAAATTAGATAAAAATGTATATACGAAGTAAACACACCAAAAATCTAGACTGGTACATACCTGTAATGCTTTCTAAACCTTGTAGTTTGATACTCATGAGATCTCAGAAGATTTTGAATTTCTTGTCTCGCTCCTATGGTGCTCTGAAACTCCTTTGAACACATAATGGTCTTGTTTACAATGGCTCAAGATAATTTAAATGGGGAAGAACTTATCGTGTCGTATCAACCAATTAATTTGGGTGATGAGTGAAATTCAAAAAAATCTACCGCCGAATATCTGCAAGTTAATTCATCATGGGTTGATGTCGAAGGTGCAGAGGGTGATGTGTTCTATCGATAATTTCAAATGACCTTTTGATTCACACATGAAGAAACAAATAATGCGAGATTTGGAATTAATTAGTCCCTTTAAATGCTCTGAATCTAAACGTATCTAGTTCTAAAATGTCCCATCGTGTTGCTTTCCTAGTTGGAAGATCAGGGATCAACACTGTGTTATGGGTGTTTTCATTGATATCCTCCTGCAAAAAACCTCTGACGCTGATCGATTTCAATGTACAGTGTTGACATGGTGAAACTAGCTTGGGACACGTGGTAATAAAGACTGTTGACTTAACTCGTGGGTATTAGTTGGAGTCGTGACTTTCTTATAGTTGTGCATTCTTAAAATAGACTTGGGATCTCCGATGCCGAAAAGGTATTGGGGATCGACGATCGGGGATAAACCTATCGCATATTTTTCTTTGGGTTAGTGTCTTTGAAAAATTTTCAATGCCAAAACACTTCAGGAATCGGTGATCTGGGAAAACTCCTTAGCATGGTCACAATATTCATCATGATTCATTTTTCTCCGATTCCAACAAGTGCGTTGGGTATCATCTATCATAGATATCATTTCCTTAATGTTACTCCCTTCACCTTTTAATGATTTCAAAGGGGATAGGTTGTCAGAGATCTCAGTATGTGATACTTCTCATAAAACAAAAACTTATTTTCACCGATACCGATGAACATTGACGCTCGACGACTGAGGTTTTTCGAGTGATTCCTTTTTGCCTTTAAATTTCTTCCAATGCCGAATATTTGAGCACGTCGGGTGAAATGTTTTGGATATTGATTCCTTATTTAAGTGTTAAGTCTTTTTAATTCATGGGGTTTTATAGAGTTACACAAACTTGAATAGATGATGAAAGTCAAGAGAACAAGCAAAAATAAAACATTTCTCAAAAGAAAAGTTGAATTCAGACATCGCAGAGACCAAGTGGTACCCAAAAAGTGAAAAATTGAAATAGTATTTTTGGGGTGTGTTGATTGCTCAACAAATGGTGACTTAATGGGAGAAAGAAGAAAAATTGTTCCTTGCTCGGGCTCAGTTTATGCAAAATCTGATTAGGAACCTAACTAGTTTTCATCCAAGCTTCTTTTACCCTTGCATTTGGAATTTTCCTTGTTGATGCATCTGGGCCTGCCCATGGGGTTTTTAACCTTTATTCCACCTTTTCCTGTGACCTTGACCAATGCCCTCTTTTGAAAATATTCTAGTAAATAATTCACAGGCACTAGGCCCTTTTGTTACCTTCATTCATTTTCTATGGTGTTTCTCCACTGCCAGCGAGTGTCCATAGCCCCGGCGGATTCACCCCGACGTGACAGACCTTACTCTGCTACCAGTGAGCATCTATATACCTGGAGGAGTCACCCCGACATGAAAAACCTTGACCCGCTACTAGAAAGCATCCATATCCCCAAAGGAGATATCTTCATACCCTCTCCTACTGTGTGCTCATTTGATATAGTTGACTTTTATTTCGGCAGAATGCCCTGAGAGAGCGGGAGAGGCGAACATCTGCTATTTGAAAAAATATGAGGTGGTTAAGGTGAAACTCACTATATATATCTCTTAGGTGCATGTAGTCATTTACAAATTTCCTTCTTTCCCTTAAGGTCTTACCAGACCACTAAGTAGACACTTTCACATTTCTCCAAGGTTGTTCATGTGTGCAGGTTAGATAGAGAATCCCTTGAAACAACCGCAGATTCCTCATCATTTCTTTTGTTTGTATGTGAGCAATGAGTTAGGAAGAGAGTTCTCTATGTCACATGATTTGAGGTCAACCATTGTCTCTCTAAACACAATATTTCAAAATATCGGAAGCATGATCACAAAAGACTAAAAAAAAGGTATAAATGCAAAAGATAAATTGACGCATAAAAAAATAAACAAAATTATTATTATTATTATTATTAATTAATTGATGAAAATATTGTTTAAGGGCTTGGCCATTTACTAGGAGTGTGTCAGATTCTCCCCTCAGATTTTGTAGTCAATATGTGCCTAACCCAATCTTCTCATCCACCTGGAAAGGTCTGATCCATAGATTCTGAAACTTGGAATGGTTTCCTTTAGGCTCGTTTTCTCTGTCCCATTTTAGGACTAAGTCTCTTACCTCAAAATTATTCTCCTTAGCTTTATTCTTGTCAAACAATATTTCAACTATCTGTTGGTGGGCTATGAAATTTTATTTAGCTTTCTCCCTTTATTCTTCTAACATGAGCATGGTTTCAATTCTTTGTTGTAATAATGATGAGGGCTACCCTTTGGACCCCTAAGAAAGTTGAAGAGATGGATGATATAACCCATTTGGGAGAATGGCTTCAAGTCCGTATACTAGAAAGTATGGGGAATTCCATATAGCTTCCTTGGGTCTCACTCTATCTGTCCATAAAGAGTTATGGAGTAGATTATGCAAATTCTTATGGTTGTTTGCAATCATTTTCTTCAATATGCTCACTAGGTTCTTATTAGTTAATTCTTCCACTCTGTTTCCCTATGGATAATAATTTTCAGAGTATCTAATTATGATTCCTTTTTCTAGGGGAAACTCTATTAATAAGGTGGAAGACAAGTAAGATGAATTATCTAAAACAAGAACATTGAACCTTGTGATTAGTTGTTGTTCTATGAATTGGATTACCACCTTCTCATTTACATGAGTAAGAGGGATGGCCTCTACCCATTTAGTGAAATAATCAGTGGAAGTAAGTATGTACTTGTGTTGTTTTGAAGAGCTTGGTGTAATATCTTCTATGATTTATAACCCCCATTGCTCAAAAGGCCTAGAAATGACCACTAGTTGGAGAGGAACAAATGCTCTCTTCTCGCTCCCAATGTTTATTTGAATTTTTTTATAGTTTATTGCATATGTGTGAGCATCCTTGAACAAAGTGGACCAATAATAACTAGCTCTCAATATCTTATGAGCAGTTGTGTCTCCTGCAAAATGTCCATTGGCAAGGCCATCATGGATCTCCTTTAGAACTTTATTTGTGTCTTCACATTTGAGACATCTAAAAAGTACCCCATCATAATTAACTTGGAAGAGTACCGAGTTTATGAGGTTTTGTTGTGAATATTTTAACCTGAGAGATCTCCTTTCCCTAGGGTTGAGGTTTTTTGGACATGTCCCATGGTGTAGGAGATAAGTTAGTTTCTCATACCAAGACTCTTGTCCTGGGGAAATGTATGAATCTTTACCACACCATAATGCCATTTCATTCTCCCATCTGGGGTCTTCATATACTTGATCTTGAGCTTCAGCTGCAAGTTTTCATAACCCTTGTCCTTTAATCAATTTAGTAGGTTTTATATATAGATAAAATTCTAGGACTACTGGCATCCATTTCCCTTTTCTTTTCCCCATGTCCTGTTGAGTAAATAGCGATCGAACTGTGGGGTGAGGCACGATTACTTTGGTATGGTTCTTGAGGATGTAAGATCTAAAATGTTTTACTTCTTTATAAACTGCATAAGCTTGTTTATCTATAACAAGATAATTAATCTTAGCACCTTGGAGGCTAGTGCTCATGAATGATACTAGAGCTTGGTTTTTTTCATCATTTGTCTAAGCTAATACTGCGACTAACGATTGGTCAGAGGCAAAGGTATAGAGGAAGAAATATTTGTTGAAATCGAGACTTCACAACACCGGGGCTTGAGATATTGTAGTTTTAATATTACTGAAATCCTTCTTCTGTTCATCATTCCACTTAAACTCAACATCCTTACGAATCATTTTTTGTATGGGTTTGATAGTCTCCGCAAAATTAGGAGTGAACTTCCTGACAAAATTAATTTTCCCGAAGAATGATTGCATAACCTTCTTATTGTGAGGTAATGGAAGTTTATCTATAGCCTTAATTCTTTCTAGGTCTATGTGAATTCTTTCTTGAGATATGATTTGGCCTAACAATTTACCTTCCTCGACACAGAAAATAGTTTTCTTAGGTTTTAAGGATATTTCATATTTCCTACACCTTTCAAAAATCTGGGTTAAGTGTTGGATGTGATTTTCTCTGTTCTTTGAATATATAGTCACATCGTCCATGTACACTACTACACACTTGTTGATTAGTCCCTGAAATGTGACATCCATCACCCTGTGGACGGTCTCTCCTGCATTCATTAACCCAAAAGGCATGCGTTTGTAAGCGAGAGTTCCCCACTTGGTTTAGAAGGTGGTTTTCAAGGGGTCATCTTCTAAAACTAGAGCTTGATTGCACCCTGAGAAACCATCTAGTTGTAAATTCTAACCTTGTACAATATCTACTGCAAACTGATATTCAGAAAAGAACAGAAAAGATACAATGGAAAATACAAACATTACACAGAGATTTTTCACCTGAAAACCCAAACCGGGAAAACCAGCATATATTATATTCATACATTGTGTTACATTGTTTATAATACAATATACATATAGGAGCCAGCGGCATCCAAAACCCTAACCCAATGACCTGGATTAGTCCAAAACCCTAATTCCTTAACTAGAAATAGAAAACCATCGGCAAAAACCATGTGCCGAAAAACCACCTAAATATCATGTGGTCCTGGAAATATGTCGTCCTGAAAAAAAACAATTAGAGGGCACTGCCCCCGAACCCCCGTGCGGGGGGCTCCGCCCCCCTGCACACCCAGCACAAACACTTAGAAACTACTACCTATGCAAAGAATATAACACATACCCAACATTCTCCCACTTGTTGTTTTCTTTGCACACAGGGGGTTATAGGGTTACATAGTCAACAATCCAGGGCATCAATGCCCATGGATCCTCTACATCAAGAGAAATTCTCATTGCTCATAGATTTTTTTAATGAATCTGCAACATTCTTCAAAGTGTCCACCTTCATCATTGATACTTTATTTTCTTCAATCATGTCTCTCACAAAGTGATATTCAACATCAATGTGCTTTGTATTTGAATGATAAGCAGGGTTCCTTGCCAAAAAAATTGCACTCTAACTGTCACACTCTATCCTTACAGCTTTTTGTACCAACCCAATACCTAAACATAATCTTTGTAACCATATTGCTTCCTTACTTGCATGAGTGGCTGCCATATATTCAGATTCTGTAGTTGAAAGTGCCACTACACCCTGTCCTTTGCTCATCCAACTTATTGCTCCTCCAAATAGGTTAAACACATACTCACTTGTGGATCTCCTACAATCCAAATCTCCAGCCCAATCTGCATCCACAAAGCCATGTATATCAACCATTCTTTCCAATCCCATTATTCCTTAGTAGTGCAATCCATAGCTAGCAGTGCCACACAAATATCTGAAAACCCTTTTTAATTTTGTCCAATGCTCCTTCCCTAGTTTTGACATATACCTGCTCAAAACTCCCACTGCATGTGCAATGTCCAGTCTAGTATATACCATTGCATACATCAAACTTCCAACTGCACTCGCATATGGAACATGAGACATGTTCTCCTCTTCTTCATGTGTCTTGGGACACTGATCCGTAGATAACTTTACACCAACAGGAATAGGAACCTTAACCGGTTTACATTCCTTCATATTAAACCTCTGCAATATTGTCTCAACATATTTTCTATGATTTAACTAGAGTTTCCTCCTTTTTCGATCTCTTTTGATTTCCATGCCCAAAATGAAATTTGAAGCATCAATATCCTTCATGTCGAATTTAGAGGACAACTGAGTTTTCACATCCTGGATAATCTCCTTGTTGTTTCCTATCAACAACATTTCATCCACATACAAGACCAAATAAATCAAATGATCACCAATTAATTTAGAATACACACAGTGAT
>ML777482.1:388197-419397 GCA_009831015.1 Picea engelmannii
TCTCCATCTCTCATCCTCAAGTTATACAACTTCTTTCTCAGGAATAGTTTATTTACCAGGGACTTAGACTGATACAACTTCCCCAACTTTTCCCATAAATCCTTGGTTGTAGCTTCCTTTGACACATTCAGTAATACTAAATCAGAGAGACACAGTCAAATTGTGCTCTTTGCCTTCTGATCCGTCTTTTTCCAGTCATCTGCAGAAGTTCCTGTAGGTGTAGTACCTGGATCTACTGCGATCCACTGATCTTTGTCCACCAAAAGATATTCCATCTTGAGCTTCCACATCTCAAAGATTTTCCCATTAAACCTCTCGATATCCATATTCGAATTGCTTGCCATTTCTTTTCACCTGAAAAACAATACTGTAGATCTCCCACTGTAACAAGGCTTATCACAGTCCCGAGCCAAACCCTTGATGACAAAAGCATCCCCTTGAAGCCAATAAAGCTCTGATACCAAATGTAAATTCTAACCTTGTACAATATCTACTACAAACTGATATTCGGAAAAGAACAGAAAAGATACAATGGCAAATACAAACATTACACAGAGATTTTTCACCTGGAAACCTAAACCGGGAAAACCAACATATATTATATTCATACATTATGTTACATTGTTTACAATACAATATACATATAGGAGCCAGCGGCATCCAAAACCCTAACCCAATGACCTGGATTAGTCCAAAACCCTAATTCCTTAACCGAAAATAGAAAACCATCGACAAAAACCATATGCCGAAAAACCACCTAAATATCATGTGGTCCCAGAAATATGTCGTCCCGAAAAAAAAATTTCGGGGGCGCTGCCCCCGAACCCCCATGCGAGGGGCTCCACGCCCTTGCACCCCCGGCGCAGACGCTCAAACACTACTACTCGTGCAAAGAATATAACACAAACCCAACACTATTAAGGAGAAAATTTTAGAGCCAGACACAGTCTATAGAAGTTTTTCCATTGGTGGGACTAGGTAGTTTTCCTTTTCTGAGGCTCTGTTGAGGTTCCTAAAATCTACGCATAGGAGAATCTCCCTAGAATTCTTCCTTACAAGAACCAAATTTTCTACCCACGTAGAGTATCTAACCTAGAAGATAATTTTGGAATCTAACAGTTTCTTTAACTCCTGACACATGAGAGGCCCCAGGGATGGGTGGTACTTCTGGAGCTTCTGTTGGAAGGGTTTCACTTCAGGTTTTAACAGGATAGTGTGTTGAATGATACATGTATCATACGTTTTTAGATATCAACAGGACCATGCAAAGACATCTTTATATTGTATGAAGAGTTTGAGATAGGACCTCCTTTCCTCTTTATATATGGTCTTTCTGAGGTTTACATTTTTTGGGTTTTTTGGGGTTCTGAGATTTATAGTTTCATGCATGGGATAGGAACTACCAGTTTTCGCATTTTTTGACCCCTTAAATACTTCCTTTACATCAAAAAGGTTTTCTAAGTTGGCTATCCCCTTCAATATCATGTGAGACTTTGATTTTTCAGTCGTTCGATCTATATGAAGGTTGGTTTTCATCAAATGTTCCTGCAATACTTCATCGTCAATGGCCAAATCTTTAAAATTGTCCTGATTGGTCAGAAAGTTTATAATTTTTACGTCTCCCTAAAAAACCTTCCAATTAGAATTTTCTTGGGGCACCAAGGGTTTATATAGAAGTTCTATAGTGAACTAAGAATCTTCATAATCCTCTGGAGGTGATAGCCTTGAGGCAACGATGGACAAAGAATCAACAAGAATGTTCTTTACTCTGGGGATTGTTGTGAGGTTGAAAGCTTTTAAATGTTGAATTAGCCCGTGCACTTCCTGTTGGTAATTATTTAGGTGTGGAGAGTTGCAATGTATAGTATTCCTTATCTGTCGGACAATGATTTTAGAGTCTCTGAGAACCTTCAATTCTTGGACGTTCAGGTCTATGGATTTATTTAGCCCTTGTACTAGACCTTCATACTCGACAGTGTTATTTGTGCATTCAAATTCTAGTCTATAAGACAAGATTTTTTTTTTCTTTTTGGATTGATGAGGATACACCCTGCTCCTGAACCATCTTGTGATTTAGATCCATCAAAATATAGGGTCCAAACTTGTGGGAAAAATGTACCATCTTCCTCTTTCCTATTACTCTCCTCTTTTCCTCCTGTTAGTTCTGTGATTTCCAATGCAGGTTCTTGGTAGAAGAAGATTTCCTCTGCCACCGTTGACAATTCCTCTCAAAAACTCATTTCATATTTTTGAGTATGAGGGATGTCAAATGAGAGAGGGGAAAAGTTCCCGAAGTAGGAATCATAGGAATAATTTCTTAGCACAGGAAAATCTTTTGATGAGGGTTCGTTTAGGGCTTCTAGGTCAGTAACAATATGTTTTAGATATATTTCCCTATCAATTCTGATCATATTTTTGTGTCCCTTTAATGGTAGACAAAGGTGCACCCAGTATGTGCTAAAGTATTCATTTAAATTTTCAGACCAATCTTGACTTAACAAAAATACATAATCTTCTGGGATATCTACTACGATAATGTTGATTACTTGCACAAACGTAGGGTGAGTCGTTATTCTGATCATCACATATTTTAGTTCTCCAATAACCTTTACCTTTATCGCTTTTGAGAGGAATGACATTTAATTGTTTCCAAATAGACAAGGGCATCATGTTAGAAGACACTCCTGAATCGACCAAACAATTATGGAGGTTTTTATTGAAGACTTCGAATGTTTAAAGGAAAGGTGGGACAAAAGGTTTTCCCTTCTTATCTTCAGAGAAATCATTCACAATTGGTTTATTCCTTGGGTCTGTGGGAGTTAGACTCCCCTCTTGATCAATGCTTGTTGTAGGATTCACTACTGATTTCAAAGATTGTAACAAAAATTCCTTTTGCTGAGGGATCTTTCATATATCCATAACTGATATATTAGCCTTCAAATTCTTCAAATATTCAACTATGGTGTAACCTATCTTGGGTGATTCTCGAGTATGGATGTTTATAGGGTTTCTTTGGGGAGAGAAAGGTTCCTTGTGGTGATCAAAAACTAATATTCCTCCTTAAACTTGGTTCATATTAAGGTCGTTTGAGACAGGTTGACCCCTAATTCGTGTTTTCACAACCAATATTTCGACAGGTGGTTCTTGAACCTCAAATAGGTCATCGAAAGGGATCGCTAGGTCAGGATCCCATATCAACATGGTTGTTTATTCTGGTGGATCGATTTCTTCCTGATTGACGCTATTCATACTGGAGTCTCTTGATTGTTCAGTCAAGGAGACTTAGTCTAGAAATTGGTTGGCCATCAAATTCATGGCATGCACCCATTGAGGTTAGTCTCTTTCAGAGTGGTTCTCTTGGTGATAAGTGCAGAAAGAGTTGGATGCTACGTTTCCCATATCGATGTTTAAGTTAGTTGGGGGAGGTTCGATTTCTTTGAATGATGGATTTCTTTTAAAGAAAGACTTATAGGGCCTCTGGCCTTGGTTTTCCTCCCCTGCACTTCTATTCATGTCTATGATTTCGTTTGATATTGTTTTTACCATACGTTGTAGTTATTCTATTTCCCCACTTCCCTTCTCAGGATCTTGTTCTGTTTGTTTCCCCGAGGGTCTAGTAAGAAATAGTCCTCTCCTGGGAGGGGATTGAACTTCTTTCTTGACTATAGATACGTGGCCTTCTTTACATCTTTTCATTTGAAACTTTGTCATTTTTTCTTCTTCAAAATTCTCAGCTAGGGTTAGTTTGGAATCCCTCTTCAAAAACATGGAAATGGAAGCTGGGAGATCATTAGCATATACTTCAATTTGCATCTCCTTAGTAGGTTTAGCTTCGGGATGGAATTTGTTTAATATGGTAGCGAATATTTGATTAAATTCTTTGACCCTTTCTTTCAAACTCATGGTGGCGGTGAACAACTCATCCATCAAAGCTCCCGTAGTAGTTTCTTCTACAAATTTATCTAAAATGTCTTTTTGGAACTTCGTCCAACTAGTTACAGATCTTACAGGCAAGTTAAAATACCACATGGAGGATGAATTCTTGAATGTGTAAGGGAATAGGAAGAAAACCACATCTTCATGTTGGACATTCATAGGTCTGATAGCTAGTACGAATTTATTTATATCATCTTCGGGCAATCCTGAGGTTTTAGGATGAAATTTAGGAAGCAATTTCTCTGGGTGTCGGGGCAGGTTATGTACTCATCCAGGGATATCCAAAGCATCTCTGGCCAACCAAGGTTGTTTTTTCTATGGTGGGTTTCCCCTCTCTTCATCATGGTCATTATGATCTTCCATATCTTTAGATATTGAAAATGAGCATTATGAGTTAAACCCTTCCTCTTTCGAAAAATTGTTCAGCTCAGAGACATTGTCGGGTGGAATTTTAGGGATCAGATTAAGAGGATGTTTGATTTTGGTGATTTCAAAATCCATTAGGTTTTCTAGTGTGTACACAAAAACCTTGTCGGGGGTTTCGACCACTAGTCTGTTTATTTTTTGTCTTTGAGGAAGTATCGGAGCTAAGGACAGTGCACCGATCTGTCGAGCGTATGCTCTTGTAATTCTTCTGAATTGATTCAATTCCTCGTGAGGGAGAGCATAAGATATATCATGGAGCAAATTTATTCCTCATGATGGGGTGAGTTACTCATTTCAGGAGTAATCAGTGTGTGTGGCTTGTCTTGGTAATGACTATCCATGTATGTGGGTTTTTTTGAATCTACAGGTTGTCTAAGATATTATGTGAAAAATATATTCAACCATTCAGTCTTCAAGCCCTCCTTCTAGCACCAATTTTGTTGATGGTTCCTAACTCCCTTTAACTCAACAACAGGAACCAAAGCTACAAATCAGGCCCAATTAGACTCTGCAACATTTAATAGTGGAATGGTTCTCTAGATCTTGCAATCTGGCTGGTTTAATTGATGGGCTTTACATTTTCTTATGAAGACTTTATCCTTTAGTTCAGACGTTCTCATTTTTTGTATTTTCTCTTAGGTAGGACTGATATAAGATAAATCCAGTATAAACCAACTAGGTGACAAAGTGGGAACAAACTAAACTACTGGACAAGAGGCTAAGTTTGGGATAACCCTTTACTCTAGCATGTAGGCAAGGATCATCTAACACAGGAATAGTACTAATACATTTACCTTGTGATTATTCCAATTACTCACTGAGATACAAATTATCAGAAGAAAACATCCATGTGATGAATGATGGAAAGTAAAATAATTCACTCAACTCTAATCATCAATCACATAATAACACAAAGATCCATGTTCATCATTAAAGAAAGAACTATAAAACATTACATCAAATAACTTATCAATAGATTTAATAGCTCTTACTTATTACTACATCCATTCATGGGACGAAATAGGAAATAATTCTTCTCCACATCCAATCATACACACATTTGATGAAAACATAAACTTGTCTTTGGTCCAAAAGGACTTCACAATTAAAGGAAAGTCCAAGATAGTTCTTACAAAACCAAAAAATGAGAGTTTCTTGCAACAACCATTGACCATTAACTAATAGGTCGATTCCCTTATTTATAACATAAAATTAACTAAAAGTAACAACTAAAGTGCAGATAAGCAAAACAAAATTTGCCACATGGAATTCTCTTCTACGAGTTATCTATGAGTCATCTCAATATATCACTTAAGAGGGTGACTCTTCTCATACTCCAACCACTTGATGAATAGAGTCTCGAATTCATTGGTGTATGGGAATCTATGATCTTTCATCAGGTTCAAGTGAATCTCTATTATCTATACCACACATGCCCAATACTTGATTATACTGGAACTTAATTGTTGCATCATAGCCTGAGATTTGATCAGTTGTTCCATAAACTGTTGCACCTGACCTAGCGTCATGTCTATCACCTTTTCTATTTCTTCGGTCCATGATGAATCTTTCTTGGTGTGTGATTTGATTATGTGGCACAAGTCTACAAAGTCATTGGGCATGCCAAAATTGGGGATTCTGATATCCTTCATTGGCTTGTTGATTTTGACCTAGGTCTTCTCTCACTTGGCCCATTTTTCTTGAATCTCCCAATGAGGCTCCTGAGCCATTTCTTCCCAATACTCGGTCGACTTCTTGATGTGGTCGATGCTTCTTTCCATTAACACCCGGATGCCATGCTCTTCGACGTCTTGGTCCTTTTACACCACGCTCATATAATCGACTGTTTCCACAGCCTGTTGTTATTTCTCGTACAACCTCTCCATATCTTTTCACATCACAAGTGTCATAAGGGTGTCTTCCTGAAGCTCGACTATCCTTGCAATGAATAGGCGTCGCTCATCTATGAACTTGCTATAGGACTCCTTGAATTCTCTCCTTAGGTACACCGCGACATGTGTGGTGTCCTGATAATATTTCTCCAAGTGGTGAAAATGTTCTAGTTCCTTCAGGGCAATGAATAGCTCCTTTGAATCTCTTTTAGCTTTGTCAAGGGTGGCATATTTGATTTCCATCCTTGCACCAATGATTTCAGACATCTTAGCATGCTCTTTGTTGATTAGATGTTCCTCTGTAGTGATGAGGATGGAGTGATCTTAAGTGATCCTTTTCTTCTTGGTGGTCCTCTGGAAGATAGCCTTCCTTTTTCGATCATAATCTATGGCATGTGTATTGGCTATTTCATCCATAGGATTGGGGATTTGTTGATGTCCCCAGGTGAGTGTATTTCCTAGACTTCTGATGGTATATACTTGTTCAAGATTGGGTTCTTGAACTTCCTCATTGTCCTTCGAAGGCCCAAATTTTGTCTGTCTCTCATCGAGGGTTTGAGTACTGATTGAAATAGAGGTGTCAGGGATAGGCTCAATACTTACTTGTTCATCATCCGTTGAGGCACCAATTTCCTGCTGTGGGGATTCTTACTTTGGCTCATTCGACCCTGGCTCGTCCTTCGGACTGTATTTTTGGGTCTCTGGTGCATCAGGTAGCTTAGTGTCTAGGAAACTCTCGAAAAATTACTATTTCTATGGAACCTTCTGAATTTGGGCATCAGGAACAGGGGAAGATGTCTTCTCTAGTCCCTTTTATTCTTTTATATGCAAAGGGGTCACAAGAGATACTTATGGGCTCTCATCATCGTCATGTATATTTATCATCTCACTTAAGGGTTTTGATGCACCGATCCTTTGCGATGCTTTGACGGTCCTTGGCTTAGCCGAAATGCCTATCGGTGATCCGGCTGGTGGCGTTGTGAATTCAGGTTCATATAACTCAGTAATTTCATCAAGTTTTATGAATTGAGGGCCACTTGGTCCCATCTAGATTTCATCTAGCTTGTCAGCAGGGATCCTTTTCATGTTCATGATATCCAGGTCATCTTTCAATTGATCAATTATGTGTTGTGCATGTTCTAACATGAGTAACCCCCTCTCTCGTGCATCCTGAGCCTTGACAAAACTTCTATATTGCACCAGGGTTACCTGGGGAATCTCTGTTGCTTCGGTTGCTACCATTTCTTCCCTAGCCCTGAGGGCTCCTTGAGCCAATTGTTCTATGATTTTTTCCTGTTCATCCAGGATCATGGCTTTGAACCTGGTCATGTTAGGGTTGACCATCCTTTCAATGAATTCATCTCTATCCTAAGCATTTTCTATGAAGACCTCATCTTCAAATTGGTCGTGGGCGTATGGCCAACAGGATGACACTTGAGATGCATGTTTCAAGACTAGACGCTTTGGGTCATGTTTGTGGAAACGGCTGGTGTGGAATTGGAACTCCAATTCACTCAGTCATTCTTTCTTAGCTTGGGTGATGTATTTTACCAAGTAGAAATCTATATGGAATCCATAAGGTGTAAATTCTCGCTTCTTGTCTTTCACCAGGGTAGTATTGTAGTCTTCTAGGATAGTTTGGTAGCATATCTCCCCTACTACTAGTTGATCAGGAACATGCACAGGGAAAATGTGTGGTGCTCCAGTGGCTCAAAAAACCCTCATGTAGGTATCACTCTCATCCATATACCAGTGGCCAACCTTTGATATCATCTTTTTGGCCACAACCGATAGTCTTAGACATTCTCTCTTGAAAATAATAAAATGAATGTGTGCAATGAATTCATCACAGATGATAGAGTATGACTTAATGTACCTATTCTCCCATAAAATGTTGAAGTAAACATGGACCAGGAATTCTGAGGTGTGCTAGCTCAAGATCATTCCAACAAATAAATTTATGGCACACATGACATCCAACAAATACAAAGCCATGTAGAAGGATGGAGTCTCTCCATCTTTCAACATTTGAGCCTGTTGTATGTAGATTCTCAACTACTTTGAAATTATGGCCTCCCAATTGAAAGCTCTCCTGAAAATTTCCACTATGTAGGCTAGAAGCATCTATGCCTCTGAAAAAATGGAACAATACTTCTCCCCATACAAACAACAGATGAGAGACATTAGATATATATACGTCTCCCTTAAATTGGTCGTCTGGTACTAGACAAAGGTCCAATTGATGTATTTTTTATCTTCTCTCCACCATGAAACCATCACCTAGACAGTGTCATGGCACTCATATAATATTACAATGAAATCCGTGTTCAGTCGCTCCTCCGAGTCTCTAAGATTGTAAGAACTTTTCACCTCTACAAGAAGCAAAACCTTGACACAATCTCCATTGATGTCGTTAATAAAACACTTTTGTGTGTTTGTGTGGTCGATGAGCCACTTTAGGAGTTCTAGGCAGGGGAACATTGGAGTTTTTCTTGCCACCGTGTGCAAGTATGATATTCAAATGTTCAAAAATACTTCATCATCGAGCTTTCTCATATCGCGGTTGATGTGTGGGATATATTCCAGGAATTCTTCCCGACTGATCTTCTTGAAGATTTCTCCCCAGTGCGGGAGTACTGCCTTGATCCCCATGCTTGCCTCCGTGTCTCAAAAGGACAAAGGTTGAGTGAAAACCTTCTTGGTGGATGTACTGATGACTAGTTCCATCCTTGGGGAAAATTCTAATTGTTTTGCGAGCGTTGGGGAAGAGCCTTCTCCCACCTCTGGTTCCTTTAGCTTTAGCTCTCTCAGAGATCGCTTGGTGGTTGGTTTTATTGGAGGCATTTTTCCTGCAAATGAAACAATCCTTTAGGGCCAATGTACATAGTGACACTAGATAAAAATGTATATAAGAAGTTAAAACATTGAAAATTAAGACGAGTACATACTTGTAACACTTTCTAAACCTTCTAGTTTGATACTCATAGGATCTCAGAAGCTTTTGAATTTCTCATCTCGCTCCTCTAGATGCTCTAAAACTCCTTTGCATGAAAAATGGTCCCATTTACAATGGCTTAAGAGAATTTAAATGAGGAAGAACTTATCATGTTGTATCAACCAATTAATTCAGGTGATGAGTGAAATTCAAACAAATCTACCATCGAATCTCTGCAAGTTAATTCATTGTGGGTTGATGGTGGAGGTGCGGAGGGTGATGTGTTCTATAGGTAATTTCTAGCTTCCTTTTAATTCACACATGAAGAATCAACTCATGTGATATTTGGAATTAATTATTCCCTTTAAATGATCTGAATCTAAACGTATCTAGTGCTAAAATGTCCCATTGTGACACTTTCCTAGTGGGGGGATCGGGGATCAACACTGTGTTATGGGTGTTTTTGTTTATATCCTCCTTCAAAAAACCTTCGATGCCGATTGATTTCATTGTATGGTGCTGATGTGGAGAAACTGACTTGGGACACGTGGCAATGAATACTAGTGACTTAACTTGTGGATATTAGTCGGAGACGAGACTTTCTTCCAGTTGTGCGTTCTTAAACTAGATCTGTGATCATCGATACTGAAAAGGTATCAGGGATCCACGATCAAGGATAAAACTATCACGTATTTTTCTTTGGGTTAGCGTCTTTGAAAATTCGTCGATGCCGAAACACTTCAGGGATCAGTGATTTGGGAAAAATCTTTAGCATTGTCGCAATGTTCATCATGATTCGGTTTTCTCCGATTCTGACAAGTGCGTCGGGTATCAACTATCGACGATATTGTTTCCTTAACATTACTCCTTTTTCCTTTTACTGATCCCTAAGGAGACCGACTGTTGACAATATCCATATGTGATACTTGTCATGAAACAAAAACTTCCTTTCTTCGATACTGGTGAACATCGACGCTTGACGACTAAGGTTTTTTGAGTGATTCATTTTTACCTTTAAATTTCTTTCGATGTCGAATCTTTGAGCATGTCGGGTGAAGTGTTTTGTTTGTTTATTCCTTATTCAAGTGTTAAGTATTTTTAATTCATGGGGTTTTATAGATTTACACAAACCTGAATAGCTAATGAAAGTCAAGAGAACAAGAAAAAAAAAACATTTCTCAAAAGAAAAGTCAAATTCAGACAACGCAAAGGCCAAGTGGTACCTAAAAAGTGAAAAATTGATATAGGATTTTTAGGGTGTGTTGATTTCTCAACACACTGGCCACACCCGAGATAGACCATGATTCTCTGAGAGGTATTCTTTCTCCTTTCTCCATGAGAGTTAGAGACGAAGGTTACTCTCCTCCTCCCACAGGAAATCGACAACCGATTTCCTCAAATCCAAGAAAGGAGGTACACACGAGTACTTCCTCAATCACTCATCAACCTCATTTATCATCTTGTAGAGAAACCATTTCCATGGCTTATTGTGGCCAAAACGAGCTTCCTTCTCAACCTTTCTCTCCAATATAGAGTCGAAAACATGCTTCTCTTCTCTTCTCGAGATTGTTTTCTCTACTCTTGTCCCTTGTAGATCTATCTCTGTCCCCCTGAATTACCTCATGTATTTCCTTCCTTGGCAAGGTTGTGTGGGTTTGAATCCCCAATTCATGCCCAGTCTTGGAAGCCTTATATATGGGTACCCTACCTCATCTCCTCATTAACTCTTGAGGATGGTCTTCCAACTACCATCCTGAATGGTAATTCATTTCTGGGTCAAAGGACTATTGAGAAATTACAACCAATAGGTGCTAGTTTGGTGAGGGTCATCTCAACCATTCTTGGTTTTCCTCACCGTCTCTCTCATATAATCCATTGTCTATCTTGGAAAAATCCCCCCTTTCGGTAGTTGTGCAACACATATCCAATTTCTATTAATAACATAAAATTCATACATTTACCCTTTTATACAAAGGTTCATCAAATAAAAAACTCACACATATTTAGTTCGCCATTGTCTTTTGGACATTTTATAGTTATATTTACAAATTGGTGTAAACATGGGTATTACAATCCCCTCCCCCTTAAAGGAACATTGTCCTTGATGTTCTATCTGTCGGTGTTCTATGTATGTATAGAAGTAAACAAAAATGGATATGATCATTTCATGGCATCCTCCATTTCCCATGTAGCCTCATTTGGGCCAAAGTGTTTCCACTGCACCTTGAAATGTGAAATGGTTTTGTTCTTGAGTGGGGTTTCCTTCATGTCTATTATGCATTGAGGTTCTAGCAAGAATTATCCCTCAGGTTCCACCTGAATCACAAACAAGTCAATAGTATGATTAGAATCATGTACATACTTCTTTAATAAAGAAACATGGAAAACATTATGTGCCTTCACTATGGGAGGAAGTGTTTTCCGATAGGATATTGGTCCCACTCTATCCAAAACTTCAAAGGGTCCACAATAATGAGGCACCAACTTGGCACAAGGTCCCATCTCCAAAGATCTTTTCCTAGGTATAACTTGAAGATACACATGATCTCATTCTTTGAACTCTCTAGGAGTCCTTTTCATGTTTGCATAAATCTTTTGTCTATCATGGGCTATCTTCAGATTTTTTTTGATATGAATTACTTATTGTTCCATTTCCTTTAGAATATTTGGCCCGATTGTAACTCTATCTACTAGGTTGTCCGAACTGATTGGAATGTTGCACTGTCTTCCATAGAGGGATTCAAAAGGACTCATTTTTAATGACTCTTGATATCCGTTGTTGTAGGAAAACTATACAAGTGGTACGTAATCCTCCCACTTCTTGGGTTGATGCATTATATGCATCCTCAACATGTCTTCTAATACTTGGTTCACACTCTTTGTCTACCAATCAGTTTGAGGGTGAAAGGCTATACTAAAGAGTAATTTTGTTTCAAAACCAACAAACATAGATTTCCAAAAGTTTGAAGTGAATTTTTTATCTATGTCAGATATAATTTTCTTAGGAATTCCATGTAGCCTAAATATCTCTTTCATGAAAATGCTAGAAATCTATATTTCCTTGCAAGTTGATTTGACAAGTATGAAGTGAGAATCCTTGATCATTTTTTCCACAACTACCATGATGGCATCGTTCTGTCTGTTTGATATTGGTAATCTTGCGATGAAATCCATGGAGATGGTTTCTCATTTCCATTTGTGAATTGTGTTGGGCTCTAAATATGTCTTAAAATATAACCTCTATGCATCATCCAAAGGTAGGCACTGGTGCAAGTGTTTTACTTGTTGCATATGTAGGTTGTTACCTTCCATTTTCAATACCCATCCTCTAGAGATGAAACCCCTGCAAAGGGACAACAATCGTAACAAAAGGAACAACAATCATTCTGTTCAAATGAACAACAAAAGGAACAACAATCGTGACAAGGGAACAACAGTCGTTATATTGGGCCGAACTAATGTTGTATTAATTGAGATGTAGTACTTGCCCAACTATCTAATTTGTCAACCCGGGGTTCGTAAACTGATGAAGCACATGCAAAGTATATGCAAGAATGAAGCGGGACTAATCTAATCTAATGTTTAAGCTACAACTGAAATTGAATCATTAATCTAAAACATGATTGAAATTGAATCATTATAGTTGCGTAAATGAAATTACTCTAAGAATGGGAAATTGCGTGAAAGAAAATAATCTAGGAATGGAGAACTACATGAAGGAAAAGAAAATACAACATGTGAATATTTGAATGACATAACAACATATGTGAGATCCCACCAATGAAGAAATCTTATATTACAATAATCAAATCAATCTTTATAAAACAATAATGAAAGCATGAAAACTAAAACCATGAATAAAATCTAAGAATCCCTTTCTCTTTCAAATCCTAATGATTACTCTGACTCTAATTACATAATCTAAATGAATCCTAATTGAATTCTCATGAAGAGAGAGCACTCTCTTTTATACATGAGAGCCTTGAAGATAAGATAACCATCTCATAATTACAGATATACTTTTCTATCAACTATTTTCCCATTATTACAAAATATAATCCCTTCAAATCCTCACACATATCTCTCATATATCTTGGATAATATATTCCAACCAAATCTCCATGATATTCTCCTTTGAATGGGCTTGAATTATCTCCTCAAATCTTGAAATGGTAGAGTAAATATTCGATAAGTCCTTTTGAATTAATCCTTCACATATTCCTACACATTACAAAGCTCACACATTTTTGAGATATATATGAAAACATGTTGATTTTCTAATATTTAATCACAAATTCCCTTTTAATACTAAAATGAAAAAAGTGGAAAATAATAAGGTGAAACCCAAATGTATTTATGAAAATGATGTCATTAAAGGTTAATGGGGCGATGAAATGTGAAGAATAATGAAGGGAAAGGTGGATGAAAATAGGACATTTCTGAGCCCCAACAAATTGGAAGGGGCTGCAACAACCCTGCTGGGTGCTAGTGCTATGCCTTGACTTGCTAACATTCTAGACACTTAGCTAAGTAATCAACTATGTCCTTTTTCAGTCCGAGCTAATAAAATAATTTCCTACTGGACATGATCATTTTCTAATAACCAGGATGACCAATATATGGTATTTTGTGTAGTTCATCCATTATGAACCTCTTCAAGTCGTCACAATTTGGAATATACAATCTTCCCTTGTAAGTCAGCAGGCCATCATTAAGCATTTTATAGCTTTCATACTTCAGCCTCGTGGGCTCTTGCTTTAGGTATGATATCACGGTCTTAAAAAATGCATCTATTTCTTGTGCACTTTTGACACTCTCTTTGATGTCTAATTCATTGGTTCTTATAGCTACCAAGTGAACCACTTTCATAATTATACTAAGGGCATCAACCACCCTATTCTCCTTTCCTTTGATATGTTTTATTTCAAAATCAAACTCACTAAGTAGATCCATCCACCTAGATTTTATCACATTGAGTTTTGGTTGGTTAAACAAATACTTCAACCCACTATGGTCTGTCATAAGTACAAATATTCTACCTAAGAGGTAATGACTCCACGTTTTTAAAGGATGCACTATGGAAGTCAATTCCATATTGTGGGTCACATAATTGACTTCATGCTCATTCAATTTTCTAGATTCTTAGCAAATCACATGTCCTTCTTGCATAAGGAATCCTTCGAGCCCTTCCTTGCAGGTATATGTACACACAAAGAAGTCCTTGTTTGGGTTTTCAATCTTCGATATAGGTGCATTAGTTAGAAGGTATTTCATCTCTTGAAATCTCTCTTCACATTCTAATGTCCAAATGAATTTAACCCCATTTTGCTAAAGGGAGGTGATTGGGAAACCAATCTTGGAGAATCCCTTTATGAACCTCCTATAGTATCCTGCTAGGCCCATAAAGGATATGATATTAGATACATCCTTTGGGGTAGGCCAATCCATGATGGATTTAATCTTGTCAATATCAACTTCCACTTATTCCTTAGAAATAACATGGCCTAAGTAATGGACTTGTTTTTGGAAAAAGTCACACTTACTAAGCTTAGCACAAAGTCGATGTTCTTTTAGTACTTGGAGTATTATCTTGAGATGTTTTTCATGTTCTTCCCTATTCTTGGAATAGATTAGTATATCATCAATGAAAACTAACACAAACCTATCTAAGAAATTTATGAATACGTTATTCATTAAGAATATAAAAGTGGTTGGTGCATTGGTAAGCCCAAATGGCACCACCACAAATTCATTGCTACCATATCTTGTCCTAAAGGTTTTCTTGTGGATGTCTTCATATTTAATTCAGACCTGATGGTATCCATACCACAAGTCAATCTTGGAGAAGATTGTTGCACCCCTTAATTGGTCAAACAAGTCATCAATCCTTGGAAATGGATACTTATTCTTGATGGTCATCTTCTAGAGTGGTCTATAATCTATGCATAATTTGAGTGTGTCATATTTATTTTTCACAAACAATACCGATGCTCCCCATGGAGACACACTAGGACAAATATAGTCTTTTTCCCACATCTTCTTTAGCTAGAGTTTGAGCTCAACTAGCTCTAGTGTACTTATTCTATAGGGTGTTCTAGACATTAGCACCGCTCCTGGTACGAGGTCTATTGAAAAGTCAATATCCCTTCTTGGAGGTAGACCTGGTACCTCTTCTGGGAATACATATTTATATTCTCTTAATATGGGATGGTCATCTAGGTTGGGTTTATCATTCTCAATAGATTTTAGTACTTGTATTGCATACAAGGGACATCCCTTTCCGAAATACTTCTTCACTTGGAGGGATGATATTTGTCTCATTGAGACATGATTTTGAATCCCTTATAGGGATACCCTTCTTCCTTATTCATTTTTGCACTCCAAAGTTTTATTGTAACAATCCAACTTGGTTTTTTGGGTATCCAACTAGTCCATTCCAATCAACAGGTCATAGGATACTAAAGTAATTATGTTTATGTTCATTTGGGTGGGCAACCCACTTAAAATGAATTGGCATGCAAGTATGACCTCTGTTACTTTTCTTTTGGTTCCAATGGCTAGTTGTATCAGCCATGATTTGACATGTTTAACTTGTTGAAATCTACAATTCTCAACAATTTGATGGGAGTCATAACTCAAATTAGAACTACGGTCAATTAAAACAGAAACATGAAGGTTGGAAATCGTACCTTCCATATCCACCAATGAATCTTGGTGGTCATCTTGTCTATTATCCAAGGTTGCATAAAATTTTGGCATGCTCCTACCCACATCATTGACTATGATAGCCTCTTGCATGATGTAGAACCTCCCATTTCTCTATTTCCTATGCAGACAGTCCCTCAACAAATGTTCCTCTCCACAACCCTAGCATTTCAAGGGTTCTCTCTTTGTGTTATCAGTCTTACTTGGAACTACCCCAAATGGTTTATTTCCACTCTAGGATGGAAAAATTTTCTGATACACACTTCTAGTAGGAAGGCTCATCCTAGATCTCTTCCCATGGTTCTTAAACCTCGTGGTTTTAAACCCCTTCTTCTTGAATCCCAAATTGTTTTTCTTCTTATAATACTCATGGGGTTTTTTCTTACTCTTGAATTGATCATAGAAATACCTTGATTTTCGAATAGTATCCTCTAAGGTATTTGGCCCATCAAACTCAATTCTGTCTTGGTATGACTGAGGTAATCCACTACTAAATAGTTTCATATTTACCTTTTCATCCTTTATGTAGGGAACATACCTCATCAGCTTGAGAAATTTGTTGATATACTTATTTATGGTGATTTGTACTACCTTGAGTTGATATAAATCTTTGGTCTTCCCATCAAAGTACTTTTCTGACAGATAATTCTTCTTGAATTATTTCTCAATTTTTTTCCATGACAAGTCCTTTTCATGGATTCCTTTAAGATTCCTAAGGTCCTCCCACCAAATGGAATCTTTCCCATTCAGCTTGAAAATGGCTATCTGAGCCTTTAAGTTCTAAGAGTAGTCATGAACTCTGAATTGATTCTTCAGGCCGAGTAGCCAAAATTATTATTCTTCCCCCTTCTTAATCTCTCCATAGAAGGTGGGTGGTTTAGTTTTCTTGAATTCTTCAGTGTCACGAATCTTAGAATGTTTCCTCTTCTTTCCTCTTGTCTAAGAATGGGAACTAGTTTTTCCACTAGAATATTCCTTGGAGTTGTTAGTGTCCTCAGATAGACATTCTGTTGAGTGTCTCTTGACTCCATGTTGGGCCTTCCTTAAGGTTCTCCTCCTGGTGTGGCCACTTTCTAGACCATGATTTTGTATCTCATGTGGGATTGGAGTTTTCTTAGTATGGTAGTTGGACCATGTTGTAGCTGTCTTTGTATATCTGATAGACTTTGTAGTAGGACTGGATCAATTTCATCCTGATTTTTTTTCTCCTTTATCATCCTTTCATTATCATCTTTATAACTCTATAATTATGCAATAAGGCTTCTTACAATTTCGGCCAAACCTGGAGGGGTTTCCACCTACCTCCTTTAATCAGATTCTTCCTCTCTATTGTGGGAGCTCTCCTTGGACTAACGATGTGTCACCATCCCTTACGTTGTAGTTTTCCCATTGTTCACTGATTTCTTGAGTGTTGGCAAATGTTTTTTGGTTAGTTACTAATCTACCAATTCATGAACAACACATATCATTGCAAAGTGAAGTCAACTTCTTTATTTGGAAATATTAGCAACATACAGTGTATAATTCCAAAACATCTATCAACAGTAGAAGGTTTCACTCCTCTCTTCAGTAGAGGTTTAGACAAGATTCTTATAGAAGGGGATAAGGTAGGGTGTTGCCACATAAATTTCTATGATAATATATTGTTTTATGTGACCCGTGCATGAGCCTGTTAAGAACCAAATATCAATATAGCATAGAAAAACCTCAGAAAAAGTACTCAATGCATTGAAAAAGAGATAATTTCAGATAATAAGCCTCTTCGAGGGGGAAACCTCCTTTTACCCCACTTAAAATGTTCAAGTACCAGATGATTCAAAATGAAAATGTCTCCTTGGTATATATAGGAGACTAGGAGGTATAATTACAAGTAATGCCCTAAAGCCAACATAAATAAAATAACATTACTAATATAATATGCCCCAATTAAGGGGTAGTGAGACAATATTAGGGATTAACATGCCCCTCCCCTTGAGACAAGTGTTGTCCACAATGCTTGAGTAACTCTGGATGCTTCTGTATAAAAGACTCATCTTCCCAAGAGGAATCTTCAGCCGATAGTTTCCTCCATTTAATGAGATACTCTGAAATGGATCTATTCCTTAGCTGGAAAATTCTTGTGTCAATGATGGCTTCAGTCTCCAATATGAATTTTCCTTCCTCGTTAATTTATGGAAATATAGTTTGAACTGGGATCTTGTCACCTATAACCTTCTTTAAGCATGAAACATGGAAAACTGGGTGTACTTGTGAAGATGCAGGTAGTTCCAATTTGTATGCCATAGTACCAATCTTTTGCAACACCTTATAAGGGACATAGTACTTTGGTGATAATTTATTATCCTTCTTGGATTGCTTGAGGGACATCTTTTTGTATGGTTGTAGTCTTAAAAATACCCAATCCCCTACTTCAAAACTTCTTTCACTACATTGTTGATCTTCTTGTTGTTTCATGCGATTATGTGCCATGGTCAAGTTGTCCTTTAAGATTTAAAGAACTTGTTGTTGATTCTCGATGTGACCTTCCACTGCTTGAACCTTAGATTTTTCTTTTAGAGAAGAAGTGATGGAAGGAGGGCGGTATCCATAAAGTGCCATAAATGGTGTCATAATTCAAGGATGATTTTAGGGGATAAATTTCACTCATGGGCTAATTTTTCATGGTTTTTCAAAAAAACAGATTTGCTATTTTAAAAATGATTCGCCCAAATTCTATAGGATAAAATTCTTTTACC
The DNA here is from genome assembly GCA_009831015.1 of Picea engelmannii. Classification (NCBI taxonomy): domain Eukaryota; kingdom Viridiplantae; phylum Streptophyta; class Pinopsida; order Pinales; family Pinaceae; genus Picea; species Picea engelmannii. The sequence continues at coordinate 406,827 of ML777482.1, forward strand.
TTAAAAATCACCAAAATTTTATAAAAAATATATACAATCCTTAGAAATTTGAATATTTCTACAAAAATATCGCCAAACATTTATAGTTGGGATATGAAGGATTAGTAAGATTCGCCAAGGTTTTTTCATTTTAAAATAAATTTCCATCCTTAAAATCATTCCTAGTGTCATTTTTGTTGTAGTATGAAAGGAAGTGTTATACCACCATTCTTCCAAGGGTAACCATTTGAACCAATGTGTTTGTTTATCAGAGACAAAGCAACGAAGGTAGCCTTCCAGACATTTGTTCACTATCTCGGTTTGTCCATCAGATTGAGGATGATAGGATGAGCTATGAGCCAATTGAGTACCCAAAAAAGAAAATAATTCTGTCCAAAAATGTCGAGTGAAGATGGGATCTCTGTCACTTACAGTAATCTTTGGGTTTCCATGTAGCTTTTGAACTATCTCCATGAATGTGGTGGCAACTGTACTAGCTTTGAAGGTATGAGAGAGTGTACAAAAGTGTGCGTACTTGGTCAGTCTATCAACAATCACCATGATGACACTCTTTCCTTCAGAATTTGGTAACCCTGTGATGAAATCCATGGAAACCTCCTCCCAACGCTGACTTGGGATGGATAATGGTTGTAAAAGACCTGGGGTCTTAATTGTTTCCACCTTATTTTGTTGGAAAACCAAACATTCTACCACAAACCTTGAACATCAATCAAATGCTCATATAGAATATCGGTTACCTTTATATTCAATCTTTGGAAGTTCTCAATGTCCTCGGTAACTGAACCCTTTTGCTTGAGATTTATCAATTGGCTAAAGAAAGTATTGATCCTTGTATCCTCATAGTGTTCTATCATTTCTTCCATGAAAATTGTCCAAGTGATGAGCGATTTGCGAGAACAAAGCCATCGATACCATACAAATTGATTAGGTTCTAAATATAAAGAAGCAATCCATACCTTTTGTGTATGTGGCACATTATGGAGATCAAAGAATTGCTCCATCTGAAGTATCCATTCGATTCGGTCCTTTCCATCAAACTTCCTCATATCAATATTAGGAACGTGGTTGGTCTTCAAACCAAAGTTGGAGTTTCTCCATTCTTGATTCACCTTCCTTGTGTCCTCATCATGAATTTCATGGGATGCATTTTCACTTTCACGTGTCTTCTTTGTTACAATTTTTTTCAATACTTCCATGATCTCCCCTTTTAAACCATCCATCTTAGTATCCAACTTAGCTTCTATTGAATCCATCTTAGTATCCAACTTATCTTCCATTGAATCCATATTTGTTTGTAGTTCATTTATGTCCCTACGCATTTATTCACCTTCATCAAGAGTCCAAGTAGGATTTTCTGGAGGCTTATTTGAAGTAGAAGTTCCCTTTTTTGGTGGCATGTTGTCCAAGTATCACTTTTGAACCTTGATTTTGAGGTGGTTATGCTAGACAATATTTCTTTTGTTGTATCTCCCAAGTTTCGGCCCTTCTGGGTATGAAACTTTCTTTTATGTAGTTCTCTGATATTTCTTCTCTGCAATTCCACAGGTATGATCAAAATTGGATGTGCCAAGTGGAATTTATGGTAACTTCCCCACAACTTGCTGATTTTTGGCCTTTCCAGGAGATCTCACTTGTATAGCGTGCCCCGCCAAAAATGATTGATATAAAATTCTGAAACTCACACCGGAAATACTATAGATTGTCCACGATTAATTGCAACTAGTCCCACTCAATTTGGATACTCTAGGAAGAAGTTATGATTGTTTTACCTGGAACAACTTATTGAGCCTAGTCAATAGGACTAGTCAGATACCCTATCTTACACAGGGTGCATCTACAAATTTAATATGACCCAGAAGATAAAAAATTTACCACAGATACCTTACTTATTTCTATAAATATCCTCCAAAGTTTAGGGTCTGAAATGTTATAGAAAAGTTTTTATAGAAAAAATTTCGCAATGACTCAGTTCAATATGATTCCAGAACCTTATCTTGTACAAGTTGTATCTCTGAAAGTATAAGGCCTCAGGAGATGAATTTTGTAACCAACGTACCTTGATCTGTATAATAAATATCCTCCAAGACATTCCTTCTTAAATGTTGTAGAAAACAAGTTATATCAAAAATTCCAAGGTGTCTCAGATGTAGCAGTGAAACCCCAAGACCTTGAGCTCTGATACCATATGTTAAGAACCAAATATCAATATAGCATAGAAAAACCTTAGAAAAAGTACTCAACACCTTGAAAAAGAGATAATTTCAGATAATAAGCCTCTTTGAGGGGGCAACCTCCTTTTACCCCACTTAAAATGTTCAAGTAACAGATGATTCAAAATGAAAATGTCTCCTTGGTATATATAGGAGACTAGGAGGTATAATTACAAGTAATGGCCTAAAGTCGACATAAATAAAATAAAATTACTAATATAATATGCCCCAATTAAGGGGTAATGAGAGAATATTAGGGATTAATAGAGCCCAAGAAAGAAAAGTGTGTTTTCCATTCTCTGATACCAATTTGTAACAAACCCAACCTCTAAATATCCTTTCTAGGGATGGGGCATCAAATTTTTGTTTTTCCTAACTATCTCAAATCCTAATTCCAAGATCTCCATTGGCTACTGCTCACCACGATGTTTTTGACATTCATCACCACGCTAAAATCTCAACTCTAGTATGCAAGTTATTTCCTCCTGAAGTGACCCAGTCGATTATTAGTTGGGGTCTTTAGCGTTCAACGTTGAACACCCTTTTTTCTCAATCCCTGAAGTGTCAAAATCTTGCCACATGGCCTTAGCAATTCGACGATTGACATTCAGTGTTTTACATTGAACGTCCCTTTTTTGGAATTCGGTAATTGACAATTGACATTGATCGTTTCGATCATTCAATAATCGATGATAATCGTTGAATGTTTGACATTTGGTGATTGGAGATCGACAATTTTCATTGAACGTTCCTTTGCCATACTATGCCCAAATATTATGAACCCCCAAAATTATCCAAAATCTTGGAGTCCTGAAATATTGTAACGTGGCATTGGCCCTTCAGTGATTGGCGTTCGATGTTTATGTTGAAAATTCATATATTGTACCATGCCCCAAATATTCCAAACTCTCAAAGTTATCCAGACTCCAGGAGTCTTGAACACATCAAAAACCACATTGTCCAGGTGGGCATGAACCATAAGATGACACGCAGTGAGGGACAGGGGTGACATGTGTCATGCTCTAATAGGCATAAGGGGTCTATGAATTGTCCATATCTGGGTGACACATGGCACATGTAATCTGGGTCCATGTCACCTTGAATGAAATCAAGATGCCACATCATCTTGGACTGATAGCTTCCCAAACCTTCGATCTCATGGTCAGTGAGATTCCACGTAGTCCTTGGATCCATGACCTCCATTACTTAGGGGTTTTAGACTTCAAAACTCCTCACATCACAAATCCTTTGAAGATCCAAGTCTTTGGACTCTTGGATCTAGCACCATGCATACTCTAATCAATGACTAATATTCACTTCATTGTTCGAGACTTTGGGATTTTTCACACCTTGAAAACTCTTGACCAAGTTCCTCGAGAGTACCAAGTCTCTGAACTATAGGATATATTACCATGTGTATCTATTATTAATGGCCAAGATTTACTCTAGCTTGCAGAGCTATGGGGAAAATCACATGTCCCTATACCATTGAATACCTTAACTTCTGGATAATCATTGATCTATGGAAACATGTCCCTCCACTTTCAATGATTCCGATGAACTTCATGACTTTGATATTCAAGAGTTTTGATGCTAGACCACTCCTATTCTCCTGAAGTAGCACTTTTTCGAAGAACTTAACATTACCCTTCCTATGTCTGATCTAACGGCTGAGAGAGATATCCACTAGATCCCCAGATCTATAGCCCTCATCAATTCATGACTTTGGCCTTTAGTTGTTTTCGAGGATTTTGGAGTCATAAGTTCTGAAGTCCTAAAGCCGAAAGATCTAGCTCCTTTAAGACTAGCATAGGGTCCCCATACCCTGGTCATATGGATCATTTGGAAATTCTTGTTGGCTAAACACTAATCCTTTTAGCAACAAATGGGTTAAGGATGTGGGCATGAGCCCTTGGTCACATGGTTGGATAGTCTGAAGGGATTTCCCTTCTCCCACAAGGTTGAACATGACATTCTTACTAAGGAAACTCAAAGGATCAAAATCAATTAGAAATTTTAGTTACTCCTACCTCGTCTCTCTTGCGGATTCACATCCCATGAATATCTAGCTGCTAAACTGAGATAAATCAAACACCGTATATATATAGCAATTTACATACGCAAATGAGAATTTCTAGTAATTATTCAAATATTTAAATACTTAACCATAAACAAAAACATTCGATCATCGATCCAATATATATACATAGAGTATGATAATACTTATCGGAAATGGATAATGTGAAGCGATTGTTGAAAGGGGTGCTTGTTTCCTCCCAACCATAGGCATAGCCACTCCTGACGGATTTATAGCTGGACCTCCTGAGCTAGACCATGATTCTCTCATAGAGATTATTTCTCCTTTCTCCATTAAAGTCAGGGATGAAGGTTATTCTCCTCCTCCCATAGGAATTTGGAAATCGGTTTCCTCTACTCCAAGCAAGGAGGTATGCAAGATTACTTCCTCATTCACTCGTCATCCTCATTTCTCATCTTCTAGAGAAACCCTTCCCATGGATTATTGCATCCAAAACAAGCATGCTTCTAAGCCTTTCTCTCCACTACAGAGTAAAAAAAATGCTTCTCTTCTCTTCTCGATATTTTTCTCTCTACTCTGCTTCCTTACAGATCTGTCTTTGTTTGCCTAAATTAACTCCTTTCTTTCCTTCCTTAGAAAGGTTGCATGGGTATGAATCCCCAATTCATGGTCAGTCTTGGAAGCCTTATAGATGGGTACCCTACTCCATCTCCTCATTAACTCTTGAGGATGGACTTCCAACTACCATCCCGATTGGCAATTAATTTTCGGGTCAGAGGATTGTTGATCAATTACAACTAGTAGGTACTAGTTTGGTTAGGTTCATCTCAACCATTATTGGTTTCCCTCACCATCTCTATTATAGCATCCACTGTCTATCTTGGAAAATTCCCCCCTTTCAGGAATTGTGAAATGAATATCCAATTTCTATTAATAACAAAAAATTCATACATTGACCCTTTTATACAAAGGCTCATCAAATCAAACATTCGCAGATATTTAGTCCACCATAGTATTTTGGCCAGTTTATATTTGTATTTACAAACTCGGTGAAACAGGGGTATTACATAGGATGATGCAAGAATTCAAAAATGGAGTGAAAACCTACCCTATATGTCAGTGAAAGAATATACCCATCGAAGGCATGAATGGGAGGTACGATGCTAGAAACCGCAAATAATCTTGGACAAAGATACAAAAAACCTAGTCTTTCCACTGTGCTATTAGTCCATAAGGTAAACAAAATAGCAACAATTGTAGGAAGTGGGTAAAAAAATTCTACTAATAGTAAAAATAGACCATTTTACCATACCATTTGAGTTTTTTCACCCACATACTGCATTTTAGGATATTTTTCACACAATATTCAACTGTTAATTGTACGATCTACGTTCAATGAAATCAACAACAATCTAGACCAAGTAGGTTCCCATCCCCTCTTCTTTAATTTTAATGGTTTAAATTTAAATTTTAGGCCCCATTTTTTGAGTATTAGAGGACGTAAGATGGAAAATAGGGTATACATCGGTAAAATTTAATCAAGTTTTGTATACGACCCCATATACATAGGAAAATAAAATCCTGCACACATATATGCATCCCTATACGTGATTGTTACAAACTTAGCCCACATACAAGTTCATGAACAATTTTTTTGGAAGGATTTAACTCTAAAAATGGTTTGTCCTTTGCAGGATGGTTATTGAATGGAGGGAAATAGAGCATGAAGAGATAGATGCAGCAATGGGAAGAGATGCAATGACCCAAAAAACTTTAAAATGATGTGGCCTTTATAAATTTTGGGCTCTCAAGAGAATGAGGGCTTAGGTGAGGTTATTCCAGTTGCTAGTAAACTAATCATATTTAGAGACATAGTCCTTCAACCTCAATGGGAAACCATTGAGGATTGAAGTGGATGATATATACTTCATCACAAGATTGTCTCACTGAGGAGAGGTAGTTAATATCAAGGCTTGAGGGGTTGGGGGTGGTATGACTATGGAGGAGTACATTGCCACCCAGTGTATTGCAGGAATAGATAAAGTAGAGATCTAACTCCCTATCAGGGCAATCAAGAACCTGAGATTAAATATTATCGTGCTTGTACTCACAGGGATTTCAGGGTCAGCCTCATTTCACCAGGCATTAAGGACACTCATGTTCTATGCAGTGGAGTATTTAAGACCCATTTTTTATGACCAATGTACCTCACTATTGGCTAACATGAAGAGCCATTTGACGGATTTCAAACAAGGGAAAATGAGAAATTTCATATTTGCATCCATACTTTGTAGTTTTTTCTTTGAGAGGGTTCTAGATTTGATCCCTAGAGTAGAGATTACTCCACATGGATAGTGTGATCCTACCATGTCATGGTGGACCGACATGGTGAGGCGTCTAGAAGTTGGTATGGTACCAACCCCCTACAATGATGACTTCTTTTTCTAGGATCCGACATGTCATAGCCATTGATGGATATCCTTACAACAGGATCAACTACAAAGGGGATCCCGACATGCCTTTCCCACCATGTTTCGCCTATGTTGATATTGGTAAGAAATGTTTTTATATATTTCATTTTTTTGTTTTTTTCAATAAAAATAAATAACTTAAATATTTTTGTATGGTATCAAGTATTAACAATTTATTTGTTACGTAGATTTAGGTCCACGATGACTGGAGGGATTCCCATGACATCGACGGAGGGGTCAAGAAGATGATAAATTGGGAGGGGATGTAGAGAGAGTGCTACAAAATGTGTAGGGGAATCTGTCTCGATTGACACACATGATTCCTATGTTTCAAGTGGAGAATATTCTAGAGTTCATGTAGCAAGAAATGTTGGGTGTATCTCATTTGTGGGTGTGACTCTTTCGATGTCTTGCAAATGTCATAGTGTGATATCATGATATGAATTCGGCGCCATAGGTGTATATACCATGGTCATATTATATACCGACCATATATGTATTTTGAGGGTCTGAGCCCCATTTTGTACTATGACACTATATTTTTTGAACTTGAAAGGATGAAATATAAAAAAATTGGGTCTTAGACTTTACTTATATATGTTACAATGTGTAAATGTATAAATCTATTTTCACTAGCAAATTCGGCTCATTGTGTGACGATTGTTTCAACGCTCTTCCAACATTATCTCATGGATATTGTGACAAATATTGAGTCTATGAAAAGTCATTTTATGTCACGTGGAAATTGCGATGAACTTTAATTATTGTCGCAAGAGAGACGACCCAAAGGAACTTCTCACAATTGCGACAAAAAAGAAATATCATCACTAATATGATAATACAAGCAAACGAAGTGAAACCAACATTTCATTGCAATTGAGACGACCATTGCGACGACAGATTTCGTTGCTTATATAGAAAATGCACCACAGCAATTTAAGTTGTCATTGCACTTGAGACGACAACTTTTTTATGTTTATGTAGCAAATACATCACAACAATTTAAGTTAGCGTCGCACTTGCGACGACAACTTTCGTTGATTATATGGATAATGCGTCACAACAATATAAGTTGTTGTCGCAATTGAGACCACAACTTTCATTGTTTATAGGGAAAAAGCATCGCAACAATATAAGTTTTCGTCACCATTGCGATGACAACTTTTAGTTGTTTATATGGAAAAAGCGTTGCAACAATATAACTTTTCATCTCCATTACAACAACAACTTTCGTTGTTTATATGGAAAAAGTGTCATAACAATATAAGAGGGTATCACAAAGGCAACAACAACATTTGTTGTTTATATGGAAAAAGCGTCACAACAATATAAGGTGTCGTCGCAATTGCGATGAATAATATTTATTTAAATATATATATATATATATATATATATATTAGATTGCAATTTTAATATTAATATTACCATATCCTCAAAGTGGAACATGGTTTATCCTATATAAACTTGCCCTATATAAGATATCATGCCCTGTATAAGATATCATTATCATTAGAGTGGTATGTGGATTCCATTAGAAGGTTTTATGCATTAGGGATGGGTACTAGAGCCTTAACCATGGTTGGTTCATAAGTCAAGGAAATTACAACCTATGTTAATATTCTTGATCTAATAGGCCTCAAACTACAACATAGTTCCTTTAAAGTGAATCTTTGTCATATAAGTCGGATATGGGTATAATACTGAGTTTTTTCATAGTAGGAATGGGTCTCAAGGAATTTACCATAAAAAAGGGAGGACAATAAGGGCCTTATTCCATAAATGGATTTGTAAGGCCCAATATCCATGAACATCACCTTCAACATAATCCCTTTAGAGGAAATATTTGGCCTCCAAGTTGAATATGTGTACCATTATGAAATATTTTTCACTAGGGACATGTGCATTAAGTAATTAGCCATGGTCAAGAAAGGAATGTAAGGCCCTTGGTTCATTTATAAATCCTTTAGGGATTAAGGGACATAATCAATTCCCTAAACCACATAACATGTTGTCTATAGGGAATCATGAACCTTTGAGTGAGATATGGGTATTTTTATAATATTTTGTGTATCAAAGATGGCTATGAAGGATTTAACCATGGTTGGGGCATAAATATAAGGAATTAGGACTTGAAAAAATATTATTGGGTTAATAGGCCATGCTTAAAGCCATGAACTACAACATGAAGCATTTAAAGGGGATCTTTTGCATACGGGTTGGATGAAGTTTCCATTAGGATTTTTTGTGTAGTAGGGATTTATGTTGGGGACTTGACCATGATTAGGTGATGAAAACAGGGTCCTTAATCCATAAAGTATTATCAAGGCCTTTAACTACAACATCATCCCTTTAAAGGGGATATTTTTCATATGAATGAGAAAGGGTTTCCATTAGGATTTTTTGTGTAGCCGGGATGGGTCTTTGGGCGCTAACCATGATTAGGGGATGAAAATATGGTCCTTAATCCATAAATGAGTGTAACTAGTCTTATGGGACATGGAATATTCTTCAAACAACTAAAAAAAAACTTATAGAAATTAACTTTGTCCTTGAGAGCGATATTGGTACTTTTAGGAGAATTTACACAAAAGATATGGATCTCACAGATTTGGCTATAAATGAAGCTTCTAGGGCCCTAGTCCATGAAAAAGGACTCAAACCACCATACAAACTCAAATCATTGGCCCCTTAGTGGGATATAGGAATCATTAAGAGAATTTGCATACCAGACATGGGTCTCAAGGCTTTGACCATGGTCAATGAAGGAAAAAAAGGGTTGTATGATCTAAATTAGTATTTTAGGGATTATAATATTTAACATATGAATGAGATTTGGGAAAAATTAGAAAACTTTAGATGCATTTGATGGATTTGGATAATGTGACCATGGTCATGCAAGAAAATAAAGGGTCTTAAGATCTAAATGAAACTTTTAATGCTCATGAACCATGCGCATTTCCTTGAACCACTACAAAGTTTCTTTCAAGGGGATATTTGGCCTCCAATTGGGTTATGTGTGACGTTCGGTGTTTTCATGCACCAAGGATAGGTCTAGGGGTCATAACCATGACAAGGAGAGAAAATAAATGGACTCAAGTCATATATAAATATTTTTAGGATATTTTCCATGAACATGGACTCAAATCACCACACAGGACCTCTAAAAAGGATATTTGATCTCAAAATGGGATATGGGTGCCTATAGTATTTTTTTCATACCAAGGATGGATCTTGGTGTCTTGACCATGGTAAAGTAGTGAAAAGAAGAGACATATCAACTAAATGAATATTTGAGGGCTCATGCGATAAAATGAGGTCTTAAACCATTACATGCATCCTTCAAAGGGGATATTTAGCCACCAATTGGGATACATATGCAATTAGGAGAAACATTTGAGAAAGGATGGGATTCAATGCCTTATCCATGTTAGGATAAAGACACATTAGACCAATTTTATATTAAATAACTCCTAAGTGTCGAAATATCCTAACATCATCCCTTAAGAACAAGCTAGGATATGTTTGAAGGATTTACAAAGGTGACACAATAGGAGAAAGAAGGAGGCATTAGAGAATATCCACCCTTAATGACAACTTATTAAAATCCTAACATAGATAAAATTTTGGAAAATTTCACTTTTGTAAGAGACTTTGTGAAAATGTATGCAACTTGATCTTTTATTGGGAAAAAGATCAATTGAGAACCATTATGATATTTTCCACTCTAGATGGTTATTAAGATATTTCCCATGGTTCAAGGATAAAATCCAATGTATTGTGGGTGTTAAAATATTCTTTATGGTTCATGGACCATGCATAGGGTTTGAAACCACCAAACAAGCTTTATAAATGGAATCTTTAGCCCAAAAGTATAATATTGAATCCACTATGAGGTTTGGCATGATAGGGATTGGTATTTGGGCCCTAAGCTTGGTCCAAGGAAAACTATTAGCATCTTAGGGACAACCTTGTAACATTTTCTTAATATCTGAATATAATATAATGATTAAAGGATTAAACTATGCTAATATAGAATGTTTTACAATAAGAAATTGAAGTCTTAATCTATTATTCTATTTATTTGTTGTGCAAGGAGAAGGTAAAGATTCTTACAAATAGGCCATTCATAATTTTGATTGGTTAGGACACTGACAACATTTTCATCAGTCATAATGATAGTACAAAATCCATAGGTGGGGCATACAACCATGAACTCGAGAAATATTCTTTAGGCACTACTGATTGTCATTAGATCATGGTTAAGTCCTTGATACCCATACCTAGTGTGCCAAACCTATTAATAACATCCATATTATATTTTGGTTTAAATATTACATTTATAGGGATTGGTGTAAATATTTCATTTATGCAAAATTACTATTACTCCCAGTACTGGAAGAGAGTTCCTTATCTATCGCAGGATGAATCAAATTCTTCTAATTCTTTGTGTTGAGAATATTAGGTAATAATTGGAGTAGAAAGGTTGGGATGAGAAATATAAAATCTTATTGCTTGGTTTTTTCACCATGGTGGCCTCATAGCCTAGGTTGGTGGTGATATATACACTAGATGGTTGTGGTTCAATGGAAATTTTCTCTTACATGACCAATCTCTTGGACCAATTTTTGTTAAAAGATAAGTTTCATTTTGTTGTTTATGAATATGAAAAATTACTATTACTCTAAGTGATAAAACAGATATGTGTTATGCATGCTATGTGTCATTTTTTTTTCCGGTTTTGAATTTAAGTATACAAGGAAATGAAGGAAAATTTCACGATGCAAGAGAATAAAATGATTTATACCTTTTCAAAAATGTGTTTTGGATCGTGGAGGTGACCACCCTTCAAACCTGCATTTTTCAAAGACATTAAAAGGTTAAATGACTGAATAATAGCTAAACATCTATGAGGAAATAACCATGTACAAATGAAAATAAAGGCTACTAAGTGGGCTTGAAACAAGAGAACTCTTAGCTCACACATACACAATACATAAGATAAGACACCATGTAAAACTCAAGTGCACCACTATCTAAGGGAGTTTTATCCTTTGGAATACATTGTGCAAGAAGATTAGATATGAATTATACAGAATGAAATATCATCCCATGCTTGAGAACCCCATGCATAATCAAAATCCATCTTAACCATATGTATCTAGTGCATCGTCTTACATACAAGATGTTCAAGAGAATTTCTAAGGCTTGAAGTTCTCATAAGAATGAAGGGAGGCCATGAAGCTTAAGGAAATGGATGGATGATATGGAGTTCACTATAGTTAAAAAATTCTTAAATATTTCTAACCTACAAGGTTACATATAAAATAAATAATGCAATATAGAAGATGAAATACTCAAAGAAAATGTGTCTAAACTGAAATATGTGCTCGAGTGGTACAACAACTATTTGATAATACTTATTTCAATAGGTCAATGACAATGTATGTCTTTGATGTAAGAGTTTCACATGGTGTATTTTACAAATAAAAAACCCAATCCTAAGACTCTAACACAACTCAATTGACCTTCACTCAAATAGTTAAATAGTAATTAGGCCTTCAAAGCTCTTCAATGTATGGTGATGCAACCCACCATAGAAAACACATGAAGGTATGACAGGCACTATGATTCCACTATAGGGGAATATGAAAGGGGACCTATGGGAAAATAAATCCTCTATCTCCAAGGTCATTCTCAAAACTCATGTTGTTCTACAATGTGCCTTAAATGAAGCCATATACCTTCTTTGACTTATCAACCAATCCTTGAATCTATGTAAGAGGTTGGTGGGGAAAGTCTTTTCACATAATAATGGGAGCATGGGTTGAGTACAATATTCATTCCATGGGAAG
>ML777482.1:426099-438460 GCA_009831015.1 Picea engelmannii
TCTCTAGATAAAAGAGGTATGTATATCTCATACATGTTCTTTCACCTTCATAATGTTCCTAGTGGCTTCTCGATTCCAATTGGTTATGAGGCTACTACTAAACATATGGACTTAACAAGTGATGGTCCTCATTCGATGTTTGATTCCATAATTGGATAAAAAATGGTTGAGGGAAGGTTTGGATCAAAAGAGTTATTATAGGAGTTGGGGGAGATCACTTAGAATAAGATTGTTCTGGGGGAATGTAGTGTACCCTCTGTATATACGAGATTTTCTTCTAATGATACTAAGTTGGTCCATGTCCAAATGAATAATGTTTTGGTAAAACAAGTCACAATCCCTTCTACCCACAAATGATCCTAAGAAGAAGTCTAAATTTTTTTCCCTAAAGTGCTTATGATTGTTAAGATCATTAAAATAATTTGAGATGGAGCCAAGGGGGTTGGTGGGGAGACTAGCCATGGACAAGAAAATGCCTTCTACTATTGAAAGGAAATCAAATATATCATTGGATAAGTATAAATCAAGGAAATAAGTAAGAGAGGGTAAACAACTCACCATCAATGGGGTCTTTAGAGTAGGGAAGACCTAAAAATTGGTTACAAAATTATCAATTTTTCACTAAATTCTAGAGGGGTTGGGGGTGCACACAAACAGTTATCCCTCAAATGAATGTTCTCAGTTTACCAACCTAATGTTATGATGCTACAGTAAATTTACCAAACTAATGAAGATCTTTGTGTGCATTTAAAACTATAAAATTTCCACTCAATTATTTTTGGTATTTTTCTTGATTTTACTGTGTTGGCCTTTCCTCAAACAATTTGCCACTGAAATGTTTATAGAGGTTGTTATGAATTTACTCATTTCTGTAGCAATTTTATATGAATTCCTGAGTGTGGAATTTTGACAAACACTTGGATTGTAGGATATTTCACACTGTTTGATTGCCCAATTTGCATTTATGGTATTTTAGATGCATTCTTGAAGTGTTTTAGATGGTTGCCATAGATTTCATGTTATCCCTCTGATAACATTGTGACCAGGAAAACCCTAGGAACAAAAGTTCAAATTCAAATATTCCCTAACTCAAATCTGTAGAATATCTAATTCAAACATGGTGTCCTAGATCGAATACATAGAATATATCATTAAAACGATGATGCATCTGTGCCCTAGACTTTTCAGAATGAAAATTTTGAAAAGGACAGAGTGAGAAAAATTTACCGAATTGGAAGTCATTGTTAGGGTAGTTCACTTCATTGTCTCTCTTTTTCTTTGTGGATCCTTGCTGGGGTCACCACGTCTCTTGTTGGGGTCTCTATCTACCTTTGTGGATCAGGATGAATGCGAATGGGCCGAATGGGGTCGGTCGAGTTGAGGGATCAATGCATGTGAATGGGGTCGTTTGAGTTTGAACGGGATGAGTTAGGGTGAATGGGGTTAGGGGTCAGGTTATGTTTGACTGTGCAATGAGAATGGGGCTATGCTAGTTGAGTTTTGTTCACTATGCAATGCGAATGGGGTTAGGGCATCGGTCGGGTTCTGTTTTCACAGTGTGCAATGCGAATGGTGTTAGGGCACAGTCGAGTTCTGTTTGTAACATATATATGTTATATATGTAACATATATAACATATATATGTTACATATATATGTTATATATATGTTACATATATAACATATATATATTATATATTTGTAACATATATATGTTATATATGTAACATATATATGTTATATATGTAACATATATATGTTTACAATATTTTAATTGTATAAATATTTTTTATATTTTATATAATTAAAATATTTTCCAATATGTTCAATATTTTAATTTTACAATAAGAAAACTCTAGAATTCATGTTGACCTACACATTATTGAACAATGAGTTGATAGATGCTAAAAGATATAACGAGGGATTCAACAAGGTGATCAATGAGAAACTTGGGAAGAATTAATTCTACATATTCAGAGGGCTATCAAAATCCATCAATCGCTTCGACAAGGTGATCAATGAACATTTCATATTGAATTCATTCAATAGATTCCAAGGATCACTGCAACATTATCAATTGGACTATTAATGATTTCAATTTCATATGGAAATAGAAGATCTCACTCTACCCAATTTAATAATATTAGATGGTGATTATAGAATAATCATTATGATGGAGACAAAAATAATTATAGAAACCAAAATTGTGACCACCAAGAAGGAGAAATAGTCATTGATGATTAGTTAGCCAACACAATTGCATTCAAAAAAAGGATAATATTGAATAATTATTGATTTAATAAGTTTCAATAGTAAATGAGGAGTTGGCTATTTCTAGTGAATCCTCTAGAAGCAGGCAAGATGAACTATATGAATGAAAAGGGAAAGGGTAGTATAACTAGAGTATTTCTTAGAGGAAATAAATCATTTGATAGTGGACCATTGTAGCATTGGAAGATGGATAATATAAGTTTTTTTTTTCCTAAAACTCTCTCCAGCCTCTTGCCACTAAAATGCCTCTTTGTTCCCTTACTACTACACTTCAGTCTACAATCCCCCAACAACCTTCTATTATACCTCTCCTATCACCTTCTGTTCTCCCTTCCTCCAAAAACCTCTTCGTGCCATTGGACCATTCCCTAGACGAGTCGCTCTCAGGCTCTCCCATATTTCCAAGTTTCAGGGAGGCTGAGGAGAATGACTCATCTCTCTCTGTGGCCCTTGATTCCTTAGCTCCTAACCTTATTGAGACCCATGACCCTATACCACTGCCTTTTTTTCTTGGTAAAGAAGGTGTTGTCAATAGTGGAGATATTGGATCTTCCTCCTTGAAAGCCATTGTTAAGGGATACAAATCCTTTTCTTGGTATCGTGGAATTGCTTCAGAACTCTCACCGATCAAGACTAGAAGTTCTCAAAAGAAGCAGGTGGCTTCTTGCATTCAAGCATATGTTGTTGTTCCTTCTTCTCCAGATACCAAGGCCCTTAGAGAAATGAAGGCACTGGCGAGGGGAAAATGATGTTATTTCTCTCCTTGAACATTCGCGGGATTGGGGGCACCCTCAAGGCTGCCTCATTTCTCATACTGTTGGACTGCACCAAGTTGGACATTGTTTTTTTACAAGAGACTCTCTCAAACGAACAAAAAGCTTGTGATTTTTTGCTTCTGCTCCATCCTTCCTGGGCTGTGACTGCGATTAAATCTCTAGGGTATTATGTAATTTTGTTGGTCATGTGGGACCCTAAATATTTTGATCTAATCCATTTCTTGATGGTTGGA
The DNA here is from genome assembly GCA_009831015.1 of Picea engelmannii. NCBI lineage: Eukaryota > Viridiplantae > Streptophyta > Pinopsida > Pinales > Pinaceae > Picea > Picea engelmannii. Next base: position 429,379 of record ML777482.1, read on the forward strand.
GGTATTTTATTAATAGGTAGTTGTATTTCTTCAAAAAAGAAGCTAGTGTTTCAAAATATTTATGGGTCATGTTTAGACAGAAAACAATTCTGGAGTAAAGTAGAAAAAAGTGGTATTTTCTCAACTCCAAATCTCATCGTTGCTGGTGATTTCAATTTAATTTAATCCTCGGATGAAAACTAGGGAGTTCTTTTGTTTCTGGTTCAAATGAGGAATTTTACAAATACTTACTCTCCTCACTAAAGCTGGTAGATATAAAGCTATCGAAGTTGGTCCCAACTTGTCATAACAACAGATCCAATCATGATGCTATTTCCAGGAGACTTGATAGATGATTAATTTATGAAGGTTTATTATCTACTGTCGGGCTTTCAAGATCATGGGTGGAATACCCATTTATCTATGACCATGCTCCCATTCTTATCCAGTTGGAGAACACACCTTTATATAAGGCGTTTCCTTTCAAGTTCAATTCGATTTGGTTGCATGATGCTGAATTTGTAAAGTTGGTCCATATAATTTGGAAGGATCATCGTTTTATGATGGAGGGTAACAATCAGTTATGACTAATTTGGAAACTTAAAGAGCTCAAATGACAAACAAAAATCTGGCAAGCTGAAGTCAAGGCGCAAAACAGTCAGTTTTTGGAGAATTTGGAATTTGATATTAAGAAACTTTTATTAAAATCAATTGAGAATCCCTTATCCTCGGAGGATGATAGGAATTTTCGTTAGTTGGAATCAAACAGAAACATTTATCTACACAGAGAGGAAGAAACTTGGTGTATTCGTAGTAGGGCTGCTTAGATACAAAGTGGAGATTTCAATGCAAAATATTTTCATAAAACGACCATCTACAACATAAATCAGAAGCATATTTGGGAGTTACAAAAGGAAAATGGGGATAGCATAACTTATGAGGAGGCAATAAAATTTGAGGTTGTCACCTACTTTAATCATTTATTCAAAGCAAAAGAAACCACCAACTATACTGAACTGACTAGGATATCGCCCAATCTCTTTATGCAATCTTATTTATAAGGTGATCTCAAAAGTCATTGTGAACCGGATCAATCTGATCCTGTCAAAGTTTCTTTCTCCATAACAATTGGTGTTTATGAAGGGTAGAGGAATCCAGTACACTATTGGTATGGCTCATGAGAGTCTCCATAGTATTAAAAAAAATATTAAATCTCTGGTGCTAAAGTTAGATCTCAAAAAATCCTATGACAACATTGACTAGGATTACTTAAGTTTGATATTACTCTCAGTAGGTTTCAGCGTTAAGCTAACAGGATGGATTATTAGTTGTGTTTGCAGTGCTAGTTTTGAATTTTTGATTAATGGGGAGGCATTGGATTACTTTAAAATATGGAGGGGGATTCATTAGGGATGTCCATTATCTCCTTACCTATTTATATTTATTATGGAAGGCCTCAACCTGATGCTATCTAGAGGTAGTGATGATCATAGTTTATCAGGTATTAAGGTAACACAATTTCTGAAGATCATCCACTTAATGTTTGTCAATGATTTTTTTGTAATTGTGATGACACTCTTGCGTGGGCTAGTGAAGACGCGCCAGGAGCCATTACTGCATCAAATCTCTATCAGGCTCTCATTTTTCCTTTAAATTATTTGTGTGACAAACCTTGGACTCACAAATATCTATCAGGATTTCATTTGTATCGTTTTGAATCAATACCACTATGTAAAAGAAATTATACCTTATATAATTTTGAGTCATTTTTCTATTGGAAAAAAAATGTTTTTTGTTGCTATAATATAGAATCAAAACTAATAACTAAACCCAAAGGGAAGAATCCACTCAAGTGAATGATGAGAAGGAAAATTACCCATCACACTTGACCAATGTTACCACTGGTAAATGTAAAATTCAATCAAGGTATCCCATGACCATACTAACTAATTTGTTCTTAAATATAGGGAACATATACCCACTCAAAAAATTAATGTATAAATGAAGAATGAACCTCAACACATCATAATGGGAATTGAGTGGAGGATAGAATTGTTATCCAAGCAATTAACATATTTAAGAATAGAAAGAATTGTTTGCATGGTCCTATAAATATGTAAGCTAACCCGTTGCTCAAAAGGGGAGTGGGGGAAGTTATCCACCCCAAAATATGGAAGCTAAGTCCAAGGCCCAGAGGGGACAAAGGTTGAATTCTAATTTGGTGGGAATATTCCATTAGATAAATTGTTTCATTTCTTAGATGTTATGGTATATAGTTGATGACATTTAGAAGAATAAAATATAAGGCAATATTGGAAGAGCTCACGGAAATTTCAAGAATGACTCATCTTATCCCTTCAGTGAATAACAACTGAATAAACATTGACAAATACTAAAGGTTGATGAGACATATAAAGTAGGGGGGGGGGGGGAATAAAAGTTGGGTTCCATTGGGTTAAGACATGTGAGAATACTACTATGATATTTTTCAAAGATATGACATCCAAGGAATTTGTGAAGCATATTAAGGCCCTCAAAATAAAAAACAAAGAGATGGTTGATAATCAATTTCTCACACGAGACTACTTTCCACTCTAGTCATCGAGGATTCCCTTTTGCACTAACCTTTTATGTGATAGTTATTGAAACCCTTAACTACCTCATCCAAAAAAAATGTCTCGGTGGATTATCTGAGGCTTGCAAATGGAAAATTTGTATATGACTCCTTCCTTACTATCCTAGAAGAGAAACAACCACTAGACAATAACATGGTTTTCTTGCAATTTTTTTACAAATCCTTTAGATCAAAATTTCCTTGGGTCAAGAATTAATGTTACTATCATAGTTAGTAGGAAACCCTAAGTTAACTAGTAGGACAGGGATGGACATACATACCATTAAAATAATTTATGTGCTTGTTTTCACCATGGGAATTAATGTTACCATCATAGTTAGTAGGAAACCCTAAGTTGACTAGTAGGACAGGGATGGACATACATACTATTAAAATAATTTATGTGATTTGTGCCTATGGATGGTTTCCATGATGATATGATGATGGAATAAAGTGGGTGTGTGAGTGAAATTTGACATGATGAATTAATGATGATGGAATAAAGTGGTTGTGTTAGTGAAATTTGAGTCCAGAAACCCTCCCATATAGTTAAGGCTTCCAAATAGTATATCCATGACACATTTCAATGCATACAAAAACTGTTTGAAAAAAATTCAACGTTGGCCCCATTCACACATCACTGTTTTCGGTGTCTAGTCCTAGTACAATTTCCATTCCTTGTTCCTTGTTATTTGTTCCTCGTTCCTCATTCATCATTCCTCATTCCTTGACCATGGTGTAGTCCCCAAGATCCATTATTTTTGTACAAAATTACATACTAATGTCATAAAATGTCCCACACAAAGACCAAATTAATATCTGCTACATAATTCTTTTTTCTTTTTTCAAGGACCATGTAACGGATCTCAATTCTAAGAAGATTCACATAGGACCTAAGAACCTTATGTTCTTTCCTTAACCATGGGTGACATAACACTATCATTTAATAGTAAATTTGTTACATTTCATTGTTTGACATCATGTGTACCGAGAGCTTGAGCCACCATATGATGGAAGAAAGTGGATGTGTCAGTCAAATTTGAGCTTAGAAACCCTCCCATATCGTTAATGCATGCCAATAGTCTATCCATGACAAATTTCAGTGCATACAAAAACTGTTTGAAAAAATTTCAACGTTGGCCTCATTCACAGGTCCCTGTTGCCAGCCTCTAGTATATTGATGGTGTTGATTAAGAAATCAATGAAATAGAGGGATTTTTCATTACAACGATGATGCAGATTCATTATATATACATTATTTTAGAACCTAAAATAAAAATGATGAAAGATCGACGAAATCCAAAAACTTGCGTCAACCAAATTGGTTACTCTGAAAGAATATTAGGGTTTATGGATTACATGATGAAGTGATGATGGAATAAAGAGGGTGTGTCAGCCAAATGTGAGTCCAAAAACCCTCCCATATCGTTAAGGCATGCCAATAGTCTATCCATGACAAATTTCAATGCATACAGAAAAAGTTTGAAAAAATTTCAACGTTGGCCCCATTTGCAGGTCCCTATTATCGGTGTCTAGTCCTCATGCAATTTTCACTCCTCGTTCATCATTCCTTGTTCCTTGACCATGGTGTAGTCCCCAAGATCCATTATTTTTGTACAAAATTACATACTAATGGCATAAAATTATCGACGAACTTTTTTCATCAAAATATAGCAAATTCATCACAAGATTATTTACATTCGTCTCTCTTGCAATGATATCAAATCATTCTTGGATTCATTTCATATTTGGTTTATCAATTTGAAATCTCAATTTGATACTTTGCAAGCTAGTCGAACCTTCATTCAAATACAAATGTGAAACTTGGAATCATTAACATATCTACTAGAACATATAAAAAATAGGGTTTATGGTATTTTCCATGATGAATTGATGATGGAAGAAAGTGGGTGTGTCAGTCAAATTTGAGTTCAGAAAACCTCCCATATCAAGAAGGCATGTGAATAGTCTATCCAGGTCAAATTTCAATGCATACAGATACAATTTGAAAACATTTCAACGTCGGCCCCATTCACATGTCATTGTTGCCTGCCTTTAGTATCTCGATGGTGTTCATTAAGAAATCAATGAAATAGAGGGATTTTTCATCAAAAATATGACGCAGATATATTTCATATACAATAGTGTAGAACCTAAAAGAAAAATGAAGAAAGACCGACAAAAGCCTAAAAATTGTGTCAACCACATTGGGTACTCTGAAAGAAAATTAGGGTTTATGGTTTACATGATGAATTGATGATGGAATAAAGTGGGTTTGTGACTCAAATTTGAGTCCAGAAACCCTCCCATATCGTTAATGCATGCCAATAGTCTATCCATGAAAAATTTCAATGCATACAGAAACAATTTGAGAAAGTTTCAACGTTGGCCCCATTCGCAGGTCCCTGTTGCCAACCTCTAGTATCTTGATGGTGTTGATTAAGCAATCAAGGAAACATATGGATTTTTCATCACAAAAATGATTTATATTAATTGTATATACATTAATGTAGAAGGTGAAAGAAAAATGATGAAAGACTGATGAAAGCCGAAAACTTGCATCAACCAAATTGGGTAATATGAAAGAATATTAGGGTTTATGGTTTACATGATGAAGTGATGATGGAATAAAGTGGGTCAGTCAAACTTGAGTCAAGAAAACCTCCCATATTGTTAAGGCATGACAATAGTCTATCCATGACAAATTTCAGTGCATAAAGAAATAGTTTGAAAAAATTTCAACGTTAGCCCCATTCGTAGGTCCCTACTATCGGTGTCTAGTCCTCATGCAATTTTCGTTCCTCGTTCACTGTTCCTCATTACTTGACCATGGTTTAGTCCTGAAGATCCATTATTTTTATACAAAATTACATACTAATGGCATAAAATTATCGACGATCTTTTTTCATCAAAACATAGCAAATTCGTCGCAAGATTATTTACATCCATCTTTCTTGCGATGATATCAAATCATTATTGGATTCATTTCATATTTGGTTTATCAACTTGAAATATCAATTTGATACTTTTCAAGCTAGTTGGACCTTCATTCAAATACAAATATGAAACTTGGAATCATTAACATATTTACTAGAACATATAAAAAATAGGGTTTATGGTAATTTCCATGATGAATTGATGATGGAAGAAAGTGAGTATGTCAGTCAAATTTGAGTCCATAAAACCTCCCATATCATTAAGTCATGTGAATAGTCTATCCAGGTCAAATTTCAATGCATACAGATACAGTTTGAAAACATGTCGACGTTGGCCCCTTTCACATGTCATTGTTGCCCACCTCTAGTATCTCGATGGTGTTCATTAAGAAATCAATGAAATAGAGGGATTTTTCATCACAAATATGAAGAAAATATATTTTATATACATTAATGTAGAACCTGAAATAAAAAATGAAGAAAGACCGACAAAAGCCTAAAAATTGCGTCAACCAAATTGGGTACTCTAAAAGAAAATTAGGGTTTATGGTTTGCATGATGAATTGATGATGGAATAAATTGGGTGTGTCACTCAAATTTGAGTCCATAAACCATCCCATATCGTTAAGGCATGCCAATAGTCTATCCATGACAAATTTTAGTGCATACATAAACTGTTTGAAAAAATTTCAACGCCGGCCCCATTCGCAGGTCCCTTTTGCCAGCCTCTAGTATCTTGATGGTGTCGATTAAGAAATCAATGAAATAGATGGATTTTTCATCACAATGATGATGCAGATACATTTTATATACATCAATGTATAACCTGAAAGAAAAATGAAGAAAGACCGATGAAATCCTAAAACTTGCGTCAACCAAATTGGGTAGTCTGAAAGAAAATTAAGGTTATGGTTTACATGATGAAGTGATGATGGAATAAAGTGGGTGTGTAACTCAAATTTGAGTCTATAAACCCTGCCATATCATTAATTCATGCCAATAGTCTATCCATGACAAATTGTAGTGCATAAAGAAATAGTTTGAAAAAATTTCAACATTGGCCCAATTCGTAGGTCCCTGCTGTCGGTGTTTAGTCCTCATGCAATTTTCATTCCTCGATCATCATTCCTCATTCCTCGTTCCTTGACCATGGTGTAGTCCAAAAGATCCATTATTTTTGTACAAAATTACATACTAATGGCATAAAATTATCGATGAACGTTTTTTGTCGATAGTATAGAAAATTCGTCGCAAGATTATTTACATTCATCTCTCTTGCGACGATATCAAATGATGCTTGGATTCATTTAATATTTGGTTTATCAAATTGAAATCTCAATTTGATACTTTGAAATCTAGATGGACCTTCAGTCAAATAAAAATATGAAACTTGGAATCATTAACATATCTACTAGAACATATGAAAAACAGGGTTTATGGTAATTTCCATCATGAATTGATGATGGAAGAAAGTGGTTGTGTCAGTCAAATTTGAGTTCAAAAACCCTCCCATATAATTAATTCATGTGAATAGTCTATCCAGGTCAAATTGCAATGCATACAAATACAGTTTGAAAACATTTCGATGTTGGCCCCATTCACATGTCATTGTTTCCCGCCTCTAGTATCTTGATGGTCTTGATTAATAAATAAATGAAATAGAGGGATTTTTCATCACAACTATGAAGTAGATACATTGTATATACATTAATGTAGAACCTAAAAGAAAAATGGAGAAAGACCGAAGAAATACTAAAACTTGAGTCAACCAAATTGGGTACTTTGAAAGAAAATTAGGGTTTATGGTTTACATGATGATTTGATGATGGAAGAAAGTGGGTGTGTCACTCAAATTTTAGTCCAAAAACCATTCCATATCATTAAGGCATTCCAATAGTCTATGCATGACAAATTTTAGTGCATACAGAAACTATTTGAAAAAATTTCAACGTTGGCCCCATTCGCAGGTCCTTGTTGCCAGCCTCTAGTATCTTGATGGTGTTGATTAAGAAATCAACGAAATAGAGGGATTTTTCATCACAACGATGGTGTAGATACATTTTATATACATTAATGTATAACTTGAAATCAAATGAAGAAATACCGATGAAACCTTAAAACTTGCGTCAACCAAATTGGGTACTCTGAAAGAAAATTAGGGTTTATGGTTTACATGATGAAGTGATGATGGAATAAAGTGGGTTTTTCACTCAAATTGGAGTCCATAAACCCTCCCATATCATTAAGGCATGCAAATAGTCTATCCATGACAAATTTTAGTGCATACAAAAACTGATTGAAAAAAGTTCAACGTTGGCCCCATTTGCAGGTCCCTATTGTCAGTGTCTAGTGCTTGTGCAATTTCCATTCCTCGTTCCTCATTCCTTGACCATGGTGTAGTCCCCAATATTCATTATTTTTGTACAAAATTACATACTAATGGCATAAAATTATCGACAAATGTTTTTCGTCGATAATATAGCAAATTTGTCGCAAGATTATTTACAGTCGTCTCTCTTGCAGCGATATCAAATGATGCTTGGATTCATTTCATATTTGGTTTATCAACTTGAAATATCAATTTTATACTTTGCAAGATAGATGGACCTTCAGTCAAATACAAATATTAAACTTGGAATCATTAACATATCTACTATAACATATGAAAAATAGGGTTTATGTTAATTTCCATGATGAATTGATGATGCAAGAAAGTTGGTGTGTTAGTCAAATTTGAGTCCAGAAAACCTCCCATATCGTTAAGGCATGTGAATAGTCTGTCCAGGTTAAATTACAATGCATACAGATATAGTTTGAAAACATTTCGACGTTGGCCCCATTCACATGTCACTGTTGCCCGCCTCTAGTATATTGATGGTGTTGATTAAGCAATCAATGAAATAGAGGGATTTTTCATCAAAAATATGATGCAGATACATTTTATATACATTAATATAGAACCTTAAAGAAAAATGAAGAAATATCGACAAAAGCCTAAAACTTGCGTCAACCAAATTGGGTACTCTGAAAGAAAATTAGGGTTTATGGTTTACATGATGAATTGATGAAGGAAGAAAGTGGGTGTGTCACTCAAATTTGAGTCTAGAAACCCTCCCATATCATTAAGGCATGTCAATAGTCTGTCCATGACAAATTTCAGTGAATACATAAACTGTTTGAAAAAATTTAAACATTGGCCACATTCGTAGGTCTCTGTTGTCAGTGTCTAGTCCTTGTCCAATTTTCATTCCTCATTCATCGTTCCTCATTCATCGTTCCACGTTCCTCATTCCTCATTCCTTGACCATGGTGTAGTCCCCAAGATCCATTATTTTTGTGTAGTCCCCAAGATCCATTATTCCTCATGGTGTAGTCCCCAAGATCCATTATTCCTCATGCCATTAGGACAAGGATGGACATACATACTATTAAAATAATTTATGTGATTTGTGCCTATGGATGGTTTCCATGATGATATGATGATGGAATAAAGTGGGTGTGTGAGTGAAATTTGACATGATGAATTAATGATGATGGAATAAAGTGGTTGTGT
>ML777482.1:465190-476015 GCA_009831015.1 Picea engelmannii
TCCAAATAAGAAGATCCATCCACATAGTGGAAAAGGGTCGTAGCAGAATCTGGAAGGAATAATACCATTGTAGAATATGCAGACTGAATACTGGTAAGTAGCTCTTGATGTGGGACCTTGATGTTCTCTACAGAAGGTGGAGTAGAGTCATTAAATAAAATATGGAAGTGGTTGTCATCCCAGAAATGACAACTATCCATATACCAATCATCACAATCGACCTCAAAATCGTACCAAGCATATATTTCTTTATTATATTCATCCTTAAGGCCCTCCATAAGAAATATATTATGCATATTATTCAATGAATCTTGAATACTATGAAAACTATCATTGAGGCCATGTGTGAGGTTGTCTGTGAGGCCATGTGTGAGGTTGTTTGTGAGGCCATGTGCAAATGCATCCAATATATCATCCAATTGGGCTTTGAATGATTCAAGAATTTATTTCAAGGTTTGAGATGAAATATCCATCTGATCACCCTATGAACTCTTCGGTCCTGCAACTGTCACGAAAAGAATAAAAAAATAGACCCAAGAAGTTTTGACAGAAAATCGCGGCTTTTTCTGGAAAAATCCTAAAAAACTGCTGAACTTAAAATGCTCATATCTTCATTTCCCGGACTCCGTTTAGGCTGATTTTTTTTTTTAAATTGGGTGAAATTGTGAGAATAACTCATATTTGTAATTTATTTGGGAAAATTCGACCTCCAAATTCTACATAAATAAAAATAAATCGTGTCGCCGTCCGCAGAAAAACCTTGAAAAATTGCAGATTTTAAAACCTCAATATCTTGACCTTCCGAACTCCGTTTCAGACGATTTGTTTTTTTAACTTGGGTGATTTTCTGAGAGGAAATCATATATACAACCATTTTCTATAAATTTTACACAGAAATATACTAAAAATTTATGGAATGTCTCGGCCCTCTTTTTTCTTCTCCGAAAAAAAATCTGCAAAAATAAAAAATAGTTGTCCACAACTCCAGCCAAGGAAAGTACTCTGATACCACTTGTTAAGACTCCAATACTGAATACAAAATCACCACAACATATATACAATAACAATATAGAAAACTACAACTTTATTATAGCAAACCCTTGAGGTAGGGCAACACCATATAATGGATCCTCTCTTGTTCACTTGCCTCTTCGAGGGGGCATCCTCCTATTGAGCTTCAGCTCCAAATACAATATTTCTCTTCATGTCTCATTACATTGCTTGAACCCCTTTATATAGTGCTACCTTCACCTAAGAACATTCTAGATGAGGAATCTTCTAGAAGTAGAACCTTCTAAGAAGTCCTCTTACATTTATTGTATCTAACTACCATAGTGGGTCTTATTTAATAATATAGTGGACCTAGTCCACATTACATTGAATGACCTCCACTATTATCACTATGGGCCCTCTTGCCCCCCCCACTACCTCTCTAGCTAACTTACATCAATAAATTAGGATATAAAATCCTAATGGAGCTACCCGTTGTTGGTCAGGATACGATAGTATCATCAACATCACTCACCCTTTCGAGGGAGGTCCTTTTGGACTATACCAAACTTGTCTATAAATTATTCAAATTTACACGAGACATAGTTTTGGTCAAGACATATCCAACCTGCTCATCTATGCCAACATATTGGAGCTTTACAACTCCCCTATGCACCATATCACAAATTTAATGATACCATATTTCTATTTTCTTCGAATTATCATGGAACACTGGGTTCTCCATCATTTTTATGCAACTCTAGTTATCACAAAGAATCATAGTGTCTTACATCTCCAGATCAAATAAACTTGTCAACAACTTCTAAATCCATATGGCTTCACAACTGGTGGAACATGCTGCAATGTGTTATGTTTCTGTCATGTGGAGAGAAATGTTGCATTGCTTCTTTCTCTACCATGAAGTCATGGATGACACCATACTAAAACAAAATCCTGAAGATCTCTTTCTATCAGAAGCACTTCCAACCCAATATGAATCATTATAACCATGCAGTCTAAAGTCATGATCTCCAGTATAACAAAGACCATAATCGAACGTACCCTTAAGGTATCTCATCATATGCTTTGAAACTACAAGGTGAACATGTATGGGATCTAATAGATACTGACTCAAGGTGTTCAGAGAAAAGAATATGTATGTCATGGTATTCATCAAATACATCAATGAACCAATGATCTGTCTATATAGAGTAATATCAACCAACTCTGACGAAGTATCAACCAAGAGCTTCAAATTGGTTTCCATAGGTGTATTCATGGATTTTCATTCCAACATGTTAGACATTTTTTGTATTTAAACTACTTACCTCCCTTGGTTAAGGAATATCTTCTCTAGGATCTGCCAAACTTCAAGACCTAAGAAATAATGCATTGGTCCTAGGTCATTCATGTAAAACTATATAATGAGCTTCTTCTTGCAATCTATGATGATATTTTCTTCATCTATCGAGAATACATCATCCACATATAGAAGTAGTATAATTGGTCCATCATTTTCAATCTTGAATTAAAGTTTGGGATCAACTTTACTATTAGTAAATCCCAATCTCATCAGAAAACAATCAATCCTACCATACCAAGCTCTTGGATATTGCTTCAACTTCTAGACATGATTCTTCTTGTCCCATACTTTGAAACCATATTTTCACATTATATTGTACCATCTTGGTACACTTTCTCAACTCCAACTTAATATGCACAATAATGTGCTAGTTCTATGTGCTTTCTGCAAAGCACTATCTATCTCACTACTCAAGAGTATGTCCTCTAATCTCTCTGCAACTGTTACTTTAGGAATGAGACTCTACACCTGTAGCTTCTCTGAAGCTGAGAATGATTGCTCCATTCTCATTGTGACTGCTAAAATCAGAGAGTAACTACTCTACTCTATCACAAAAACAACTTCATTTGAAACTAGGAGTGGCTCAATAACTGACACCGACGGTATCTTATCTTCTTTCATGGAGGAAACTAAATCTCAAATATAGGTAGTAATCCCCCTGAATCTCATACTATATCATAATCATGGTTGTTATGGTTGTATTCATGAATACTGGAACTATTTATTCGATTAATGGATCAAGTTTCATGTCATAGTCTTCTCCCTCTTGTTGAGAGGATCCTCTAGACACAAACAAGGATTTGTACATATGTATACTATTATCTGCAACATGCTTGATCTGGTAGATCAATATTGGAAGTCACCACTGACTTCCCTTCTGGTCTCAACTAAAAATCCATATCCCATTTCTTTTGACTAACTTCCTTCTCATTACTGAAACAAGGGAATCTTCCCAGGAGATTTCATGTATCCTAGAGGTCTCTAAAGCTGTGATCTAGTCTTCTCAACTCATGGCATTTTTCTACCTGTCTTGGAAGATATCTCTTCGTCTAATCCTTTCTGAGACCAGGTTTACTCTGAGTCTTGATTTCTTTTGAGTCTACAAAAAATCCATAGTCTCTGTAGGATATAATTAGTGTTGAATACCAAGTCTTAATATGAAAAGATGAGTCAGATTTCAAAAAAAAAATTCTTCCTCTCAAGGTGGTTTCATTATCCTTTGACCAATTCTACTGTGAGTTTTATTCTAATGTTTGTTCATCTTTGGATCATTTTTCTCTTTATAATCAATCTCCATACCATTAGATACTTTGTATCTAAAAAGTAGCTTCTTCTTCATCTTCTTTGGTATAGGGATGTATTTGGTCATGTATACAACTTGGATAATCTGCTCCATGTCTCATCTAATAAGTTACCTCCTACAACCGTCAATGTATCTTTCTCAAGGTTATCACCTGTGACCTACCTAGAACAATAACAATAAGGGAGAAACAATAGACAAGGATAATATGATTTATACTAATAATAAAACAATAGTGAGAACAATCATCACAGTATCTCCTTTAGAGCTATCAGTTGTGACTTTCCTGAAACAAGGGTAAAACATAAGAAGTAAAATAGTGAGAGAAACACTCTTCTAGTGTTTTGATTAATCATTCATTCATGGTAACTTGGGACCAAACAAGAAGTTTCTCTTAGAGGAGATGTTAGTTATATCTAGAAAGTGATTACAATAAGAATTTATCTCAATAATTCACACATGCTACTGAGTATAAATATTTTTAAATATTGTTATCTCAACTATGAGGTAGTTATCAAACTTGACATGTGAAAATTTGAATCTTAATCAATCAAACCTGGAACCTGGAGTATTGTCTTCAGGAATGAGTGTTTTTGTTTTTCTTCCTAGTCTCCTTCACCCAAGATGAAAAGTATTCTCTTCAACCTGTCCTTTGTACTGAGATAATATGTTCTCTTGACATAAATCTAAGTTAGAGAATAAACTCTATAATATCAAATTTAATCAATCTAATACCTTGAATTTATTTTTTACCAATGGTCAGTATGATGTTCTTATCTTCAACATACAACCTAGATATTCATAAGCTCAAAATAATGTCATAACAAATAGATGCATATCAAAATGATCAAGACTGGGGTGAATTATTCCTCTAAATGTGTTGGATCTAAGATCCTTCTGGATCTATGATTGTCAAAATATCCTTTATCCTGCAAATATCCTTTAGAATAATAATACATTTTAAACACATGTAAATACATACCTATGATAGTATATTGCTAGGGTAAGGCGCACTTAGGAAAATAAAAAATAGTCTCAACACTTCACAAAAACTTTCACTACAACTGGTACTGTAGTTGGTGTTGGTATTGAAACTGGTGTTGCAACTGGCATGAATGAATTGGCATTCCAACCGATGCTGCAACTGGTGTTGCCACTACAACATCAACTTAGGGTTTTATGAGGAAACCCTAATTTCTCAAACTTCAAGTTTTTCAATTCTAATCCAGGGACTAGATGCGATGTGTTGAGGTGAGTTTTTTGGAGTTGTCTGTTTAAGAAAATTTCAAGTTTTTCCCCTTAAATATTGACCCATGCTATTCTGGACTAGTACTTCTGGTACTGGTTCTAGTTTCCTGGGTTTTTTGTACCACCCAAAACTAGGGTTTGGATTTTCGAAGAATATGGCTATTGAAAAGGTGTGCTCAAGTTGCTAAATGATGCGCCAGGGTAGGGCGCACTTCCCTAGATAGGTTTTGGTCAGAAATTCCTCTTCAATAAAAATCCCTAATTTTCTTGTATGACAACAGTGAAATTTTTGGATACCCATTGAAAGGTACTCTATTTAGTCTAGCTCTGATACTATGTTAAATTTAGAGTTGTTATTAAGTTCTCTTCAATTTACTAGAGAATAAAAACATAAGTAGGGTCACTGAAAGAACCACAATCAAAAGGCACACAACATTTTATGTTGGGAAACCCTCATGGGGGAGATAACTAAGCAAAAAATTCCTCAATAATAGATTGTCAATACAATGCCAAGACTAAATACCAAACCACCAAGAATAACCTATGACTAATCATGTGCCTCTTCTCCTTCTTGCAACTACAACTTCCTTCAAAATATCTGAACCTAAAGTGTGAGTGAGTGACTGAACAAATGAGGTGCCATCCTCCCTTATGAATATTAGTTGAGGAGGCACTAGGGTTATGTCTCTTCACCAAGTAGGGCCAAATTATTTCAATAGTAGTTAAAACCACTTTATTAAACCCTAGGGGCCAACTTTACAAACATGACCATGTAACTATGCTTTGACCAATACAAAAAATGGGATTTGGTATTATAAAAGACCCGACATGATCAATTCACAAAAGGATATTTGATGTATAAAATAATAAATCAAATACAATTACAATATTCTTCGAAGTTACAATATTTCAACATTAACTATCTCTACTTGTCCATTTTCCTGGGGATAGTAAGGGGAAAAATGATTGTGTTGAAACCCAAGTTTTGATGCTAACTCTTTCATTATTTCATTTTGAAAGTGACTTCCATGATCAATTACAATATCTCTTTGGATTCCAAACCAGGCTATAATAAGGTTGAATATGAAGAATGTTGCAGTCTTACCATCATATTTAACAGTAGGCATGGCCTTTTCCTATTTAGTAAAGCAATCCATGTCCATGATAATATGTTGGTTTCCCCAGCTAAGGATAGGTTATAGTCCATAAAATATACCCCCCACTTGGTGAAGGGACCGACGATGACGACTAGGTGAAGAGGGGTTGGGTGCAAGCACATTTTCCGCATGAACACTTGCCAAGGGTAACACTTCTTGACCCCTTCAACACAATCTTTAAAAATTGACAGCCAAAATAACCGACTCGTAATATCTTTTGGGTTGTCGCAAGCCTAGAGAAATGACCACCAGAAGCCCCATTGTGATATTCATTGAGAACATACTCAACTTCCTCGTGATTCAAGAAATGATGTAAAATATTATCTACCCCTTGACAATACAAAGTGTCGCCAATAATAAGGTATTTTTTATCCTGATCATATATAAGTCATCGATAGTCTCTCAAAAGATGTTGGGGTAGCTTCAAGGTTTTAAGATAGATCAAAATGTCTTGATACCATGGGTATGAAGATGAGATAAGGAAGATATGTTCATATTTGAATGAATCTTCATGAAAAATTTCCTCATCTAGTCGAGGGAAGTCCAATATCAACTCGGCTAAAACTAGCTATTTCTTAGACTTCACCGAAGCGAAATCGAGAGAAAATTATTGCAAAATAACAATCCACTTATTTTATTTTCCCCCTATGATACGCTAGTGAGTATGTATTGAAATGGATTGATATCCACAACCATGGTAGTTTTTCAAAGTAATAAATAATTTCATAATATTTGAACCACATGTATGGCGACCAAGGCCAGTTTCTCTATGTGAGATTATTTAATTCCAGGAGTGAATAGGTTTTGAATGAGATAGTAGACAATTTTCTCATGGTGATCATCATCCTCTTGAACGATAACCATACCAATTGTCCCTTCAAACACAATGATATAAAGAAAATAGTATCTACTATAGTCTATAGGCTTCAGCAAAGGAACTGATACCAAACCTTTCTTAATAGCATCAAAGGATTCCTAGGATCACTCATCCCATATAAACAAAGTATCCTTCTTCAAAATATGCATGAAACCTTTAGTTAAATTGGCATAGTTCGCTATGAACCAACGCAGGAAATTGACCTTCCCCTGTAAACCTTGAAGTTGTCTAATGTTGCACGCGGGAGGCAATTGGAGTATTGCCTCAACCTTCATAGGATCTACCATGATCCCATTCTCAGACACTAAGAATCCTGAAACATGGCTAGACCCAATGCAGAAGATGCACTTGTCAGGTTTCAACTAAATGTGATAGTAACAACATCTCTCAAATACTAATCGAAGGTGAGCGGAGTGATCTATTCTCTTACGAGAGTGAGTAGAAAGATCATCTACGTAATCTTAGACAATATGCTTAAGATCATGAAAATGAAAGGTCATGGCACATTGGAAGATTTATCCAACATTTTTAAGGCCAAAAGGATTTTTCTAGTATGAAAAAGTACACCAAGGAAAAATAAATGTTGTCTTATGTTGATCCTCGGGTTTGATTTGAATTTTATTATACCTTGAAAATCTGTCCATAAAAGAAAATAATTTTCTTCCTACGCACTCATCAAGAATCTGGTCAATGAAAGGAGTAGGAAATTTATCTTTACGACAAGCCTTGTTCATCTCTAAAATAGTCATACATACATTGATGGTTCCTTGCTTTTTATTTACGGGAACGGGGTTGGACACCCATTTAGTCAAGGGAACCGGGTAGATGAAACCATCACTAAGTAGCTTCTCTACCACTTCCTTAATAACAGGGGCCTTCCTAAGATTAACAACTCTAAGACGTTGTTGAACACATTTAGCATATAGATAGGTTTTAATATCATGTTTGAAAATGTCGGGTCGATCCCTAACATCTCTTCATAATACCAAGCGAAAACATCTCAAAATTATTTGAAGAGATCGGTGTAGATATTAATTTGTTCATGCGAATAATCCACAGGGATATATATGTTCTCATTTTTTTTAGGAATACAAGGTATGTTGATCAAGATGGTAGGAGAAATATTTGACATTTTTCCCTCTACATGAATACCATGTGTATCTAATGGAACCATGGCGTGACTGACCATCTCACTTAGGGTGGATGTAAATTCATCATGTTCAATATTAACAAGCTCTGGGAGGAAATAAGATTGATGACACATATCTTCCCAAGGCCTGTCAAAACCAGACATGGCCTCCAAGATGGCTTCATCCGAAGGTAAAGTATCATCGAATAAATCATGTGAAAAAGATAATTGAGCATACCATATGGGATCTATAACATGATCCACCTCATCCATCTATGAGGAGGAAGGATTTCGCTCGATAGTAATGTCAAGAATAGAATGATACACAACCTCTTCTATTGATAATGGAATTTCCATCCCAATGTGTAACTGACCTTCGTACGACATATTTAGGGAAGTTAGGGTCCAAAGGTTGTTGAAATATGAAGTATGGAAAGGAACCAATGTCATCGATGACGAAGACTCACTAGAAATGGCATGAATATGGTGAATTGGTGCCATGAAATAAAATCTAACCATCAAAGAGGAATACATTCCAACACCAACATCCTTAGTTTCCTACTAAGAATTTTAGATCACAAGGACCGAAGGTCCAACCGATGCACTAGGACTAGTGTGCGCAAAGTACAACTGCTTAATTGTCACTATTTTTCCTTCTTGAGGGAAACACAAAGTGTGGAAAATGAATGACACAATGGATTTCATGGAATAAGTACAATTATTCCCTAGTAGTAAATTATAGTCGAGAGGTGCAACAACCACCTCAACATCAACCTCCACTTTCTTCCCACCTAACTGGATCAGAAAAGAAGGAATAATTTTGTGGGGTCGAAACGAATGCCTATAAAATGAGGTCAACATAGTCATAGATTGGGACAAGGTCAGAGATCCAATGGTTTTCCAACAGATTAGATACATCACACATGTCACAGAGCCTTCATCAATTACAATATGTTCGATGGCAATTTTTGTGTACTCCACATGGATTTGAAATGCCACATGGTAAGGTAAGTGAGGCTTAAAATCCATGAAGTCAAACTTGATAACCTTCAAGCCACACGGGCCTAGGTATTGTAACATAGATACCAAGGTGTTCCTCCATGAAGGACACATATGGAGCACCTCCAAAGTTGACATTGGACAAGGGGTTTGGCCCAAATCTTCGATAATTGAATAGTTATGGGTGGCTCTAACATTAGTATTGTAGGAAAATGTTGGTTGTGGAGCCTAATTATCTTCCTGATTTAGAGGTCTTTTACTTTCAGCCGTGTTTATACACCATGAAGTATTTACACCCTAGAAGTATGTACACTCTTCCACGTGGGGGAGTGCAGAGGGGGGTACCCCTCTGCGGGGTTCGGGGGGGCTATCCCCCCGACTGGGGGGTCTGGGAGCAAGCGAGCCCCCAGTAAGGGTTCAAGGGAAGAGTCCCCCGATGGGGGTTAGGGGGCGAATCCCCTGAAGAAAAAATTTCCTTGTAAAATCATATTGCAATTTCATTGTAAATCTGGACCGTTCATTATAAGGTTGCAGATCTAACGATAGAGATTATGTTAGGGTATTTTTTCCCTAGAAGGAAACCCTCTTTTATGAGGGAAATTTATTGCGGCTATGTAGGTTGGCAAGTATTGTATTCTGAGAGAGGATACTGTGAGAGAAAGAAGAGGAAGTTACAACGGGTTTTTCTATAGGTTATATCCCTTCATTTTGCTGGATAATAATAAAGAAAGGACCTGGCAATTTCTATGGTGGATGTAGCCCACACTGGGTGAACCATGTAAATCTGTGTCTCTCTTGTATTGTGTATCTTCTTTGTTTTATTTCCGCATTTGTTATGTTTTATTGCTCCATAATCTTGTTTTTCTAACAACTGGTATCAGAGCGTAAGGTAACTCTCAGGAAAAGAGGGTTCCTAGTTCGAGTTGGAGAAATTTTGGAAGATGGAAAGTTTAGGGTCGAGAAATTTAATGGCCAAAACTACCAGTTATGGAAGATGCAGATGGAAGATTATTTATATCAGAAGGATCTATTCCTACCATTGAGCAGAGTAGCAAAGAATCAGGTGGCCATGAATGACGAAGAATGGGAGATTCTTGACAGAAAGGCTCTAGGAATGATATGGCTGAGCCTGGCAGCGTCAGTGGCTTTCAATATCTCGAAAGAAAAGACAACGAAGAGTTTGATGGATGCATTGGCCAAATTGTATGAAAAACCCTCGGCATCCAATAAGGTATTTATAATGAAGAGATTATTTAATATGAAGATGTCAGAAGGTGGGTCTGTTGCAGATCATTTAAATGAATTTAATACGGTTACTAATCAACTAAGTTCTATAAAAGTGGACTTTGATGACGAGGTTAGGGATCTTCTAATCTTGTGCTCATTGCTAGAAATATGGAATGGCTTGGTCATGGTTGTAAGTAACTCTGTCTCTGGTTCAAATACTTTAAAATTTGATGATGTTGTTGGTGTTATCCTTAGTGAAGAAATGCGATGGAAAGGCACAGGTGAGACATTAGGTAATGTGTTGAACATGGAGAACAGGGGAAGACAAAAGGATAGAGGAAAGGGCTCAAGGAACCGTGGGAATTCTAGGAAGGGTAGATCCAAATCCATAATTGGAAAGATAGAGTGCTGGAATTGTGGGAAGAAAGGACATCTGAAGAAAGACTGCAGAGCTCCAAAGAAACAAAGAGATGGACAACAGGAGAGAAATCAGGAAGCAAATGTAATAGGTGATGTGTTACAAGATTCTTTGATT
>ML777482.1:478069-491266 GCA_009831015.1 Picea engelmannii
TTTTAAAAGGCTAGAAAATGGAAGCTATATTATCTTGCTATTATATGTAGATGACATGCTTGTTGCAGGGTCTAATATGCAGGATATAAATGTGCTCAAGAATAAATTAGCCAATTCATTTGCGATGAAGGATTTGGGTGCTGGAAAGAAAATCCTTGGTATGAGAATAACAAGAGATTGGAAAAATTGCAAACTAACATTGTCTCAAGGTGAGTACACAGAGAAGGTGTTGGAGAGGTTTAGAATGCATAATGAAAAACTAGTTAGTACACCTTTGGCCAGCCATTTAAAATTAACTAAGTAAATGTGTCCCAAGACACAGGAGGAGATAGAATACATGTCCAAGGTCCCATATTCATCAACAGTTGGTAGCTTGATGTATGCAATGGTTTGCACGAGACCAGATATTTCACATGCAGTGGGAGTTGTGAGCAGGTATATGAACAATCCAGGTAAAGAACATTGGGAGGCAGTAAAGTGGATTCTCATGTATTTGAGAGGTACTACTACACATGCATTGTGTTTTGGAGGTTCAGACACTTTTCTACAGGGATATGTTGATTCAGATATGGCAGGTGATAAAGACAGCAGGAGGAGCACCATAGGGTATGTTTTTACTATAGGTGGAATAGCAGTAAGTTGGATTTCGAAAATGAAAAAGGTTGTTGCACTTTCAACAACAGAGGAAGAGTATGTTGCTGCTAAAAAGGCTAGTAAAGAGATGATTTGGTTACAAAGTTTTATGGAGGAATTGGGAAAGAAGTAGGAGAACAACGGGTTGTATTGTGACAGTCAGAGTGTCATTCACCTTGCAAAGAACTCAACCTTCCATTCGAAGACTAAGCATATACAGTTGAGGTACCACTTCATACAATCCACCTTGGAAGATGGACAATTGAAGCTGGAAAAGATACACACTAGCCAGAATCCTGCAAACATGTTAACAAAGGGAGTAACTAGGGAGAAACTGAGTTCTTTCTTAGTTTCAGTTGGTCTTCAAGAATGAAGATGAAGATGAGAAATTTTCCAGGTCTAAGAAGGTTCAGAGTCCAGCATATACAACAGTGGTGGAGTTGTTGAGATCAGTCTCCAAGTGGGAGATTTTTGGTTGTGGAGCCTGATTATCTTCCTGATTTAGAGGCCTTTTACTTTCAGCCATGTTTATACACCATGAAGTATTTACACCCTAGAAGTATGTACACTCTTCCACGCAGGGAAGTGAAGAGGGGGGGGTACCCCCTCTGAAGGGTCCGGGGTGGCTATCCCCCTGGCTGGAGGGTCTGGGAGCAAGCGGGCCCCCAGTGGGGGTTCGAGGGCAACGTCCCCCGATGGGGGTTAGGGGGTGAAGCCCTTGAAGAAAAAATTGCCTTGTAAAAGTATATTGTAATTTCATTGTAAATATGGACCGTTCATTATAAGGTCACAGATCTAACGATAGAGATTATGTTAGGGTATTTTTTCCCTAGAAGGAAACCCTCTTTTATGAGGGAAATGTATTGCAGCTATGTAGGTTGGCAAGTATTGTATTCTGAGAGAGGATACTGTGAGAGAAAGAAGAGGAAGTTACAATGGGTTTTTCTATAGGTTGTATCCCTTCATTTTGATGGATAATAATAAAGAAAGGACCTTGCAATTTCTCTGGTGGACGTAGCCCACACTGGGTGAACAATGTAAATCTATATCTCTCTTGTATTGTGTATCTTTTGTATTTTATTTCCACGTTTGTTTTATTTTATTGCTCCGCGGTCCTATTTTTCTATCAGAAAAGTGATTTAGTATTCCTTTCGGAATACGAGGTGGAGGTTCTAACTTTTCAATATGAAAGGATTTTTCTGGAGGAGGAGGGGACTCTAGACCTATGAAATTTTGTAAAGAATCATAATCACAATATCGAGTGGCTACATCAATCTAAGACTTGACCATATTGACACATATATGGCCACCTTCATGTGTCGATGGTTTTGACTCCGACTTGATGCATTTCCTATGTTGGATGACCCAGAGGCCATATGTTGATTATGTGGAAATGGATTTTTCAACACAGTGGGAAGCTACGATAAGAGCCTCAAGTATTCCTTGATTTTGGGGCATAGGTGGGTAATGTGATCATATTTACAAAGTTTAAAAGGAAACTTCACCTTCCTCTTTTCTTTCTTTCCCTCACCAAAATTATTATTTGATCTATCATTGTTAGTGTCATCCTTGGATTTATTATTATTTTCCCCACCTTTATGATTATTACTTTGTCCTTTATTTTTATTCCCTCCTAGTTGTTGGTTAACATTTGGGTCAGCCAATGACTATACAGAATGCGCATCTATCGACTAGGTGGGGGTGGAGAACGAATCCGAAGCTTGTCTTTCTATAGGCTGTATTAGAGACAAATATTTCAACTGGTTCATCACCAAGTTTGTATATTTAACATTTGCAGATCCTATGATGCCATCAACATGAGGCTCAGGATTTTTTCTAGGATCATAGTTTGACTGCGGTGTGTCAGGAAGAATTTCATAAAGCATCCCATATTGAGAATATATGAGGTCCAATTGTTGGGCTTTGAAAATATATTCTTCCTCAAATGTTACTCTGAATGTAGAGACATCCTTCGAAATATAAGGAAATAATGGCTTAAGGAACCATTCCAACAGAAAATATGGAGGAATGTAGGCTTTGATCAACCTCTTCCATCTACACCAATACTGTATCTGGTCCAATATATGTGTGGCTTTATCTTGGCGAAAGGCTGACAAAAGTTCTATGTTCATATCATAATAAACCAACAACTGGAATTTGTTGAGAAATACCAATACCATCTAGCTAAAGGTTCCATATGTTCCCCCCCGGTAGATAAATGTACCATTTAGTGGCGACTCCTATGAGGGTGCATTGAAATAGCCTCAAACGAATAGAATCATCATTTAGGAAGTTGGATGAGCATCATAGATGAAAAGTAGTCACGTGATCACCCAGATCCTCACCAGTATTACCTTCAAATTTTGGAATATCCTAAGGAACCTTGGTGGGGATGGGGGGCCATAAAAAACCATGACACATAAGGTCATTCATTAATTTTTACAAATATGACAGATTAAGTGTGTCTAGAAAAAGGAGCCATGGTTGCAGTGCCTGATCCCATGCTCCTGGGAAAGATTAAGGATGAGGGATTGTAGACCATCTATGGTTCTGGTATATACCATGTCCCTATCCTATAGGATAATAGCCTCCTCCAAAGTTATTCATGAAAGGTTGTATGGGCACCATACCTATGGAAGAAACATGATGAGTGTTATATACGTTTCCCCCATACAAAGGGACTATGTGTTGGGGGTTACCTATAATGAGAAATTGACTCCCTCTGGATGAAACACCAAAGGACATAGGGGGATTCTCTATAATAAATGAATTTGTCAGAAATGACATGGAGGAATATGGGATGAAGGAAGAAATATAGGAAGTTAATTGTTCACTTGGTTGAGCACTCCATCTCGAAGCATCAAAACTAGGATTAGGCTTGGAGGAAAGGGGAGTCCAACCTCCAACTGTAGGATTTGCTTGGGGAATATGATGTCTACCAAATTAGAAAGTAGCATAAGGAGGTTTCATTCCCCCATACCCAAAACTAGGATTTGAGTTAGCCATTGAAACATATGATGAGAGTTGCGACGTCATGGTGGGAATACCAATGTATTGACTAATAATGATGGCTCAAAATACCAAAAATATTTCTAAAAGGGTTCATTCTTGTGGTTGAGTAGAACACACAAGTTGGGTATCACTAGAGGTGGGGATCTCTGACACCGCCACTGTTGAGGAGGAATTAGTTGAAGGGATCCCATTAATCACAGAAGAGAAAGGATTCTGACTCAGTACTCGCAACTAGATGATCATGAATCTAGAAAGTGGAGATATATGTAGCATGTTTATTAACTCTATTCCTTTTAGAAGGCATATTCGGTAAAGGATCAATATGTGGTGGTAACTTCAACAAATGGTGAGATTGGAGAGGAGGTTGGTATTGTTCCATGATGACTCAAGACTCTATATATAAAACAAAAACCTAGCACCAACTAATAATCAGAGAGAAAACCAAAATAAAGAAAAAATTCCAATGCCCACAAACAAGATATAGAGTTTGAGAAGGGGCCTCCCTCACTAGAGTAGGTATGTCTCTCCCACGAGGGTCCTGAGACTCCCTTCAAAATATCATAGGTATCAAAATCAGTTATAAGGGCCCTCATGGGATTAACATCGCAGTCGGTCAGATCCCCTAAAAGAGGTAATCGTTCATAAAGGTTATGTGTTGTTTGACCCTTATATGACTCAGGGTACCTGCAAAATAACCCTTGCAAGTAGCCTATGTGGCTACCTATGTCAAGCAACTAGATTCACCAGAATATAACCAATGCACAAGTGAATGGTCATAAGTCTGGTCCACCGTATGGGAATCGTAACAAAGCTTGAAATATCGAAAGAACTGCCTCTCATGGAGTAAAGGTACTAGAAAGAATCCCATATAGAAATAGAACCCCAGATATATCTCTTACACTAAGAAGGTATTATAGGTGTATCTCTACAACCAACTTTGTGTGAACTCATGCTTAACTCCAGTGTGAGCGAAGCCTCCTAATGTCATTGGTTACACAATGGGTTTCACCACTCTGTGGTTAGACATATATGTTTAGTTTAATAACCTTGGAGAAGTTTGTGTTGGAGTTAATTCACACACACCTAGGATTTTTTTTCCCTAAGTTTTTTCCTTGTTTATTAGTCATTATCCAGTCTCCTATATTTTAAGAAGAATATTCATCTAGGGAGAATACTTTTTTCAGTTTGACTAGTTGAGTGGATTCTAGATGTTGCATTAGTTTTGTCACCATGAAAAATTGGGATCATCACCAGCTAATGCACATTAGACTTGGTATCATCACCACACTATCACATTACCCATGATTCCTTGATCTCCTCCTCACTTCACTCAGTTTCAGTTAGTTAACTGAAGACTGGTAGACTAGTTAACTCAACTAGGTGGTAGTTCACTCGCGTAACTGCCTAAGAGACTAGAATAGGTGAAATTTTACTCCCCTAACTATTGGTGTGTGTCCATATCACTCTATACCACCACTATGGCACATTGTCTTCTCCTCCAATGCACATTGATTGAGTTATACAGAGTATCTCATGTGTAAATTATTCATTATTCATCATGGTTAATGAGAATTCTTCCATTCTTTATCTCTTGATTATTCTTTATTAATTTCTCTCTACAAATGTGTGTGGTATTTTCTATATATATATATATATATATATATATATATATATATATTCTATGTAGGTTCAACATATTTACATGGTATCAAAGCCGATAGACTGCTAAGAAAAATCTACACTAATTTTTTTGCAGGTATCAAAGATTGAAGAGAATGGAAAAATGGAATTCCCAAAATAATTCATTCTTACACATTAAAATTACTTTGCATGGAAGGAGAGAATAATCATTCTTCTTCGAACCTAAGGATTGTATAGGTTAAATTTGAATACAGATACCAAAATTATATCATCCATATAAAAAACAAAGTATCTAAATCGAATGGATGAAGCATTCAGAACAATTTGCAGTCTCATCTCTCCTGATCTCCTTTTTCACATATCTTCCTGCAAAACCCCCATGAAGCCTAGACTGCCTTGGAAGGGTTGTTTGGAAAATAGGATGAGATGAGGGGACACATGCTAGATTTGGAATTTCTCACATTAGATCCAAAAATCTTTGACAATCTCCAAGATTTCTTTACAAAATACAAGGATTTATTGTCGCAACTCAAAGTTTGTAGGGTTGATAAATCTAAGGAGGAGAAACAAATGGTTCTCAAAATTCTCTCCAAAATTGGTCCTGAATTCTCTGTGTTCATATCAACATTCCATTCAGTCAAATTTTCCTTTGGAGCCACCTAGAAGATGCCTTCTCTTGAGGAATTTATTGAATACCTAACACAAGATCAAACCAAGCTCATCAACATCAAAAAAATCAAAGGCCCAAAGGCGCATGTGTTGGATTACTGAGAGGAGGGGTGAATCAGTAATAGCGTAATTATAATCATTTTTCTTCAAATGTTATATCGATGTAGAATTATTATCCAATAATGAGCAGTAAGAAATAAATAATCACACGCATACACAGTACACTAGTGTTTTACGTGGAAACCCAAATCGGGAGAAAACCATGAAATTCTTTTTCTTATATGTTTTGAAGAATTACATTCATTGGAAGCTCCAAATTCCTTTTTTTTCCAACTGCAACTGGAAGGAGGCTCCAAACCCCCATTTTCTCAGGCTACAACCTGAGGGAAAATCCAACTCCCCAATTTTCTGTCTATAACTAGAAGGAGGCTACAACCCCCAATGTTCTCTGGCTACAACCAAAAGATGGCTACAACTACCTGTCCTTGACCCATCCCGCCACCCTGAAGTAGAAGTAGAATGATGGAACCACTATCACACTATCATTTTGATATATACCACTATAAACCTGTACCAATAAATCTGAACCATGCATCAACCATGCATCAACCTGTACCTCAACCTGTAATCAACATGTACCATAAACAAGTGCATCAACCATGCACCAACCTATGATCAACCTGTACCATAAAAAAGTGCATTCAAATATGTACCAAGTATGTACCAATCATGTGTCAACTACTCATCAACTATGACTCATCAATATGTACCAAAATCATCAAATATACACCTCATGTATGTGCGCCAACTCAACAACTACTTGTGTCAACCTTGTACTCAACATGTACCACAACCAAAAGACCTCATCAATTTCATCATCCAAATCTGATTTGTAGCTTTGTAATAGACCTGATGTATATTATCACATTCCTTCAAACCTTCCTTAACTTTAAAAACAAGAGACTAACATTTTCATCAAACTTTTCTTTAGTCTCACATGCCTAGTTTTGGATTAGTCAACAACCCTAACTTGAAGTAATCATAAATTTGAACCTATAAGGTATAAATATCTGAAACTAATACACAGTGTTATCCAGTTTGTTTTATGAAATTTCTCCAAGTTTCACTACTTGGAACCTCTCAAAAAAGGAGTTATAACAAAAATGGCATGCCTTGCTGAATTATGGCTTATTCTAGAGAGCAACCTTGTAGAGCATACCCCACACAAAATATTTTATGAATTGATCTGAAACTATTAAAAAACATATTGTAGAGTGTACCCTAACCAACACATTTGGTCTTACTTAATTTTGATCTGTTATGAAGAAGTATGATATTTTTACCTGAAACCCCTGATTTTGACTAGTTTCAGGACTGACCACAAACCCTATTTTATATGGAGTGTAACTCGCAAAATAAAATGACCCACAATCTGAATTTGTTACCATCGATACCTGGATATGTTTTTCTCACTTTCATAGCAATGTTTACAGTCTCAATCATTATAGAAATAAAGTTATAGCGAAAATGGTGAGATGACCTGTAAATAACATACCTTAGAAAACACCATCAAAAGAATTTATCCTTCCTTGCATTTCGGCCTTCCTTTCTTCACCTTCACTCAGAATTCCGGTTTAGATATCCTTGGTTACCTCAGACACATATAGATATTCAATATATTCATTTTAATTCAAATTAGAGAGCCTTTCCTCTTATTTATACTCTCCAAGTAGCTTCCTTAAAAACAACTTCTAGGTCACTTGGCCCACTTTCCTTATTTTAGGGTTGGGTCCACTTCTAATTTCTCCATTAAATTTATTATTGAAATAATTTATTTTGAATTAACTTTGAATTATAATACACTCATCACTTCACTTTATTATTTACCGTTTAAAATCTCTTAAACCACTTTGACTACTTTGACCTTTTGGGGCTTCTAGATGACATATGAGGGTCCTCCAACTTCCTAAGGCCATAACTCTCAAACCGTGAGGAGTTATGTGACATTCTACATACCACCAAAAATGGCATGATATGTACTATCCATATAGAATAGTATTATCTGAAAATATATCATAACTCATACCATTAACCATAAAAAAAACTTGGGTCCATTACCCAAACATGGGGTCTCCATCTTCTCATGGCCATAACTCTCTAACCGTGAGGAATTATGTGGCATTTCACATACCACAGGAAATGACATGACAAGCACTATCCATCTAGGATATTTTCCCTGACAAGTTCACTTTCCTTCATCTCATTATTCCACAATTAAGTATGTGTTCTCTTACTCCACAAAGTGTCTTCCCATGAGGGATTTCACCATAAGGGGACCACTTTGGATTTCATCCATATTTACTTCTTATAAACCATGACAAAACAATAATGAGTCATATTTACATCAAACAATATTCAATACATTACCCAAACCTTTGTTCTACAGGGATTTCTTCAAGGGTTGACATCAATGACAACCAACCTTAATCAACAATCTCCCCCTTTGGCATTGATGGAAAAACTATGATGCAATACTGAAATCATATCACTCATGCCCCCCTTGGAACCATGCATTTTTCCTCTGCATATGATAAATATGCTCCTGCTAGAACCATGCCTATGTCCTCTGCATCTGATAAATCTGCTCCCCCTGGAACCATGCCTCTGTCCTCTGCATCTGATAAATCTCTCCCCCTTTGTCATCAATGGAAAAGGTATCTTTCCATCCAGGGTTTCTCCCCATGATAGATTTTCCTCTTATGGTGCTTCCTCGTGTACATCTAAGACATATAAGATAATAATTCAAAAAACATTCATTTTTGGATTATAAATAACTCCAAGTCTTTGGTGAAGATATTCAAAGGCTTCCCATGGAAGTGGTTTTGTAAATATGTCTGCCACTTGTTCTTTTGTGCCCCATACTCAAATATGATGTTCTTTTATGCAACCTGTTCCCGTAGAAAGTGATACTTGATTGAAATTTTCTTCGTCTTGGAGTGCATCACTGGGTTTTTTGAGATATTGATGGCACTTGTATTATCACAATATATTGGATTGGGCTCATCATACTCAACCTGTATATCTTTCAAAGTTTGTTTCATCCAAAGAACCTATGTACAACATATTGTTGTTGCAATATAATCTGCCTCAGCTGTAGATAGAGATATCGATGATTGTTTCTTGCTTAGCCATGATACCAAAAACTCACCTAAGTATAACGTTGCTTCACTGGTGTTTCGTCGGTCATCAATACAACCTGCCCAATCTGCATCTGTGTAGGCAATAAGTGATAGATCTTTTCCTTTTGGATACCATAATCCAAACTCTTATGTTCCTTTGAGATATCTGAAGATCCTCTTTACTGCTAATACATGTGATTCCTTTGGTTTTTCTTGAAATCGTGCCACCTGTCCAACTGCCTACATTACATTTGGTCTAGCTATTGTCACATATAGTAGGTTGCCAATCATTGACCTATATTTCCTCTTATCTGTAGACTTTTAATCATCATCTTTGCTCAACTTACAACTGGTTTGCATGGGAGTGATAATTGGTTTCCAATCTTCCATTCCAAACCTCTTTAGCATTTCTCTTATATACTTGGTTTGAGAAATAAAAATTCCTTGGTTGCTTTGACGTATCGAAAGTCCCAGAAAGAAGGATAGTTCTCCAAGTACTAACATTTCAAATTCATTCTGCATGTCTTTTGCAAATTTATGGCTTAACCTGTCATCATCATTACCAAAAATAATATCATCAACATAAACTTCAATTAATAAAATATTACCTTGACTTAACTTGATGTAGAGGTTGATGTCTACACTTCCTTTTCCCCTATCTACTGCAGATACTTATCCAGTCTGGAGTACCATGCTCTAGGAGCCTATTTTAGACCATACAATGCCTTCTTTAATTTACACACATAGTTTGTGTTCTCTAACAACTCAAATCCTTCTAGTTGTTCAATGTAGACTTCTTCTTCAAGTTCCCCATCTAGAAAAGTTGATTTTACGTCCATATGATATACTTTAACATTTTTGGAGCATGCATAAGCTAAAATAAAATGGATTGCTTCCATTCTGGCAACTGGGGAAAATGTCTCTTCAAAGTCGATTCCTTCAATCTGTGCATATCCTTTACATACCAATCTAGCTTTGTTCCTTGTAACCTGTCGATCTTCATTCAATTTATTCCTAAAAACCCATTTTGTGTCGATCACATTCTTATTATTTGGTATTGGAACCAATTCCCAAGTGTCATTTTTCTCTATTTGATCCAATTCTTCATCCATGGCCTTATTCCAAAATTCATCCTTGTTGGCTTCTTCAAAACAATTTGTTTCAATTGTAGATAAGAGTGCTAGGTGTGTTTGTTCTGGTGAATGGATTTTTCTTCTAGTCTCAACTCCTGCATCTTTGTTTCTAATAATCTTATCTGAAGGATAATTCTTCTGTACTCGTTTTCTAGGTGTCTTTAGAGATACTTGTTGAACTTTCTCTTCTACTTATGTCAGATTCTCTTCATATTCATCTTCTTCTTCTTCTTCTTTTTCATCTTCTTCTTCAAAAAGTTGTTCCATTGATTTGTTTTCTTCTTCCTTTGATTTTGGTCTGACTGTTTCATCAATTTTTATGTTGATACTTTCCATAACTTTGTTTAATCTTAGATTGTAACACTTGTATGATTTCCTTGTTCTTGAGTAACCAACAAGTATTCATTTGTCCACATGAGAGTCAAACTTTCCCATTCTCCCATCTTCTCTTTTGATGTAGCATTTGCTTCCAAAAACTCTGAAGTGCTTCACATTTGTTGGTCTTCCTTTCCATAGCTCCTAAGGAGTTTTCTCAGTCCTGTTTCTGAGCATTACTCTATTTTGAATGTGAACTGTTGTATGCACTACCCGTGTCTAAAAAATATCTGTCAACTTTCAATCCATTATCATTGTTCGAGCCATTTCTTGTACTTTCCTATTATTTCTTTAAACAAATCCATTCTATTGAGGTGTCCTAACGATGGATAATTGCCTTTTTATTCCATGACTTCTATAGTAGTCCATAAATTCCTTTGAGGTGAATTCACTTCCATTATCCGATCTTAAGCATTTGATTCTTGAATCCATCTCATTTTCAACCATTTCCTTATAGATATTGAAATTTTCAAAAGCTTCTGATTTGTTCTTGAGAAAGCAAACCGCAGTCATTCTTGTATAATCATCAACTAATAACATAATTTATCCCTCACCTTTTAATCCTTTTGTTTTAATTGGTCCAACTAGATCAACATGCACAATTTCCAGTGCTTTTGTTGTTGAATATTCCTTTGATTTGAACCTAGTCTTTGTTTGCTTTCCTTGTTGGCAATGCTTGCATAAAGTGTTGGTTGGTTTCGTGATCTAGGGAATTTCTCTGACTGCTTTTCTTTTCCTGACTTTGACAAGGTTATCAAAATGCATGTGACCCATTCTTCTGTTCCATAGCCAACTTTCATCTTCCTTTCCTAGATGACACTTTTCATTTCCAGTTTCTCTTAACACATATATGTTGCTTGAAGTTCTTGCAGTTGTAACGACCAATTTCTCTAAACCTTATTTTATTATCTCACACTTTTGTGAATCAAAAGTAACTTTATGACCTTTTTCACGCATTTGACTCACACTTAAAAGATTATGTTTCATATCTTCTACTAGTAGAACATTTTCTGTCTTTTCATTCTTGTTCCCAATTCGGACTATGCCTTTTCCAATTATTTTAGATGAATCATCATTTCCAAAGGAGACTGATCCATATATTTCCTTTCGTAATGTAAGAAACTTGTCTCTATCACCTGTCATGTGTTTTGAACATCCACTATCAACATACAAACCACTTTTCTTCTGTTCAGCTTGTAGAGTAACTATGCATTCTTCATTGCTATACTAATCTTGCTTTCTTATCCATGTCATTTTCTGAGGTTCTTGTTTGTGACTCTGTTGAGGTTATTTAGGAGGGACTGTCATTCTACAATTTTTGGCCATGTGCCCAAATTTGTTACATTTGTAACATTCCACTTCAGTGCTCAAAGATTCAAACCTGTTGTAACTTCTTCTCTGTGTTTCACTAGGTCTTCTTGAATAACCCCTTTGTGTATGGCTCTCAAAGTAGTTATTGTTCTTGTTGTTAGCTCTACAATTTACACATGTATGTCCAAAATTATTACATGCATAACATAAACCAAAAAATATAGTTTGATACCTAGTAGTTGAAGATCTTATGAAAGGAGGTGCTCTTATGAACCCTTCTTCTTCTTGAGGCTTGTCTATCTGTTGTTGATTCTAAAATCTGAATCTTCTCAGTGGAGGAGTGTCCCTGTAATCTTCCTTGTATATATTTTTATCCCCTTTGATTGTTTCTACATAACATTTTGGATTTGTTTCTTGCTCTGTTGTTTTGGAGCTTGATCCCTTTTCTGTCTAATTGTATCGAAGTCCGAACTTTTCAAGATAAGATTTTTTACTGCTAATAATGTCATCCAGAACTTTTGAGCTATTATGCATATTTTTTTTTTGAATATCCTTTCTTAGTGTGACAATATCTGCTTCTAGGTTTCCAATGATCTCGTCCTTTCCTTCTAGTTTTTATTTGAGTGCTTCTTCAATTCTTTTATCTTCTTCTATTTGAACCTTCAATTTTTTGATCATTTGTTCTAGTTCTTGAGTGTCTTTTTTCGTATCTAGTTCTGCTTGTAGTTTCTTGTTTTTCTTTTTTTCTCTTCTGATAAATTCTATGGCACTCATTAATTCTTCTTGGAAGTCAACTTTTGCCTCTTCAATTTCATCTTCATATGTTTCTTCATATTCTTCTTCAAAGTCTTCTTTATGAGAGTCTTATACGGCCATGAATAGAACTCTCCCTGTTTCACTGTCACTGACTTCATCTTCATCTGATGATGAGATGTCTTCTTTGCTGCAAAAGATTTTCTTGAAAACTTTATTTGTAGTTCTTTTACCTTTATATGTTTGTCTACCTTTTGAGTAACCTTCATCATTTCTCTTTTTCTTATGAGGACATTTGTTAGAAAAATGACCAATACCATCACAATTAAAACAAATTAAAGGAAGTTTACCTTTGTACCTTGCATTGGTTCCCTTGTTTAGTATTTTGAAAAAGCTGGCCACTTCTTCATCATCTTCCAAGACGTCATTGTTGTTGCTATATTCTTCTTTTTCCTTTTTTTTTTTCTTTGAGCTTTTGGATGCTTTGAAGG